>CM063599.1:12493817-12880952 GCA_032356905.1 Salix exigua
TATAGCCTTTTTCATTTACAATTCGATTTTTAGTTGGTTTTATACTTCAATTTTATGGGAAATAGACTTTTCCCCAAGCATGATTGAACTTGGTTTTTGAGTGGGTGTTAGGCGTGGATTTTCGGACAAATTGATCCCGACACGACTAGCCCCATTTAAATGAGTATTATCCTTATATTTATAACCTTTTTCATATCCAATCCCTTTTTAGTTGGTTTTATACTTCAATTTTATGGGAAATAGACTTTTCCCCCAAGCATGATTGAACTTTGTTTTTGGAGAGGGTGTTAGCCTTGGATTTTCGGACAAATTGATCTTGCCTCGACTAGCCCCATTTAAATGAGTATTATCCTTATATTTATAGCCTTTTTCATATCCAATCCCTTTTTAGTTGGTTTTAGACTTCAATTTTATGGGAAATAGACTTTTCCCCCAAGCATGATTGAACTTGGTTTTTGGAGTGGGTGTTAGCCTTGGATTTTCGGACAAATTGATCCTTACCATGACTAGCCCCATTTAAATGCGTATTATGCTTATATTTCTAATTTTTTTTCATATCCAATCCCTTTTTAGTTTGTTTTAGACTTCAATTTTATGGGAAATAGACTTTCCCTCCAAGCATGATTGAACTTGGTTTTTGGAGTGGGTGTTAGCCTTGGATTGTCGGACAAATTGATCCTCCCTCGACTAGACCCATTTAAATGAGTATTATCCTTATATTTATAGCCTTTTTCATATCCAATCCCTTTTTAGTTGGTTTTAGACTTCAATTTTATGGGAAATAGACTTTTCCCCCAAGCATGATTGAACTTGGTTTTTGGAGTGGGTGTTAGCCTTGGATTTTCGGACAAATTGATCCTCGACACGACTAGCCCCATTTAAATGAGTATGATCCTTATATTTCTAATATTTTTCATATCTAAGACCCTTTTAGTTGGTTTTATACTTCAATTTTATGGGAAATAGACTTTTCCCCAAGCATGATTGAACTTGGTTTTGGAGTGGGTGTTAGACTTGGATTTTCGGACAAATTCATCCTTCCATGACTAGCCCCATTTAAATGAGAATTATTCTTATATTTACAGCCTTTTTCATATCCAATCCGTTTTTAGTTGGTTTTATACTTCAATTTTATGGGAAATAGACTTTTCCCCCAAGCATGATTGCACTTGGTTTTTGGAGAGGGTGTTAGCCTTGGATTTTCGGACAAATTGATCCTCCCTCGACTAGCCCCATTTAAATGAGTATTATCCTTATATTTATAGCCTTTTTCATATCCAAGCCCTTTTTATTTGGTTTTATACTTCAATTTTATGGGAAATAGACTTTCCCCCCAAGCATGATTGAACTTGGTTTTTGGAGTGGGTGTTAGCCTTGGATTTTCGGACAAATTGATCCTTCGTCGACTAGCCCCTTTTAAATGAGTATTATCCTTATATTTATAGCTTTTTTCATATCCAATCCCTTTTTAGTTGGTTTTAGACTTCAATTTTATGGGAAATAGACTTTTCCCCCAAGCATGATTGAACTTGGTTTTTGGAGTGGGTGTTAGCCTTGGATTTTCGGACAAATTGATCATGACACTGACTAGACCCTATTTAAATGAGTATGATCCTTATATTTCTAATATTTTTCATATCCAATCCCTTTTTAGTTGGTTTTAGACTTCAATTTTATGGGAAATAGACTTTTCCCCCAAGCATGATTGAACTTGGTTTTTGGAGTGGGTGTTAGCCTTGGATTTTCGGACAAATTGATCCTCCCTCAACTAGCCCCATTTAAATGAGTATTATCCTTATATTTATAGCTTTTTTCATATCCAATCCCTTTTTAGTTGGTTTTAGACTTCAATTTTATGAGACATAGACTTTTCCCCCAAGAAGGATTCAACTTGGTTTTTGGATTGGGTGTTAGACTTGGATTTTCGGACAATTTGATCCTGACACAACTAGCCCCATTTAAATGCGTATTATTCTTATATTTCTATCCTTTTTCATATCCAAGCCCTTTTTATTTGGTTTTATACTTCAATTTTATGGGAAATAGACTTTTCCCCCAAGAATGATTCAACTTGGTTTTTGAGTGGATGTTAGCCTTGGATTTTCGGACAAATTGATCCTCCCTCAACTAGCCCCATTTAAATGAGTATTATCCTTATATTTCTAACCTTTTTCATATCGAAGACCTTTTAGTTGGTTTCATACTTCAATTTTATGGGAAATAGATATTTCCTCCAAGCGTGATTGAACTTGGTTTTGGAGTGGTTGTTAGCCTTGGATTTTCGGACAAATTGATCGTGCCTCGACTAGCCCCATATAAATGAGTATTAGTCTTATATATCTAACCTCATTCATATTCAAGCCCTTTTACTGGGTTTTATACTTTAATTTTATGGGAAATAGACTTTTCCCCGAGCATGATTGAACTTGGTTTTTGGAATGGGTGGTAACCTTAGTTTTTCGGACGAATTCATCCTCACTCGACTCTCCCCATTTAAATGAGTATTAGCCTTATATTACTAACCTTGTTCATATCCATTTCCTTTTTAATTGGTTTTATATTTCAATTTTATGGGAAATAGACTTTTCCCCCATTGGATGATTCGAACTTCGCTTTTTGGGAGTGGGTGTTAGCCTTGGATTTTGGGACAAATTGATCCTGCCTCGACTAACCATTTAAATGAGTATTATCCTTATATTTCTGACCTTTTTCATATCCAAGACCTTTTTAGTTGGTTTTATACTTCAATTTTATGGGAAATAAACTTTTCCCCTAAGCATGATTGAACTTGGTTTTTGGAGTGGTCCTTAGCCTTTAATTTTTGGACAAATTGATCCTGCATCAACTAGCCCCATTTAAATGTTTATTATCCTTATATTTCTAACCTTTTCATATCCAAGATTTTTTTAGTTGGTTTTATACTTCAATTTTATAGGAAATAGACTTTTCCCCCAAGCATGATTGAACTTGGTTTTTGGAGTGGGTGTTAGCCTTGGATTTTCGGACAAATTGATCCTCCCTCGACTAGCCCCATTTAAATGAGTATTATCCTTATATTTATAGCTTTTTTCATATCCAATCCCTTTTTAGTTGGTTTTAGACTTCAATTTTATGGGAAATAGACTTTTCCCCCAAGCATGATTGAACTTGGTTTTTGGAGTGGGTGTTAGCCTTGGATTTTCGGACAAATTGATCCTCCCTCGACTAGCCCCATTTAAATGAGTATTAGCCTTATATTTCTATCATTGTTCATATCCAAGCCCTTTTTATTTGGTATTATACTTCAATTTTATGGGTAATAGACTTTTCCTCCAAGCATGATTGAACTTGGTTTTTGGAGTGGGTGTTAGCCTTGGATTTTCAGACAAATTGATCCTCACTTGACTAGCCCCATTTATATCGGTATAAGCCTTATATTTCTAACCTTGTTCATATCCAAACCCTTTTTATTTTGTATTAGACTTGGAATTTATAGTTAATAGAGTTCTCCCCCAAGCATAATTGAATTTTGGTTTTAGGTGGGTGTTAGCCTTGGATTTTCGGACAAATTGATCCTGACTCGACTAGCCCCATTTAAATGAGTATAAGCCTTAGATTTCTAAACTTTTTCATACCTAATCCCTTTTAGTTTCTATTATACTTCAATTTTATTGGTAATATACTTTTCCCCATAACATGATTGAACTTGGTTTTTGGAGGGGGTGTTAGCCTTGGATTTTAGGACAAATTGATCCAAACTCGACAAACCCAATTTAAATGGATATAAGCCTTAGATTTCTAACCTTATTCATATATCCAAGCCCATTTTAGTTGGTATTAGGCTTCAATTTTATGTGTAATAGACGTTTCCAACAAGCATGAGTGAACTTGGTTTTCAGGTGGGTGTTAGCCTTGGATTTTCGGACAAATTGATCCTTCCATGACTAGCCCCATTTAAATGAGTATTATCCTTATATTTATAGCCTTTTTCATTTCCAATCCCTTTTTAGTTGGCATTAGTCTTCAATTTTTTGGCTAATAGACTTTTCCACCAAGCATGATTGAACTTGGTTTTTGGAGTGGTCCTTAGCCTTTAATTTTTGGACAAATTGATCCTGCATCAACTAGCCCCATTGAAATGTTTATTATCCTTATATTTCTAACCTTTTCATATCCAAGATTTTTTTAGTTGGTTTTATACTTCAATTTTATGGGAAATAGACTTTTCCCCCAAGCATGATTCAACTTGGTTTTTGGAGTGGGTGTTAGCCTTGGATTTTCGGACAAATTGATCCTCTCATGCTAGCCCCATTTAAATGCGTAGTAGCTATCCCCATTTAAATGCATAGTAGCTTTAGATTATAATCTTTTTCATATCCAAACTCTTTTAGAAAAAAATCAGTCACAATTCATAAGTTTAGAATAGAAAGGATGGGGAGTTTTGGGAAAGCAGCAATTAAGTTGTAGGCAGCTCAACACTTCATGATTATTAATTAATTTTTCATGTTGAAAGACCCTAATTAATTAAAATCGGTAAATCAAAGTAAATAAAATTTTCTTCTAATTAGAGTACCCTTGAAGCACCTATTAAGAGTTATATAATGTTCAAAATTGACTGGTTCATTTATCTTTAACAATTTATCATATAAACCATGATTGGTTCATTTATCTTTAACAATTTATCATATAAACCACGAGTATTACAATATAAAATAACAATTGTTTAATACATGTATCTAATATCATTGGTTTTTAATTTTTAATTTGATTTTCATTCCTGTTTGAGTAATTAAGTAATAAATAAATTTTAATAAATATATTAAGTTGATATTTACAACCCCACCCCCCACACACACATATCACCCCCCTAACATGGGTTACGAATAGAAAATTAAACACCAATCAAATCCTTTTCCTATTTCTAAAAATAATTTAATTTAAAACAGTATAAATTAGCCTCTCCTTTTTCTTGATGAAGGTGGGATTGCAATTGTGATGGGATATGAACTTTCCAATCAAAATGTCTTGTAGTCTCCTCCTCTTCCTCTCACCACTGCTTCCAGTCAATCAAAATTTGAATTCTCAAAAGAATTACATCTGTTCTGTTCATTTAATTATTATTTTTTTGTAGAAAAAACAAAAGATGTTCTTCAACTTTCCCATGAGAAAGATTCTCTAAGAATAGAGTTAAATAAATCTGAACAAGGAGCACGGAACTAACCAGGTACCAGGTAGCAGCCTCTTATGGGGGGGAGCTTCAATCCCAGACAAAAACATGGCCAAATATGTAAGAAAAAAGATGAGCACTCCGCGCTCTTGCCTCCCCCAAAATCACTTTTTTTTATTTGTTTTTTTCTTGATTTAAATTTCAAATTACTTTGTTTTTATTGTTAATGCATGTTCTTTTGTGTTGTCATTCACAAACTAAGCAAGCAGTGACAGCATTTGTTGTTGACAAATTATGTACGAGAAGATGTGTTTTCAACACCTGAGGCCCCATAATTTAACTTAATCAGACAAAAAAACGCAGCTGGTGATGCTAATAATCTCACATCATCTAAGATGTTTAAATAGATTTTATTATTATATATTAGAATTTAAATTTAATAAATTTTCTATAGAATTTATGTGGCTTCAACGTAGATGTATATCATTACCATATACGACTTTAATGTAACGTATACGGGTACATACACTTACCAACGAAGCTACTGAGGGTAAAACGGTCATAATCGAAGGTTGGGCCCACATGTTCAAAATTTAGAACCCCTCCTTCTCTCTAACGTAGTGTCGTGACTAGCAGTAGTTGCCTTCCTTAGCCTGTCATGTGCCTGTCTGCCTTCCTTTCATGTCTCTGTACATGATCACAACGTAATTATCGCCGTTCACTTCGATAAAATCATCTCCTCCACTCAGGAAAATAATCTCCTCTGCTTCAAGTTACTCTCATTTTCTCTCCTTAGTTCATTTTCCCGGAAAGTTTGAGATCATACCAAATAGAGAACAATACATAAATGAAATCCTGAACATGCCATTACACCTTTCTCTCTTTTTCCCGTAAAATTATGAAGGAAAGAGAGAGAAAGTGAGAGATAATCATACTACATTCATGCCCTTCTCATGAATTTACCAAACAAGAAAAAAATAAACCTCCCTTCTGTCATTATTGAAAAACTCAGCAGGGAAGGAAGAATTTGTTTAACCATAAACACCATCAATGCCGTCCTGTTGCTCTGTCTTTTGAATCCAAAAAACAAGAATTTGGACGTGGAAACCTTGATGGGATCTCTTGTTTCTGTATGTGGAATGTGATTCTGAAGAGATATGGATATAGATATGGAAACGGAAACGGAAACGGAAGAAGAATTCGTTGTTGCTGAACCAATCTGGGTTCGAGACGTTGATGGTGATGATACCGATATTGATTACGAGTTTGATGCTCCACAATGTTATGATTTTTTGAGGAAAGAAACAGAATTGGAGGCTCAAGAATCTGAATTTTGGTTTGAAATTGCACCAAGTTATCCTCCTTCACGTAAGTAATTATCCAATATTCGGGTCCTAATTAACAGATAATTTTTAATCAAATCTTATTTGATTACGATTGTTTTTTTTAGCTTTTGCTATGAAGGCTAAACGGAGACCAAGTTTTGCTTGCTTGCAACCTGCAGAAACTTCAGATCATAATAACTATATAGGTAGAGGAAACGAATCTGAAATCCATGTTAATTATTATATTTTTTTTTCTTTTATGAAGTTTAATAATTTTGTAGGTTGTGAATAATTACTTTTTTCAAGCAGGATTACAATCCAATAACCAGATAGTTCAAGATATTGCGAAAGCTGATGCTGAGTCCCCAGTGAAGTCACCAAGATCGAAAAATTCTTTTATGAATCCTACAGCAAGTCAGCTGGCCAAGAAAAAATGCTGGCCGGAAAGTCATTGCGCTCGATTGATCAGAAGGTTCTAGCTATTTCTTAAGTAATAATGTTTTCGAAGCTGCCATGAACACTACTAATCCATGTTCTGATGTATTTTCTCAATGCTCTGTATCATTCAATTTGTTTTAATTTGCTGCAGGTTTCACAAGATGTCAGTGGAAAATGAAGAGAGGTGTTCAAAGGGTTCTTCTGGTATTGGAAACCAGGCTACAAAAAGGCAAAAGCTCGAGGCTGGTTACCTGCGCAAGGTGCAGAAACGTCATCGTTTTTCGGCATCATTCTGGCTTATTGGTTTGCTTATTGTGAGTATTCAATGTTTTATAAGAATACTTGTTTAATTTTCTATGCAGGTTGCTCGTTTGAAGCATCAAGCACTCTTTCAGCACAAAGAACCGAAAAGGGTTAGCGATATATTTAAATTCAATTGTGAATTTTGGTTCATGATCGCTTAAGAATTTTGTGTAATTTTTGTTTACTATTCATGTGCTGGTTTTTTAGACAATTCTGGATTGTGTTACAGGTTGATGATAACCCCACGTTTGGCAGACCAAAAGCTACAATTCCCAGAGAACCTATACTTAGAACAGCTTATAGGGCAGAAAGACACAGGTATCAATCACTTCTGTGGCATCTTCTTTAATAATTTCTATTTAGGATCCTCGTAACATGGGACTTTGCCTGATTCTTTCAATCTTTTTATTACCTGCTCTGAAATTTCAGGTCTAAGCTTAATTTAGAGTCTGATGAAAATGCGAAACCAAATGCTTCTTGTGCTTTTAAAGCAAGGCCATTGAACAGAAAAGTCGGTTCTTTCAGTAACTGTCTTGTGTTTTTTTTCTTGTCTTCAATATCACAATTTTTCATCTTTGTATCAATGTTCTGTTCTTGACAGATTCTCAATGCTCCTTCATTCCCTCTTCCTATAAAAAGCACTCCACAACACCCGGATTTCCAGGTAAATAGTCAAACTTACGTTAATTTGCTTTATCAGCTCCTGCTCTTTCCCTAGAGTTTATGGAGACATTGATTTGAATGGTTTTTTATGATGATCACGTGATTTTTCTTTTAATTTTCCTTTTTCATGGTCTTCAGGTTTTTCACCTGAGGACATTGGGGAGAGCCAGGACATCGGAGAGGGATGCTACGCAACGTTCATCTATAAATAATGTGGGTGATGAATCATCATATTAATGCCAAATTTTATTATACCTCTTGACTGGTAGAGATGTTTGCATTGATTTCTATATATTCTGCATTGCTCAAGGAAATGATTTTCTCATTTCAGGCTGCAAATGTCTCTAATTCTCACCCTATTTCACAATATGGAAGAGCAGAGCCTAGAAGGTGACATTGTCAGCAATGACAGCTTTCTCAATTTCTGCATTCATTCGTCCTATATTGGACTTAATTTCGATATGTTATGTTGTGTAATCTCTCCACATATTCTTTTCATACCCTTTTACAGAGAAAAGTCCAATTCTACCTTGAAGGAGAAATCAGAAACACTAGATAAATTTAAACCGCGCTGCCTTAATAGAAAGGTGAGGCGAATTTCATACTTTTCCCCCCTTTTTAATTTGTATTGCAAAGGATTTTCTTGTTTATTAAGCCATATCTGTCTCCTAAAGATGTTCCATGAGATTATTGGCTAATGGTAGTTTACAGTCGTAAGCTCTGCCCTGCTATTCTGCCTTGCATGTTTAATAATTTAGGGTCTAAATTGGTTCTCTGTTTTTTACTTCTATGTAGGATCCAGATTCTCCAACTAAGAGGATTCGGATGAAGCTGACGATAGAATCATTTAATAAGGTTTGTTTCGTTTGAATGATGTTTTCTGTGGTTTCTTGATAACCAGTCCTCAGGATGGATTCTTATGTTTTCTCTCGGCATGGTATTCAGCTCTCACTGACATCCGAAGTCCATTCTAATGCAAATGCTCAGACAAAATTGCCATTACAGTATAGGGTTGGTTCCTTCAAACTCTCCATTGCGATTTTCAGAGTTTATTCTTTTTACGCGCAATATGAAAACTTCCATCGTTTGAATGTAGGGCTCAAAAGAGAATGCACCGGGCTGATTGAACCTATAAATCTATACATTATCTTCCCTTTTACGTGCATTACCATTGGCATTCACGTGGTGGTTTCTCAGTTGATGAAGACCTCTTGTTTTTTTCTTTCAAATACCTTCATACATCATAAATGATGAGTGTTTCAAATTACAAGGCTAGGAGGGAATCATAATCGCCATAACAGACTAACACCAGCAGGTAGCTTGGATACTAACCTGGAGCTTGTAATAATCCCTTTCACTAGATGGTTGTCTGCAAAAAGAAATTTTTGGATATATGGTGAGAGTCGCAGTAGTTTTTCTGGATTAAATTCTTGTAATGGCATGATGTTGCATGAGGCTCGAGCACATCTATTGAAAAACTTCAGTCTCTAAAAATACGATACCATCTCTGGGGAAAGTCTCACAGGAGACTTCCAATGGAAAACAAGTTCAAATTATGAGATGGTAAACACCAAGCAAAGTTTAAGGATTACAGATGTAAATTTTTGAAGTAAGAATTGTTTCAAGCTATTACCCTTTTCCCTTCGTTTTTGAGCTATATCAGCTACTCTCTTGTCAAACTAAGCGGCAAGACGGTCATTCAAAGGACATATTTTCGATTCATGAAAAGCACAAGATCAACTGGGTTGCTTAACCCAAATCTTGCATCTAAAGGTCTTGAATTATATATGTATTAAAATAAACTAGAGCTAGTAGAAATACCTGTATAAAAAGTTTTACATAACTAGCTATCCGAAAGGGATTTATCACCCCGTGTTTTGTAAAAGCAGTTAATGCTTAATATGTGCATACAACAACCCATTTGGGGCAAAATTTTGGGATTTTCTATCACTGAATTTTTATAGGGTGCAAGGCAAATTAAAGAGAGTTCTTCGATATAGCTTCTTTGAACTTCACGAACCACTGTGCATCAGAAGAGCTGTTTTCATGCCAAGGTTGCTGCTGGTTAACTGGTGGCTGCTGCTGCTGCTGTCCTTTGTCGATGACAAATTTAGCATAGTCAATAGGCTTTGGAAGAAGACAAGCTTTTGTAGTGAAAGCTGGTAGAAATGAAACCAAGACCCTAGAAACGTCCTGCATGGTTGGTCTCTCTGAAGGATGGCGTTTGGTGCACAGCAATGCAAGTTGGAAACTCTTCTTTACATGTGTCAAATCCATGCATGTGACTGAAACCTCTGGGTCAATAGCCTCCATTACAGTGTTGTCATCAGCCCTGGATAAAATCTGAAAAACAATGGGCAAAAAACTAGTCAGAACGTTTGAAACAACTATCCATGTAAGCAATCAAATGTTTATGAGCACATCTATGAGATACATACCAGTTGCTGCAAATTAGATTCATTATCCACAGCCTTTTTCCCAGTTAGCAGCTCCAAGAGAACAATGCCAAAACTATAAACATCAGATTTTTCAGTTAGCCGAGATGTTCGGGCATACTCTGGGTCAATGTAGCCAATAGTCCCGAGGACAAAAGTGGAGGCATGAGTTTTTGCAGTTGGGATACATTTAGCTATTCCAAAATCAGACAAGCGAGCTTCAAAATCCCCATCTAGCAAGATATTTGAGGACTTCACATCCCTGTGGATAATCCGAGGGTTGCAATCATGGTGAAGATATGCAAGTCCTTGAGCAGCACCAACTGCTACTTTCAGGCGTGTTTCCCAGTCTAGCTTTACCTTTTTAGATGGTCCTGCCATTGATAGCAACAAAGAAGCATTAAAAAATAACATAAGAACATAAGATTATCAGTTTTGGAAAAGGGAGAAATAAAAATATATAAGAAACTCCATTGAACATGCGAACCAGTGCAACGACTAAAACAGTAACTGACGGGGAGGTTAAGTTCACTGACCATGAAGAAGATCCCAAAGAGAACCGTTCTCCATGTAGTCGTAGAAGAGAAGGTTCCCACAAGGAGATATTGCATAGCCATGTAAGCTGACTATATTTCGGTGTCTGATGCTTCCAATGGTTTCAAGTTCAGTTTCAAACTCGTGCAAGTTGCAAGGATACTGCTTGTAGAGTCGCTTAATTGCAAGTGGTCGGGAATTTTTTAGCACACACTTGTATACTGTGCTAGAAGCACCATAGCCTATTATATACTTCTCACTTAAATTCTCGGTGTTTCTCATTATGTCATCAAAGGTGTGAATAGCCATGTCCATGTGAAGGACCACAAGCTTGGGAGGACCTGGCAGGGATAAAACCAACCATCAGGATTTGGTAAAGAGCAGCAAAACCCTAACATAACAGAACAAGTACAGAGTAAAATGCATGCCTTGTAGGGTTTTGTCAGATCCCATTGTCAACTGTTTCTGTTGATTGGATTTATAAATCGCAACAACAATCATGGACAACAATGTTATGAATCCCAACGTTATACAGATGACTGCAGCTCTAGAGAAGATCACTGAACAGCAAAAAATAGATTGATAAGTTCCCTTTAAAACACATAAACCTTTGTCAATTAGAGACTAAGCCAACAACAAATCAATCATCCAAAAAGAAACATATTGGACAAGGTGTTACCTCTAGACTTCGGGACATAGGGGCCACATATTGAACCCAACCAGTTGCCACATAACAAAGGATTTCCAATAAAACTGGCGAGGAGATCAAATAATCATTAATAAAAAGATTTAACGGAAACTAATTCCACAATTTTAATTTCAAGTACTTTCAAAGAACATCAAGTACAAACCATTCCTTACCAGTCTGGAGAAAACCTTGTCAAGTTTCTAAGAGGTGGCACAATTCCTGATAAATTGTTGTGTGCGAAATTCCTAACATCAAAAAGCAATTTTCAGCAGGCATCATTCCACATCGTTTAAAAATTATAGTCAAAAAGAAACACATAAAATAGCTTACAAATTGGCAAGGCTGAAACAATTGATAAGTTGATCAGGGATTTCTCCTTGCAAGTCATTGTTGTTTAGGATCCTGTCATCCATCAGCCAATTAGAACTACATGGGAGAAATGCATCCCAATTAAATAGAAGCAATGGTAGGCATCTCATCTGAGCTTTGAACTTACAGAGAAACAACGTTTTGCAACTGCCCCAATTCTATTGGAATGCTACCAGTCACGTTGTTGAAAGACATGTCACTGGGGTAAAGGAACCGCAATTTCTATTACACTCAAGAATGGGGAAATAGCATACCCTAATTAAGTTCATCAAGAATAAATAGGTGAGTTTGTAAGAATCTTACATAGTTTGAATGCTTCTTAGATTACCAAATTCTGCTGGCAATCGTCCATGAAGATGGTTCCTGCTCAAATTCCTGGAGAAGTGCGTGTCAGAAGGTTGATCAGCAAACAAAGAACTAAAATTCAAACAAATATTGCACTCCTGACACATACAAAGAGAGAAGGTGCTCCAGATTGCCAATAGAAGCCGGAATCAGCCCTGAAAAGTTATTGCTAGAGAGATCCCTGAAAATATTATTCAAGAGGCTAGTGAATTAGTTTGAATGAAAACTAAGTGTTGCAATAGATTAATCACAAAGTACACAGTTTTGAGAAACTTACAACGTATCCAAATTGACAATGTGTCCCAGCTCCATAGGAATACTGCCTTCGAAATCATTTGAAGAAAGATTTCTGAAAATTCAAGATATAGTAGTAAATTGACAAGAAATGCGGGAAAAGTGACTAAAATTTTATAAAATTTCCAGATATGGTTTTGAGAACTCACAGGTATGTCAAACTTTCGAGATCCCTGAAACCTGAAGGTATGTCTCCACTCAAGTGATTACCGTACACATTGCTACATGTGGAAGTCAAATACCAATTAGTTGCAATAAAGCTAATATCAGAACCATAAGATACATTAAAAACAGTTGCAAACACCAACAATATTTGGATTCCTACAATTGGTTTAATGCCCTGCAAGAACTGATGTTGTGCGGAATGGGGCCTTTAAGATGGTTGCCAGCAAGATTTCTGTTCCACCAAAAAAATACATTTAGTAAAGGTTTGATGAGAAAGCAGGAAGCTTACAAGAAGACTCACAATTCAAACAACTGCTCGAGCTTCCCAAGTTCAGGAGGAATGCTTCCAACCAGCTGGTTGTCATTCAATTGCCTAAACAAGTCGATTCAGTCACTGAACAAAATAAAATATGCAATGATATAAACATCAGGCAACTTCCAAATCACGAGAGGATTCTTACAAGTAGCTTAGCTTTGACATATTTCCAAGCTCGGGTGGGATTGGTCCAGTTAGCTTGTTGCCATGAAGATAACTGGGGAGCATTAAAGAAAAAATATCATATAACCATGGGAGGAGCCAGTGCAATCTTATATATGTTACCAAAAACAACTCAGATTCCATCATAAAAACAGTCATGGTTAACAAAATAAACTCACAGTTTCCCAGTATATGACAAATTGCCAAGTATCGGGGGAATCGGTCCAACTAGCTCATTGTCACTCAAGTCCCTTCAAAAAAAAAAAATAAGCACACACAACAGATCGCCATCCTGTAATAAACAAGTTCATGATTTTAAATCATACTTACAGTACAGCCAAGGCCTGCATTAAACCAATCACTTCAGGAATCATCCCGGTGAGATTATTCCCTTGAAGGGACCTAAAATAGTTATCAGCAATTACAAGTGATATGTCATATACATGGTAAGAAACTCTAAAATCTTGATTTACAATAATTCAGAAAGGTATGCTACATATGACAGCATTATCTACAAAATAGAAGACGTACAGTGTAGCAACTTGCAAGAAGCCAATGTTGTAAGGTATCTCCCCACTAATACGGTTATATGACACATCCCTGTTATTATCAAACTAGAAGTTAACACATCTCATAAACACGTAAATAACTCAAAATTAGTCTGTATCACAAGACATACAGTATCTCAAAGCTGGTGCAGTTGCCGATGCTACTAGGAATTGTGCCAGATAGATTGTTTCCTCTCACATCACTAGCAAATAAAAAGAGTTTCAAGTCTACAAATTAATGCGAAAATAACTCGGCAAAAATACACAAGCAGGCAGGTTCACTACTTACAAATACCACAGACCAGTCAACTGGCACATATCTTCTGACAGTGTTCCAGTCAATGAATTGCCGCGTAATCCGCTGGGGAACAAATGTAAAATTTTAACCAAATATAGAGTCGAGTATTAAAACTGAGGTGCTTTACAACACTGAAGCCAAAATATCTTTTTTAAGGTTCTTTCATCAGGTAAAAAGAATAAATAATATTACAAGTGGTATGATACAATTGAAATACTCACAGGTATTGTAAGACTTCATTCCAGTAGAGCAGTCTTGGTATCTCACCGGTCAGCTGGTTTTTAGCAAGGTCACTCAAGGAAACCAGGCAAAATTTCAATAATCAGTAACGAATTGAAGAATCCGGTTATTCATAGGTACCGTATCAAAACATTAGTCACGAAGACTCACAGTGTCTTCAGATTTGGAAGCTGGGTCAAAGTTGAAGGAATAGGACCGGTAAGCTGGTTGCTCTTCAAATTCCTACATTAAACATTACTCACTTCATGATCTAGAAATCCCAAGCCGAAACATGGTCTTAAAGATACTGAATAAACCTGGTTCTTACAAAGTATCAAGTTGCTTCAACCTTGAAATTGAAAAGGGAATGTCCCCATAAAGCAAGTTATCGGAAAGATCCCTAGATTACAAGGAGCAAACCGCATGTTAACATGAAATCACTAAGAAACCAGAAGAAAATCGATTTTATCACATAGACTATAGACACCAGAAAATTACAGGTTGAATAATGAAGCACAGTTGCCAATCTCTTCTGGGATTTGACCAGTCAACTTATTTCCTTGAAAGTCACTGCCATTTTCAACGTAAAAAACTATCATCAAGAAGACCGAACAGGAAAAAAATGAACAAATAATCCATACAGGAAATGATATGTTTCATGAAAAGAGACGCAGCTCACATCGATTGCAAGTTTCTTAAATCTCCAATGGCAGGAGAAATTTCACCACCAAGGTTCAAATTGGACAGGTTACTACACAGAGAACACACAACGGCATATTGTTAGTACCAAATTTGCAAAACATGGCGCAAGGCCGTAACAATATAAAAGGAGTGAAAGAAATGAATATATTTAAAATGCTTACAGAGAAACAACAGAGAAGCTGGCATTTTCGCAAAACACACCACGCCAAGAACAGAAATCTTCATTGTGCACATCATCCCAGTCAAGAAGCACATTTGCCTCATTGCTAAATGATTCCTTGATAGACATCAGTGCTTTCCCTGCAACAAGACAAAATCCTATTAAGTATACAAGAATCCAAAAGGCCATGCATAAGATATTTTCTTTCCAGTCACTTCTATCAAGCAATAAAATTTATTAAAAGTCAAACAAAACAAATCTTTAAAACCAAGCTTCTGGGATTTTCTCTCACTAAATTCATCCTCTTTCAGTCACAAACACAAAATGAAACAGAAACCTCAATCCATTTTACAGCTAAAATCACCATCTTTAAGGAGCCCTCGCGAAGTAAAATGTGAAAAAGAGGCTGCAGAATTTCAAAAACTGATAGCAAGCACAAGGAAAAGGCACACAGGTGAAGAGCAGTACCCTCGTCGTTAAGTGGGGAAACAAGAGGAAACACAAGAAGAGGCAGCACCGCCATTGCTAGACAGTGCTTAAAAGCCAGTACTAGCTTCATTTTTTTCATATACGAACAGGAAAACGATACACAGGATAAGGTATAAAACGGTAAACAGGAAGGAGAGACAAATTATGGGGTCTAGAGGGTATCTGCTGTCATTGGAAGAGAAGGAAGAGGGGGCATTCGTTTGGCGTGAACTGTAAGGTAGAGAGTTATAGCATGGCACAGAATTTATTTATGAAGTGAGAGAGGGCGGGGGTGAGGACAATAACATAGTACAGTAACAGAAGGGCTGTGTAATAAACGGCGGTGAAGAGACGTTTGTGGCTGACCTCCTTCGTTTGATAGTGAAAGCAGTCAAAGAGTTAAATCTTGTTTTCCTTAATATAATTTCATTCAAATAAAAATTTAAAGGATTTTGGTTTTTCTTTGGAAGCTAATTTTGGTTATCAGCATAGGTATTATTAATTAGGATTGAATTTTATTTTAATTTAGGATTTTTTTTCCAGTTAAATTGAGATGATTTCATGGATTAAAATATAATTTGAATAATCTCTCAAAGTTCAACCAAGTTAAGACTAAAAAACAAGTTATAAAATAATAAAAAAATTTTAATAAAAAAATTAATTATAACACTTATCAGAGCTCAGTTGAACTATTTGATTTG
This sequence comes from Salix exigua, assembly GCA_032356905.1. Classification (NCBI taxonomy): domain Eukaryota; kingdom Viridiplantae; phylum Streptophyta; class Magnoliopsida; order Malpighiales; family Salicaceae; genus Salix; species Salix exigua. Next base: position 12,510,097 of record CM063599.1, read on the forward strand.
TAAGTTTAACTTTTAAAATATTGAATGTTCAAAATGTGGTAATTGTTTTACCTTTTAATATGCTTTGAAATTGTTTTTCACTTAAAAAAATATTTATATATATTTACTTTTCATTTTAAGAAAATAAAATTTATTTATTTTCAAATGAAAAAAACTCTAATAAACAACTATTACCGTAAAAAAAAGTCAATTTAATTGTTTTTTTGTGTGTTTGATTTTGAAATGTTAATATTAAAAAATATATTTTTTAATATATTTTTCAAACAAAAAATTCTTATAATAAATAAATTACAAATTTACATCAAGCACGCGTATTTGTGCTGAGCACAAGAGGATTATTGGATTAAACATTTAATATCTTGAAATAGATAGATCCATGATAAATCTTATTAAGGACTGTAATTGTAGGGGGTGGAAGAGAGAGCAGCCGTCATTCGTACAACGCTGCCGTTTCCCACTGTCGTCACGATTTTCGACGGCCATTTCTACTGCTTCATTCTTCTCCACGCGGGTTGAGGATGAGTGTGGAAAGTAGCCGATGCTAACGTTCGTGAACTAACGGGGACTGGTGGCGCCCCTTTTTATTTTCTTATTATTAATTTATGAATATATGGCTGCGTGCTTAAATAAATAATAGATTACCTGAATTTATTTTATTTTTATTTTTCATTTTAGTGTTAAACAGATCAAGTGCTCGTTTTGTCATGCCATTACGATTGGAAATAACCTAATTCAAAAGGTGTTTAGTAAAGTATAATAGATTATTGAGAACGCTTAACTTTATTCGATGTGTATTATTTTTATATTATAAAATTATGAGTATTGATATATTATAAATATATACATAAATATATATAAATAAATGTCTTTTAAAGTAATTTTACAAGCTAAAATTAATATGAAAAATTTAATAACTAAACATTTGAAACTGTTTTTTTAACTTTAAACTCAACCACAGTTTTAACTAAACATTTCACAATTTATTTTGAACCACAACAAAAGTGTTTTTTCTTAAAACTGTTTTTTTCAAACCTCAACTACAAAAGCAAAAGTAATATCAAACACACAAATTATGTAGCTGATTAGATTAAGAAAATTATAAATGTAAATAACATATTGAAGTCTTGTATTCTAGCAATGTAGATTGCAAGTTTAAAAATTATCACGGGTAATTTATTTTTAATTTTATGATTATTTTGATTTAAAAATTTAATTAATTTAGGTCAGCACTCCTGTGATTTCAATTTCATGATAAAAATATATTTCATCTTGTTGTATTTAATTTCTTTTCCTATCATGAAAATTGCAATAAAAAAAGGAGAAATAATGTAATTACATTTTATGAAAATGAGGAAAAATAGTCTCGTTTTCTCTGTGAAGCGTGGTTTAGAGTCGCCCGAAAACTTATTTTTGCTGTTTGCACGCTCTTGAATTGCGCGTGGTGATGTTCGCGTGAAGGATAGAGGCCTGGTTAACTGTTATTAAACAAGGGGCTTTTATGCAATTCTTCGTCTAATCCTTGTCTTTTTTCAGCATTCTTTGTTTTATATATATATATATATATATAATATTTTTTTGAAAGGATGTTATGCTTAATAACACTTTAAATCAATGTATTTTTCTAATATTTATAATAATTTAGATGTATTGATAATAAAAATAATAAAAATATTTTTAAAAAAATATTATACATTACAGTATCAAACACATATTTTGTAGGGCTAGCAATTTCTTGACCGTTTTAAAAAGTATTGGTTATCATTATTATGTGATAAATTAATACTTGATTTATTAATATTTTTAATTAAATAATATTTTCTTTTGGATTTGAATCAAAGTTTAAATAATATCTTAATTGAATAATATGTAGATTAATCAGTGAATTTTAATAATCTCAATAATATTAATCAATCCACTCATCTTGGGATTAACTTTTCTGGTAATATTCTCCTAATTATTAAATATATTATATTATATTATATTATATCCACCTGCTGTTGTTAATAGTTGCATGACCTGTCCCTCCACCTCCATACAAGAATCATGAACAAAAGCACTTTATGCTGAACTTTCTCAGCAATTATTCAGCTAATAATTCTTACCCCGGCAAAAAGATAAAATAGTACAATTCAAATCTGTACACAATGTTGAATTTTCGGATTGGTTTTTATAAATAAAAATAATTAAATTGAATAAAAGTTCAAATTCAAATTCAAATTGGTTTGGTTTAAACCGAGCGATTTAGTTCGGACTAGAATAATAAAAAAAGATATAGTATTTTTTTATTTGAATCGATTTAATTTAATTTTTTTATCAATAATAATAACCAAACCAAATAAAAATTCAAACCAAAAAAACAAAATTGAATCAGATTCGGTTTAAACCGAGCGATTTAGGTCGGTTTGGTTTTTAGTTTCAATTTTTTAGACTTTTTTATTTACTTTAACCAAGTTTTTTGTTCTTCCATTTAACCAAAATATAAACAAACCAAAAAAATTTAAACTGAATTGGAAAAATAAAAAATATAGTATATATTTGTTAATTAAAATCAATTCGGTTTGTTTCAATTTATGATTTTTTGTTAAAAAAAACTAAAAACTGAACCAGACCAAAAAAATTTAAAAATTTAATCGGTTTAATCTGATTTTTTTTATTCTGTTTTTTTAATTAATTATTTTAATTTTGTTAGTTTTTCAAATTTTTTACTGGCATCTCTATACTCATAATACAAGACTAGATAATTAGATTCCAGCCATCCTAGTCTTTCCCACAGAATTATTACCTACGTATTTATTTCCTGGTCAATATATTTATTGCCTAGTTACAGTCCATGCAGATTTACCCGAGCAACTATCAATGCTATAATAATTGCCTATTTATTTATTTATTTTTGCACTTCAGCTCAATAAGAGTGTGTGTAGTTGACATTAAAGTGCAATTATTATTTCCTGAGCGACAAGATCGTCTCTCGACAAGTAGATTTTCTTGCCAAAGCAACAATAAAAGTATAAAACTGAGTTTCTATGTGCATGTTTTTAGCTTTTCAAACTCTTTTATTCTACGAGACGAGCTTTTACAGAACTGCGGTGAGAAAGCAATAAACACAGAGGGCTGGAAGGGCCAGGAGCTTTGCAGTGTCTGCTGCGGGCTGCAATTGTCAGCGCTCTTGCAATACGCAGACTGCTACGTATAAAGCTGGACCGTGCTTCTGCTTTCTCTCTCTTTTTTCTCTTGCCGTATAGTAAGTAGTATTTATTTATAATCAATAACGTTTTGCTCGTGCAGATCGCGTGACTGTCACGTGGTTGATTTTGTTTTTATAATGTTCTTTTTTAGAAATATAATAAAATAATATTTTTGATGTAAAAATATTCTAAAAACACAAAAAAATATTATTTAATATAAAAAATCTTCAAATTATTTCAAAAACATTTTTGAACAGTATGAACACGTGGCTGGCTTTTTGCTGCCATGCAAGACAGGAGCGTGGTCCCGTGGCAGATCGGGATGGGGCCCAGCTCTGAGCTGGGGTCCAAGGGCCTGATGGCATCGGGATTTTGCAAAATTTGGTTTCCAGATACATGCTTGGAATGCTTGCCATTTTAAGTTGGACAAGTTAACTACTTTCTTCTTTATTCTCGTTGGAGATTGGAGTTTACCTGAGATTGTCCACCGCCCCTCTCTAGCATATGGTGATGCGTAGGAGCATCTTTCCTATTAAAATATTTTTTATTTATTTACATGCACTTCCATTGAATTAAACATCGGAAAGAACACAATGTTTTTCTAAATTTAGAAAGAAAAGCACATGACAATAAGGTTCTGGTAATACTAATAATAATAATAATCACGAAATAAACACTGGGTGGGGTAAACAGTGGGTCCAAATATGGCATGGTCAATTACGAGATAAGAATACCATGACAGCTATGAATAATTCTTTTTAAAAAATAAACATATTTTTGATGCAAATTAAAACACAATTCCAAACCAGAAACAAAAATAAAAGTAATGGAATTTTGTATTTCATCTTATCTTGCAAATTACCAGATATTGGTTTACAATCTGCTTGTATTATCTTAGGTTGTTACAAGCTTTTTATATTGAATACTTTGATTCCTAATAGGTTTCTAATTGCCTGAGGAATAGGAGGAGGAATAGGATACAATATACTTTAATACCCCCCTCAAGTTGGAGCATGAAGATCTTGAATGCCCAACTTGCGCAATAAGAACTCATATTGTTGTTTTCCCAAATCCTTTGTGAAAATATCAGCAAGCTGCATAGATGAGGAGACGAACATAGGAGTAAGGTCACCTGCAATAATAGTATCACGGATAAAATGGAAGTCGACCTCAATATGTTTGATGCGCTCGTGAAATACCGGATTTTGAGAAATATGGAGAGTTGCCTAGCTATCACAATGGAGAGTCATTGGACGAGTATGAGACACGCCGAGACTAGATAATAGAGTTTTGAGCCATGTTAACTCACATGCAGTCATAGCCATAGATCGATATTCAGCCTCTGCAGAAGAGCGAGAAACAATATGTTGTTTCTTTTTTTCCATGAAATCGGAGAATCCCCTAGAAATATAATCCATCCAGTAAGAGAACGTCGAGTCATATAGGGCACCCGGCCCAATCAGCATCACACCATCCATGTAGTTGTAGATCATTTTGCCGACGAAGTTGTATTCCTTGACCAGGATTACTTTTAAGATAGCGGACGACGCGTAAAGTTGCTTCCATGTGTTCATGACGGGGACACTGCATAAATTGAGATAATACATGAATACTGTAGGATAATTCTGGGCGAGTGAAACACAAATAAATTAACCGCCCCTCAATTTAAAGTATATTGTCTCCTATTAATTGAACTTAAGTAATTGTGAAACCTGGATTGTCAAGAGAAGTTATGTCATATGGTGATATTGTTTTCCTTTGTTGCAGAAGCAGCAGTGGTGCTCTCGGCCATGGTTCAGTCTTTGATTTGTTCCTAACTTCTTGACAGACGTGGATGATGGTTTGATGATCTTTGGTAATTTCTGGGTTGGTTCAATTTTGTGTTTTTTTATTTTTTGGTTTGATTTTGGTGTTTCACAGGTCACGGGCAGATGTGAGGTTGGTATGTGTTTTTGAGGGATTTGATCATGAGCAGATGTGCAATTGGTATGTGTTTTTGATTCTTTGATTTGGCTGAAAAACCTGGGTTCTTGGCAATTCTGAGTTCTTGGTAGTTTTGGGTTCTTTGGCAATTTCTGGGCACAAAGATAATTTATGGGTTTCTTTGCTGATTTGGTAGTTTTGGGTTCTTTGTTAATTTTCTGTTTTCTGGGTTCTTTGGCAATTTCTAGGTTCTAGATTTTTATTGGTTTTGTGTTTAATTTTGGTTTTGTATGTTTAGGCTCTGATACTATAATGAAATTTTGTATTTCATCTTATCTTGCAAATTACAAGATATTGATTTACAATCTGCATGCCTTGTCTTAGATTGCCTGGGGAATACGAGGGGAATAGCAGACAATATACTTTAATAAAAAGTTTGTATAAGTTTTGACTTTTGAGAGCTATCATCCCATGGCTCTGCTTAACTGATTATTAATCGACAAGAAGGAACAAATAACTTTCATTCTTTCCAATGATTTGGGGTGCTGCGTTGAGTTTTAACTTGTTTTTACTTCAAATTTAAACTATTTCAATAAATAAAATACTATAAATTAATATTTTCCAGGTTTTTTTTTATGTTTTGATAACTTTTTATATAATTTCTGTTTTTTATATTTAAATTATTTATAAAAACCTAAAAATAGATACTGTATTTTTTATGACGATACATAAACTGAAAAACATTTTTTTTTAAGAAAAGAAATCATGAAAAACCACTATTTCATGGCAGAAATATATATATATATAGGTTTGAGTAGACGTTGATGATTTTAAAAAAATACAAAAAGACACAAACTGACCTCTAGAATCAGCAGCTACAACAGGGAATAGCAAAAGCCTAGCTAGGTAGGTGTCCTAAAAAGCAGTAGCCAGCACCGCCAGCGTCTGCGCCGCCGGTTCCGTATTGCCGCCGTGACCCCAGTACATGCAATTGACTGTTGTGTATTTAATCAAATTGCGACGGGTGCCCTTTGCAGGGTTTAGTGCCCTAATGGAAGCCATTGTTTTGTTTTTTTTGCCAAGAGGGCAGTGCAGGTTTCGTAATCATTGAAGGAGATTCCACGTCTCTTTCTCGCCAATATCAATCTGCCATCTGGGCTGCCCGGAGCTCAAGTTCCAACACCATTTGAATAAAACATATTAGCCACTACAAATTATTATTGATTAATCAATTAACAAAATCTAATTCACTGTTTGCATGGATCCCCGCAACGCACCGGGTCACCGACAGTTTTGTAATAAAAACATTTTGTTCGTATTTATTAATGATATAGAATGTATTATATTATTAATGAATGTTTTTTTTTGGTAAAACAATTAATTCTATTTGTATCCACTAATTTGATTTTAATATTTTTATTTTTGGTTTTAATATTTAATTGATTATAATTCAACTTTTCAAGTAAGTTTAATTTTTGTTTCACAGAATTATCGTGATCTGCATCAATGGTTACTGCTTGCCGTATCACCATATCAATACTCTAAAGAATATCTCACCCGGCATGCCTCATCGTCTTACTATATTCTTGATGTTTCTAAGACTCTGATCGTACTGGTAGATTAACTTTATTAAGGGCACAGATCATTCCAGGTTGAATACAGAAAAAATCACCTGATCTGGTCAAACTCCGGTTGACGTGCTGATTTGATTGCCCCGGCGGGGTTGAACTTGTCAAAACTAGACACGTAAGCTGTGGACCCTTTCCTTTTAATTTTTCCAATAAAGATTTTCTCGGATCCATCTCTATACCAGGTTTTTCTTATTTTATAGGAATAAGCTGTGATAGAAGTGGGCAAGTGATAATTATAAAAATAATATATATGTGCGAGGTAAAATATTTTAAAAAGTATTAAAAAATAAAATGTTTATATATATATATAAATCTGTAAGAATATTTATATATATATATATATAATAAAATATAAAACACCCTTAATTCTGTCTCCGTTTTTCCTCCACAAAACAAAAAATGATTAAAAGTTGGATACGAGACAGATAAAACCATCCATTTCTAACTCCGTTTTCAAACCTAACGTATATATATACCAGTTATATTTATTTTAGATATTCTGAAATAATATCTAGAAATTATTTATTTTTAATAAGACTAAAAACCGCCGAGAGTGAAAGGGAAGTTACAGAGAAGATGGAAAGGGAGTCAAAAAGTAGACCAAGGAACAAAGACGGGTGTAGTAGACGAAGCAGAGGCTGTGACCCTGCGCCTCTGCTGTGCCATATATTTATACTTACGTGTCTGGATAGGGGAGGAGGAAAGGTAAGGGCACGTGGGACCCGAACAAGAGTTGCGTGCGTGTGTGGGGGTAGAGAAGTAAATATGGAGCATTGATTGCACCCATCACAGGACCCGTGATTCCTATCCATATAACATCGACTGTACTCCCTCCTGCCTTATTATATTGATTAATAATAAAATAGATCAATTAAAATAAATCAAAGAATAAAACATCATTTTTTTCTCAAAACTATATTGCCTCAACTTTTATATATATTTTTTTAAAATCTCTGAATTAACCCTGCCCATGGATTATCGGGTTTAATAACTATACAGCAAGGTCATACACTAAAAAACACAGACAGATGCAAGAGTCTATGTACATTAGGGTTCTTGATTGTCTGGGTGGTAATTTGAAAACTCAACGGGGAATTGGCAGGAAAATCAAGTGACGAGACGACAAAATGTGGAAGTCACAACAATCTGTCACGTACTTCAATCATTGAGACTTTTTCCTGTAAGAACATAGTAAGTTAGTCTTTGAAATAGCTAAAAGCAGTGAAGATAAACACATACAAGTAATTTAGCATAATATGTAATTCAGAACATTTTTCTCTAGAATATTATTGTATTTTTTTTCTTTAAAAAACATTTATTTAAGCATCGAAAGATCCTCAACTCCACTAAAAAAGACCTTTTACAGGTGCTAGTCATAAGCCATCTTGGACTACTAAGCATCAAGTATAAGCTACAAACCACCATGGCTAGGAATCATAGATGAGATTGTTAGGATTAATTGATTAACTAATTATCTGACTCTAAAGCCCTTTCCTAGGATGCATGATTTTTCAAGACACCATCACTTTTAAAAAGTGTTCTAAATGATTCTCGCAGATCAAATTGCCTGCCAATGAACTTGTGGTACTAGAATACGAGGATATGGATTCTCTAATTCATGGTGGATACAGGGAGACACTCACAAGGAGCTGTAAGACTTGGGGGTACCTACAGGAGAACAGAGATGGCATACCCTATCTAATATATAGTCAGTTTGGACTACAGTGTAATTTATTTCGTCAGAAGACTGCATGCTGAGAATTGTTTTTGGTACTCATCGAAGCATATTGAATCCCATGTAAAACTGATAGGATTCACACACACACACACACAAACAAGGAGGGAGGGAGAACCTCAATTGGAGTACCATTCTCCGATGGAAAACGTTTATTTGGAGTGCTGCTTTCTGATGGAAACCATTGCAAAAGGATGCCCAAATTCATGATGTTTGGTATCAACTTGAACAGAAGAGGAGTTGTTACCTGAATGATCATCGATCAGGTCAATGTTTAATGCAAGAGACAAAACATAGTTAAAAAGATATAATTCTGTCTGGAAGTCTCGAAGAAACAAACCAGACTAAGAGCTGTTGTTCCAAGAAGAAGAAGATACATTTTACCCTGCATTAAAACACCAACATGGTTGAATTGATGAAGGCTAAGTAAGTGTTCATATAGGTGGAAGCAATACTAAAACACAGATGTCTTATCATCACATCAAACATGAAACCAACTACAGGTGAAAGAAATACTAAATCGTAGTCCCAAACAAACTCATGATTTTCTGACGATAAAAAAGATATTCATCTGTCTTTAATGACACCCTAACCTCCACATGCACATGAGCAAAAAAATGTGCGCGAGAGAGATAGAGAGAGAGTTCACCTCAATGAGATGAAGATTGGAAGCACGACTCAATAGAACAAAAGCAAATTCTCCGATTTGAGCCAGCAATACTCCCACCTGCATTGCAGCACATCAATTTATGTCCAGGAAAAATAAAGGAGAGAGAATTTTCATGTTCAATTTGTCTCTCTTTTGCCAACAAGCATAGCAAGCCAACTCACGTGGAATGATGTCCTGATGCTATATCCGAAGGTTTTGGTAACTGTAGCAGCAATGGTTGTCTTGACAACAATAACCAGAATCAAAGACGCGAGCAATATATCCACATGGTTCCATAGAAAATGTACATGTATGAGCATTCCAATACTAGAAAGAAAGAGAGCTGTGAACAAGTTCCTGATTGGCTCCACCTACAAAGTTCACAGTCATTCAAAACTTATCAATCTCAATATTTTATAGCATAACGTAACCACATAAAGAATAGTTCCAATGCAAAAAAGAGTAGCACAGTGATGTCCATCAACTACAATTGATAATTGCATAATTAGTAGAACAGCTCAAACAAGTTACAAAGATCCAGAGCAAAATAAGAAATTTAAATGAGTGCATAATATTACTAGAGAATATAACTTGCATAATACATTAAGATACTACGATGACTAGCAAAACATGGCGCACAATCCCTTGCACATAAGAATACCTGTTCTAAAGTATGTTGTGCAAAGTCAGTGGTAGATATCATGACTCCAGCCACGAATGAACCCAACTCGAGACTAAGGCCCAGCTTGTCACTGCACTGAAATGGTAGAAGGAAATCCAAAAAATGATGTGAACATGATGACACAAAAAACTCAGTGAAGTATTGTGCTGCACCGAGTCATGATACGTTGCAACTCAACATCATAATCTTTGCGGTTAACAAAAGATGAAAACACTCAGATTTGACCAAATGAGTTTCCTTAGCATAGTCAAGGAACCACATTAATAATATGAGATAACCATGTGTCAATCATCATTACTAATATTAGGCTTTCTTACATTCTCTGACTTAACACTATGTTGTTCTGTTATGCAAGTTCTAATTTTTAGAATTTTGGGTCAAAATACAAAAATGACATCTTTCAGATGCAGAAAACTTCTTAAAGCAAGCATTTTCCCTGCTCAGAATAAAGGCGCTGGTGGCTATCAAATCCTTAGAGAAAACATAAGAAACTGAAGAGCTGCTGAGAAATTGAATCGAACTTTTGAGCCTCTAACTGATGGACAGACAACCTTACAACCTCGAAGTCAGAGCTTCGACCACCAATCAAACTTAGACTAGTGATTTAGATTCAGATCACATGAAGCAGCGGTCTCTCATCCATTCAAAATTAGCATATTAGTAAAAAAAAAAAAACATGTCATTAAGAAAGCAAAAACATGTGATGTAGATACGGTATTGCTAATTTAAATGTTCTTGTTTGCAAATATCTCTTGTGATATTGGAATCCATGATTCCACAAATGACCAAATAATATGTTAAACGAGTTAATATCTAGATGGAAAGGTAATATTCAGTAGGAAGATCTGTTGCATGGAAAGCTATTTCTACTAGACAAGAAAAGTCCATATCGTTTTCACTTACCCAAGCAGACAGCAAGCAGAAAGCAACTGCAGCAAGCTGATAGAGTTCATTTGTCTGAAACACAAGTGGAACATAAAGAGTATGCTTAGAAAGAGGCCCTACTCAACCCAGCAAGTATTCAACCAAAGCCATGTAAATAAAATATGAGACAGATACAGAACACAATCAAAAACTCACCTGAGATGATAGCTGTATCATTAACTTAAGAAAGCGAGGAACAAATGACCAGGACATGAAAGATGCAGCAGTGATGTAAACGAACAAGACCAATAATCTGAAGTTAATGAGAAGCAGAGAATAGATTTGTTAAAGATTATTTACAAGGGCTCATTCTCATGGTAAATTAAAAAATCAACTTACAACTTCCCCATTGAAATCATTCCTTGCACTACACCACTGTTGCCACCCAAAACTGGAAGCAAAGCGAATAATAAACCAATAGCGCAATCCTGAAACAATTCACAAGATCAGACAAGTGGATGTGCATCAGAAATCCAATTTCAAAAAAGCTAAACATATCATCAAATGACATGCTTATATATAAACATAAACCAAGTAAGAAAATAAAGAAAACCTGAAAAATCAGGGTCCCGATCGTGACTTGACCATGAAGAGAAATACTACTATTCCGTTCTGTCAAAAATTTCACCACCTGATAAAAAAATGCATGAATCACATGTTGCAACTGATAAGTAATCAAAAAGAAACAAGTCTATAACAGTACCACTGCTGTTGATGAGATTGACAGGAAGGAACCCACAAATACACCCTCAGACAACTTTGCTCCACACAACTGCAAAGTTGACAGTGGTGCAAGCTAAGTATCCAATTTGGCAAATCGCACAATTTTCTACCACAACCAAGTTACACACGTTAAACATCATACCGCAGCAATTATGCCACACAAGCACATAAAAATTACAATTTGAAGCATCCCTCCAAGAACAGCCACAGGGCCCACAACTTTTAACTGCATTGATGATGAATTAGAATGACTTTTCTAAATCAAGAAAAAGAAAAGTTTTTTTTTTATATATACAATAAATTAAGAAAATGTTATGACAAATAACTTCCTAGATCAAATACAACTTACCTTAGTCAAAGAAAACTCCAATCCTAACGCAAAAAGAAGAAACACAACACCAAACTGTGCAAAAGTTTCGACCTGTGATGAAGAATAGGAGAACACGTAACCACTATTATTGTGAATATGACGAAAATTCTTTATGTCTAGGTTTTCCAAATAATAGGCACCTAATGAGGGATTTTTGGAGCATATGGATACAATTATTAGCTGCAAAGCTATGACTACCAACAATGTCAACGGTGAATTGGACAACTTGATTGGCAACCATTTCTCTCCAACCAGCTTTATTACCATCTGGAATTTTGTTTCAAGAACCTCAAATTAAATGACTCTAAAAGGTAGCAGGTCATCATCTGATAGCTTAAAATCTTGCATTCTCCATCCAGTGTTGTCAATGAATCTATAATAAATGAAGCAATAAAAAAGAAAGGGTAAACATTCGGGAAAAATAAAAAATCACACACCTGTACCATCTCACTGATGAAATTCAGCCCCCCTGGTCCAATGATGGAACCTGCTAGAAGATAGCCAACAATTACCTGCCATACATCTTAAATGTCAAAATAAAAAATTACCTTAAATATTGCTCCATTACATAAATCATATGATATAGCTGAACATCAACAACAAGATGAGTAAAGGAACCATGTACTAGAGATTGAACACAAATAAAACCACAATATACAGATACTAACCGGTTGACCCAAACAAGAAAAGATAATTCCACCAATGGCAGCAGAAACTATGGCAACCACTAGATCAGAAATTAATCTGTTAATATGAGAAAAAATAACGATAAATTAACAGTACATAAAATCAAAACTTTGAACCTTAATAATAGCAATTAAGTCAGTTAATACAATAGATACAAGAAATGCACAGAAAAAGAAAATCAGCAGTCAATCATACAACAACTTCTCAAGAGTAGTGTTTGCTCTTGTATAACAGTCGAACAAAATCTGAAAGTCATTTACCTCAAATCTACTTGAAGAATTGGATACTTGGATTTCTTGTTCGACATGACAAATACATTGTCCTACAATTAGCAAGATGAACAAGTTAGAAGGAAGGTCCATAGAAACCAAACGCTGGATCCACAAATCTGTCTAAATTTTTTCACAAAGAGGACTGGTAACCAAATTTCAGAACACCTTTTTGTCAATCAGGGTTGTCATATCCTCAGATTCCTCATTTTCCAGTGAAAATACATCTTGAAGCTGGAAAGGTCTAGTTCCACTGGCAACAAAGAGGAAAGAAAGACATATACGACATCGGAATCTCACTTGTGTACAGAAAGTGAGGGAAAGGAAACCATGTCTCAAAATTTATGGTAAAAAATATTTTACACGCTTCCATACTTAGCCATTTGAGTATCGTTTTTCTTGCCCTTCTCATGAGTGATTTTAGCAACAGTCTCCAATACAGCCTGTAAAAACATAACCAGAAGTCCTCTTTTAACACCGACACAAAGAAACAGACAGTAGCATTGGCAAATCGACTGGACTAGGTAAACCTGAAGTATGAAAGAGAAGATATTGGTCCTCCCATGTTTTTAGGGTGAAAATAAAATATTATATGTTAAAAAAAGATAAAATTTCTCCTCATTGTAAAAGATGGGGGTTTCAGCCACACTGTAGATTAGCAGAGATTGGAACTTGCTTAAGTTAAGATCCCTGGCAAGCAGATTTTCTTTACCTTAGTATTTATCGAATATTTTTAGCAAGAAACCCAAGTAAGGCCAAAGCTTCCGGATTTGCTTTGCAGGGCACTTATGCAGCAAAGCAAAACTAAAGCTCAAGCCACAAACAGTAAATGCAGATAATTTAAAAGAGAAATAAACCTACTTGCTGGTCAGCTACACTGTTGTTGAAGCTGCTTCCATCGGAACCTAGTGAAGTAAAAATAAGAACCAAACTTAAATATCTCAATGCAGTTGTCAAAGGATCTACTGTTCAATTTGATATAAGTTTCTCCCACGGCAAGCTTAACTTCGTATATATTTCAGTTAATATCTTGAACTGACAATAAATGTTTTCATTTACCTGTTAAGTTATTCCTGTTCAGCTATAAGCTTACTGAAAAGTATTATTTATTTCATTGTTAACTGGCAACTAATTTCCTTTTGCCTTCAATTTTTCAAAACTATTACTCGGCTTCACATTCTCTTCTTAACAGCATCATTTCACATGTTCATCAATACCGACTTCAACTCATCTTCGGCCCCTTATTCAGCTACATTACTAAAGTTCCAGACTTGCCTCAAGAAAGCTTCACATTACTTTGTTTCTTTATCAGTTTTATGTAACCGATGAAGTCCTTTCACCGGTCATAAAAACTGAAACCAGATTCATATTTCCTTATAATACGCATTGAAAGGGGAAAAAAATCCAGCTGGCTGGAATTTTCAGCCCATCACCGACACTGATCCTGCTTATCAAATCATGCCCCGGCACATCCTTCTATGCATTTTTTTCTGGGTTCCCAAGAGCCACACAAGCTTTTCATGCACACAATTTTTTCTACAAAACTTTTTCTATGTAGAACATGCGCCAATGACATTGTCTATCGCCAATATTTTCGTCAATGACACATTTAGCACAGCAACCATAACATGACACAATAACTAATATAGCCACCATGGCTAGCCAATGACACCACACCAATTTCTCCACCAATGATGTCTCCTCCATGAAAAATGCTCAGGACCCACCCAGCAAAATACATACCCCGTCCTTGGCCACACAGAGATAGCCACCACAAGCCAGAGAGAGTCAAGCCATAAGTTTAACATGCAAAGGTGCATACCCATATTTTATCTGAAGTTTTTTTAACTACTGATCATTTTCCTAACAAACTTTTAATAGCTATAAAAAGCAAGACTTAAGATCAAACTCTATCTCTCTTGCTCAATACAACCAAATATATTACTAAATCCCACGATTTTTCCTTTTTAAAAAGCACTTTAAAGCAAAACACTTTTGCATAAACATCTTACTTACAAACTATGTTTCACTCTACTATTTCCAGTCCTTCATTCACATTAACCACCCAAACCATGCCTGAGAACCTCAATAAAACACAAGAACTAATATTAAAGCAAAATTAAAAAATGTCCTTTACCTTCAGGCTGATCATTGTCAGAGAACTCTTTTTCAAGAACACGATCAAACATTTTAGCAATACTTCCTTCTCCATTATCAGGTGCTGATGAATTCACCAAATTCCCATAAAACCTCTCCCTTACTTCCTTATCAGATCTCCCATTTACACAGACCAAAATCAAGAGCAAACAAAAGCACTTCCTGAATCCAAATCCATACGCAAGCCCTCCTCTTTTCATGGCTTTGGAAATTGAAATGCGGAAGAGCGAGAGAGGGAGTTTTGTATTTGAAGTAACAAATGCTTTAATCATAGATCGTCATCGCGTGGCTTGTTTTGTTCGGGTGGCAGAGATGGAGGTTATTTAACGGTTGTTGAAACAGCCCAACCAATCCTCCTTAAATTAGATACATAGTTTCAAATGGGTTCCCAAACTAAACTTTATTTCAGATAGATCCTTTATTCATCAGAACGTCTCTCTCTTTTCGGTGCTCGTTAATGTTTTTAATTGATTTTCACGTAAAACAAATTAAGTGAGAGTAGTGGTGCAATCAAGATAGCAACATTGTAACTAACGTTCTTTTTTTTTTTTTGTATCTAAAACAAAAACATTGTAAGAAATTGATAGTTTTTTTTATATAAAATTATAATTACCATGTAATTGTCATTTGTTTTAGGAAAGCAACTCCAGCCCAGCTTTACTTTTGGACAAGAGAAGTTATTGAGCTGTTCAATTTCTAGACTACTTGAGAAATTAATTTAGGAGCATTAATAATCATTTCATCATGTATCTCCTAAAATTAATGTGAATTAGTTTATGATGAGTAAATCATCTAATATTTGCTAGACCTAGTTTTTGGACCAAATCATGTTGTATGAGATGATCTTTAGACCCTTTAAGTTCCTTCATATGAATGACTAGACTTGTTATTTGTGCTACCTTTAGGGTTCGATTTTTAGAAAAAATAGAAAAATAATAATTATATTGTTAGTATGTTTTTTTACGAAGAAAGAAATCAATTATGAATTTGAAATGTAATGACTATTAGACAAATTGTTTTTAAAATGTTGATAAATATCTCAATATACTAGATGATATATTTCATTTTTTAAATATTGACATATTGAAAAACTAAATTTATATGTGACAACCTTTGTGAACTTACAAAATCCAAACCACGGTCATCAAACTATTATAAATTCATAAAAATAAATAATAAGATTATAAAATTTAATTCTCAAACAACTTAATTATTGAGGAGGAGGAAAAAATAGCTATAGTCAACCTAGGTATGTTGGTCGAACCCTTTACATGGGTCATGTGAATAGGATAGCCCCATATAAATCAAATTGAAAGAAATTATAATACACAATCAACTCAATATTTAAAGATGATAAAAAAAAATTATATATTTTTTTTAAAAAAGGGCCAAAATAGGCTTGAGTCAACCTCGACAAATCTTCCAAACCTATGACATAAATCATTAGAAAATGTCAAACTTATAAAATACAAATTGAAATAACTATAAAGCTCAGCAACCAACCAACTTGGAGGACGAAACTCAAAAAAAATATTTTAAAGAAAATAAAAAAAAAAGAGTTTATATAACACGAGTTAACATGTCAAACTTGCAATTAGAGTTATGAAATTGTGATAATATCATAAAAATATAATATAAAAAAACGATGAATTCAATTCTAAAAAGAAAAAAAAACACAAATTCCAAACTCATAACTTAAATCATGAGACTAAGATTATCTCATAAAAAATAAAAATAAAAATCAACAAAACTTGGTTAATAATTTATATATGATTTTTACCTAGAATGACTTTATTTTATTTATTTTAACTATATTTAAAATGACTGACTTTTTATTAAAACCTAATAAACCCACATCACTCAACGTGTCTAAGCCACAACCCTCACCGACGAAGTCTTATGACACTGCTCTAAATAGTTAATTATCCGCGTGGATAGAAAAGGATCCATACAAAAAGACATCCACACATTTCACCAGAGCGTGTGTTCTCTGCAAGCTGCTCATAAGTTTCACCATCAACCCTCTTCCCTTCGCGAACCAAGAATAATATAATCTCAAGAAATTTCGTGGGGAAGAAAGGCTACACATCTATTAACCATGTCAATGGCATCCGTATCCAGTGCTGGTTTTTGCTACAGCAAATCAAGAACCGGATGGGTCAAGCCAAACATTGCAGCTGCGACGCCACGAAGTTTGGTGGTGGTGAGAGCAGAAGCTCAAGCTATAAACCCTGAAATTAGAAAGACTGAAGAGAAGGTGGTGGACTCTGTTATGGTTGCTGAGCTCTCCAAGCCACTCACTGCTTATTGCAGGTATACATCTGTCTCTGTTTTTCTATATTTTGATTACTGTCTATCTTTCAGTCACTTGGCTAAATATATTCACAGACAATCGTTTTGCGACAAGAGCACAGCCAAGATTAATTAATTAAATTCGGATCCAAAGATTAATATATACTCGTAAGAAATATTTGCTCGGCAAATTCTTGATAATAACTTGCATTTGTTAATCTTAGATGCTGGAGGTCAGGGACTTTCCCTCTGTGTGATGGAAGCCATGTGAAGCACAACAAAGCTACTGGAGACAATGTTGGACCTTTGCTCTTGAAAAAGCAGAAAGAGTAGCTTTTTAATTTCTCCTCGTTTAGATTTTGTGTTTGTCATGTTGAATTTGAAAGCTGAAAACTTCATGTTCCTCTATGAAATCGTGTTTTCGAGCTCCTTTGGATTCAGTTGAGCTCTCTGGTTCGTGCTGCATAAAATTAAGACTTGTTGGTTGATCTTTCTGGCTCGTATTTTTGGTAAGAATCGTCTGCTAGGGATGAAATGGAAACATACTGGTATCCCAAGAACCCCAGCACAATGAACCTTCAATCTTGCAACCCCTAAATTTATGTGAACTTTTTTTGAAGTTGAAACCAATCTTGATAGGTAGTTTAATTTGTTTTTATATTTTATGCCAAGAACAAACAGGCTCTCCACATTTGATGACTGGGAAGAGTAAAGACACAGTTTGTGTTAAACCAGCTCAATCCTGATGAGCTCAGACAAGTTTGCTGAATCGGTGGACAGACAAAAAATAAATAAAATGCAAGCCACCACATCTGGCTTGGCTGGCCCTCCCTAGTCCATACCGTCTTGAGATGAGTCTACAGCACATAGCACATGAAGATCAAAGGGAGGGAGGATGAGCTGGATCATGGATGATTGCACTAACTTTATAAACATAAGCGATTTTCGCCGAATCGGTGCTTTGGGGTGCTTTTATTTTTGATTAACATTGGTGTTGGAGTTAATTTACGTGTAATTTAATGAATTCCACAAGACTTAAAAAGTTAATAATCATATAAATTTTCAACACGTCTTAATTAAGAACCATATTCCTGAAAGTGGTTTTGGGGTGTTTGTTTCTTGACAAAGCGAGGCCTGATCTTAACCGTGCTTTAAGCAACGGAAAAGAAAAAGGGCCCATGAAATATTGGCCATCTTTTGGTATAACTAATGGGCCGCAAATCACTCTGGACCAAGAACATGTGAGCTCTAGATGAATCCACTTCGGCTTGCATTATAAGTCTCTCAGTTGTATTGTGCTCGGGGCCGATTAGGATCGGTTGATTCATGCCCAGATACAAACATTTTAACTTAGGCTCCGCAATTGTGATCAGAGTGTTTGTTTTTTGGGGTGCAACTGGAGGTTATAAAAAAACCGAGGAATTGACTATTTAATTAATTTTGAGAAGCAAAATTTGGACATGGGACTCATCTAACCAGAGTTTCATGTAAAACAGTAAGTTGTTGCTTTCTGTGCGTTACGGTCTGGGGCTGGGGATATTTTAGTTTAATATTCATTATATTTTCTTATAAAAAAATATATTTATAATTTTAAAATAATATAAAAATTAATTGCAATAAATAAATATATTAGAAGGAGAACACAATATAATTTTTATCTAGCAATTCTAATTTTGTTTCGAGATGATATGGATTTATAGTTCATGATGAAATTACACGTAGTTTGATGGTAGAATAAAACAAATGTCTAATTTTACTTGAATTATTAATTATATTTTATTATTATAATTATTAAATATTTAAAAAATAATACACACACTTTAAAGTAATTTCACAAGTTGAAAGCAATATGAAAAGCTTGATAACCAAACACTTAAAACTACTTTGTATTAACCTCAAACTCAACCACAGTTTTAACCAAATACTTTAAAAATTATTTTGAACTACAACTAAAGTATTTTTCATCAAACTATTTTTATAAAATTTCAACCAAAAAAATAAAATCAATACCAAACAAACACTTAAAATTACGGAGCAACAACTTTTATTAGATGGAGTGAAAACTACAGTCCACAACAACGGAGGAGGAGGAGGAGGAATACCTCAACTCAGCTCCCAAGTCTCTGTGTTTGACTCCCGCTTCTCTCTTTGTTGCTTCTGCAAAAATGTTTTGCTGCCTGGTTTAACTCTCTCTGAACCTCTCCGAAATCTAGATGGTTACTGTTTGAGATTTGATTTTTGAATCCTGAAAAGAAAAGGGGTGAGACTACTCTTATCGTGTAACTCCACGCCAGTTACACAATTGCTCTACAGATTAAGTACTCTCAGCTGAGCTGCGCTCGTGTAAATATAACATTTGGCAAGAACGAGTTTGAATTTGAATCCCATCATGGCACAAAATTGCTACCTGCAACGCACCCAAATCTTGCTATTGTAGAGTTCTTGAAGTATTCTTTGATTCCAGCCAAGTTTTTCTAGGTCATCATATGTAGCGTGCACATGCAGCTGAGGTCTCGAAGGAAAGTGACTCCCACTTCAACTTTTCTCTCATGTGAAGATGCCATGATAGCAAATTGGGGTGTGGTAAAAAGCTTGGGGCGTGTTTTCACAGTTCCAAGTTCCAATCTCAGCAGTTCCTCTCGTAAGAGCTCTAGGTACTACTGTAGGAGGATTTAGATCACATATCCTGAGTTCATAAAGTATGCTTCCAGGTCATGTGATTCCCGTTCTCAAAAAAAAAAACCAAAAAAAAAATGATAGCAAATTGGTGTCGAATTATTCGTCTATATTCTCTATGCTGTTTTTTCCCCTTAGAAAATGGATATTTTATTAATTAATTATATTTTTTTCCTAATTTTATTTTCTAAAGTCATTTCCCTTTGTTGCGTGTTGCCAAACAACCAAGGTGGAAAGGGAGCTCAATGATATTTAGTGGTTGATTATTTTGTTTTGCTTTGTGCTACAGAATAGTCGTGGCTGGAAAAGATTTAAAACATGGCGTGTTTGTATAGAAAGCGATGAGGAGGTTGCTTTCGAGAGAAAAAAAAAGTTTAGAAACTAATGTGTTGTTTTTATTCACAATAGTTGCTTTCATTTGAAATCCTAGAGGTGAAAACCACGAAAAAATGTTGTTAAGGATTTTTTTTTTTTTGGATTCAAGTAAAAATTATCTCTCGAAAAACACGGGTTATGGATCCAGATAAATAAGTAAAACTCTGACTGTTTTGGGTTTTTATAAAAAATACATACCCTAACTTGAATTTGAGACCTATCTTTAATTACTATCATGCTATACTTTTTTGGGATGTTGTTAGGGATTCATAATCAAGTAGCTCACATAATAGTGTTATATTAGGGACACATAGATGACATGCACAAATATATCATGAATCTATACACAAAAAAAGATATTTTTAATAAGGGATAATTTTCTAATAAAAACTAAATTTGAGTACGAATTCCTTCCAACTCAAGGAGATTGATGCATGACCTTATATTTTTAGGGAAATAAGTATTTTTCCATTTAATTGTTTTTCCAATTATTTACTACAATGCTTTTCTATTTTATTTTTTCATTCTAGTATTCATATTTTTCAATTATTTCACTCTTTTATAGTATTCATATTTTGCTTTTGTTTTTGTTTTTAAGGATTTAACTTGTAAAATTCTCTCTTTCTTTCACTCTTTTTTTAGTTATTTTGTTTTGTTGTGTGTTGCAAAACAACTAAGATTGAAAGAGAGAGCTCAATGATCTCTAGTGGTTGATTATTTTGTTTTGCTATTTGCTAGAGAATAGTCATGGTTGGAAAATATTAAAACATGGTGTGCTTGTACAGGAAGGGACGAGGATGTTGCTCTCGGAAAAAAAATATATTTAGAAACTAGTGTGTTGTTTCTAGAAAAATAGATATTTTTCTAGTTAATATTTTTTTTCAATTATTCACTACAATGCTTTTCTAGTTTTTTTATTTATTTGAAGGGAATATTCTTCCTGGTTTATTTTTTCAATTTAGTATCATTATAGTTTTTTAAAAAAATTATATGTAAAGGGCTGCAATAGACTTTTGACATGAATAAATAAAATCAATTATTTTGAGAATGTTTGTATACTATATATATTATTTTGAAGGTTTTGATATTTAATAAACTCTCTTATTCCTTACTCTCATTTACGTCAATGCTTTCTCCATCCATGGAGAACGTACCCATCTTGATCCGATCCTTTTTCTTATAAAAAAAATAATTTAATTATAAATCACAAAGATCTCATATTATAAACAATTATTGAAGTATAAAAAACAATAAATCTCCACTCATAAATGGCAACATCTTTAAAAAAATTCTCTAAACAAAACAAAAGAAACTATAAAACAAAATCCAAGATGGGAATAATACGCAAAAAATCATATAGATTATCAACAAAAAATTGGGAATATATATATATATATATATATATATATTATTAAACAAAATAAAAATCCGACTCGACCATGCATTCCTATTAACCTCATGCATCCATTACTTCACTTGTCTTTTGGTTTTCTTTCTTTCCGTTTAGGAATCTCTGCTGGAGAATTTACTACATTGAAAGACAGAAACACGTATTGATTGAACAAGAAAGTTCGTGATCGATTGAATACAGTGAATCTGCAGCCTTTAAAACTGATAAAATAATATGAAGCCGCCATCAAAGATGACATGTTCGTGCTTTAACTTTCTTCAAAAGAATGTAAAAGAGTGTCGTTTTCGGCCTCTTAAAAATCGTGTTGAGAAGGATCTTTAACCTTTATTAGAAGTTTAGAGCCCCGCCATTGATTATTGCAAAGCTAGGCTGGTGGGCTTGGAATCATTCCAGTAGTCCATGCTTGATCACTGTGGAAACACAGTCATCGGCGTCACCTCCAAGCTGGCCAAGTCCGTGAGCATGCAAAGACTATTTAACACTCAATTTTCTAAAAAGAGAGGGTTTATAATTACATGAGAGATAAAAATTAAAAAGTCCTTTAAATTCTTTTTTATTTTTTTTATATTTATCCTACATTATGGATTTTGAATTACACTTTATATTTTATCTTGTTTTATTTTATATGAAATTATCATAGTGTTAAGTTGTTTTTCCTTTCCTTTCCTTTTGGATTTTGATTTTATATTTAAATGCACTATAAAAAAATAAACTATTATTCAATTTTGTAATGTTTTTAAATTAATATCATATTTAATTTTTAGGAATTTCAACAATTCTTTTCAATTACTATGCGATTGATGTAAAACAATTGTGAATATTTTATTAACAATTTTTTTTAGAGAACTCAATCTCTTCTACAATAATTTTATGCCTAGATTAAAATGTAATTGTGGGAAAGAAAAAGAATGCTTAAGATATAATATTTTTAAATTTAATATTAAAGATTTTTTATTATTTTATTTTTAAAAAAAGAAGCAAAGTTGAAGGGGAAGAAAAATGTGAATGAAACAACCCGTAAACTCCATGCAGCTAAAACAAATGTTGACAATCTCTGGTGTTTGATTTGAAGTATGAAATTTTAAAGGAAATGGTTTGGTCAATGGAGACAAATCCAACAGGTGTCCATGTTGATGACGTGGCCTCAGTCTTCCACGTACAGCTGCCTCTATTACGTCATTGGACTTCAATTCATCTTTCAAATTAAGTTTAATTACTAATACTCTCAATTAAGTGCTGGTTCAACAGCTAATATACAGCTATATAAAATAGTAAATATAGAAAAATAAATTATATTTTTTTCAAAATAGATATTTTTTTTTCTAAAGCACTGCATAAACGCGTCCTAGATATTAAAATAATTATCAATAATCAATTTTTTACATTTAACCCATCAATATTTTCAAATGCCACTCATCAAATCCTTAATTTAACTTTCAGACGGGGTAATTATTGGTTTAGATTTTTTTTAAATCAAGTTGAACTGAATAAAAAAACCAATTAATTGTTTTGGTTTTATATTTATTAAAAAATAAATAATTTGAATTTATAGGACTAGTTGAGTTGTTCTTGATAAATTTTGATAAACCAATTGGTTTAGGTTTTTCTCACTTTTTAAAAAAATATGAAATCAAAAACGGATTTGTTTATTTTTATTTTTTTTCTAACCAAAATTATATGAATCGTTTTTGCAGATATAGTGAATAATCCGATCAATTTACTCACCGAACCGTCGGTTACCATTTTTAACCAGATATCTTACCTTGTGCCCATCACCACAACCCCCTCTCTCCCAGCACAACTTTAAGAGACATCACAGGCATCAGGAGCCCAACTCCATTCGACACGCTCTTTCATCTCTCACTGCCACCACCATTCTTCCCGGCCAGCTGGAAAAGTAAAATTCTGGTGATGTTTCCGCTCTCAAATCCTTCATCTTCACCTGAACCCCAAATCAAGAAACCAAAACTTACACTTGATTCCCGAAGAAAAGACTCTTTCAAGTCACCTAAAGCGTTTCTTGCTGCTCATCACCCTTCCTGTAACCCAATTCTGTTATGCCTTTTCCTTTCCATCTTCTCCATTCAAATCCTCTTCGTCGTCGTTTTCCGCTCCACTCCTCCTTCTTCCCATCATCGTAGCCACCACTTCCCCGCTCCCGTCACTTCCCACCACCACCTCACTCCAACCCTCACCACCACCGCCGCTCCCATCTCCGCCAGCACAGTGAAAGGGGAGACTTCCTGCGAGTCTGGTAAAATCTTTGTCTACGATCTTCCGAGTGCTTTGAACCATGAATTGGTTAGCCACTGTGATGTATTGAACCCTTGGAGTTCGAGCTGTGCTGCGTTGACGAATGACGGATTTGGTCCTGTGGCCGCTGGAATTCCCAGCGCTGTACCGGAAAATCTTGCTGCTGCTTGGTACTGGACTGATCAGTTTGTCACAGAAATTCTTTTCCACAACAGAATTTTGAATCATAAGTGTAGAACCAAGGACCCCAACAATGCGACAGCCTTTTACATCCCATTCTACGTTGGACTTGCTGTCGGAAAATTTCTGTGGCTCAAGAACTCATCCGCTAAAGAACGTGATTTTCACTGCGAGATGATGCTCAAGTGGGTTCAAGACCAGCCGTATTTTAAAAGAAATGATGGGTGGGATCATTTTTTGACGATGGGAAGGATATCCTGGGATTTTAGACGATCCAAGGACGAGGATTGGGGTTCGAGTTGCATTCATAAGCCAGGTATGCGAAACATTACTCGCCTTCTGATCGAGCGGAATCCCTGGGATTATTTTGATGTCGGTGTTCCTTATCCTACGGGATTCCACCCTCGATCGGACAATGATGTTGTCCAATGGCAGGATTTTGTCCGAAATCGCAACAGGAAGAGTCTTTTCTGTTTTGCTGGTGCTAAACGTAGCAAAATCAAGAATGATTTCCGAGGGTTGTTGCTGAGTCACTGTAGGAACGAGTCTGATTCATGCCGAGTCGTGGATTGTGCTGGTTCTAAATGCTCTAATGGAACTTCGATAATTCTTGAAACGTTCTTGGATTCTGTATTCTGTTTGCAGCCTAGAGGTGATAGCTTTACAAGAAGGTCGATTTTTGATTGTATGATTGCTGGCTCGATCCCGGTCCTGTTCTGGAAAAGATCTGCTTACGATCAGTACGAGTGGTTTTTGCCGGCCGAGCCTGAGAGTTATTCGGTGTTCATAGATCGTAATGCGGTGAAAAATGGGACTACTTCTGTTCGGAAAGTGCTGGAGAGGTACAGTGAGGATGAGATTACGAGAATGAGGGAGAGAGTTATTGAATATATACCGAAGTTTTTGTATGCCAGACCCGATGAAGGTTTACAGACTATAAAGGATGCATTTGACGTCGCCATTGATGGCGTTCTGGGGAGGTTCAAGGAGCAAGAACAACCTGGCTACAGGTGGTAAATGGGAGGAAATTGAGAAATGATGGTGATTTGGGCACATGGGATCCAATTTGGGAAGATGATCGTATACCCAAGTTTATCGAGGAGAGATTTTTACAAGAAGAATTTATAGGGAATAGCTCTTACAGTCCTTTTTTATCTGTATTCTTTACAATAATATTGTATAGCGTGCCTGTATGTATAATTTTTACAGTATTTTTTATTTTTAAATATATTAAAATGATTTATAAATATCACAAAAACCAATTCAGAACAAAACAAGTAAAATAAAATTCTTAAAAATATTTTTAAAAGACACTACGCAGAAATAAATGGCGTGTGATTGGGCAGTAAAATTTATTATTTAGTGAAAGTGAAAGTGAAACTGAAGACTTCACCAGATAAGATTAGGCAGGACCACCAAATGGTGATGGCTGTAAGGTGTGATCCGATGCTCTTTTTGCTGGCCGGATATGGCTAGGTAGGGAGGTAGGTAGCTAGTCGAGTGTCAACTGTCAAGCATGATGATGAGAGAGAATGGGCAATGGTGATTTTTGTTTGGGAGGACCAAGGCTTGTAAACCTAGACGCCATGAGAGATCAATGTTAAAGAAGAAGTAGTGTTTACCGATTCCAGGTGTAGAAACTTTTACAGCTAGGGTTTGAAAAAAAACATGAGAGAAGTTATAAATTATATATTTTTTTTTAATCATAACTTGAAGAGTAAGTTTTTACTGGGACCGTAAAATCTTGAGTTAACTAAATTAACTTGTTGAAATTTTGATATGAGTTGTGAGACTAATAATTTTGTAAAAAAAAATTAAAATAATCATGATTCTTAATCAATTAAATGTTAAAAGATTAAATTAAAAAATCAATTACAAAAATAAAATATTATAATCAAAGTTAAAAGAGTTATCCCTTCGAACCATGGCATGAATTAGAGAAAGATATATTTAGGAAAAACAATATAACAGATATTATTGAAACGAATAATATTTATGAGGTGGTGAACAATAAAAACATTTTTTTAGTCTATACTATAAATGAATATTTGACACGTGCTTCGAATCATAATTTGTTTTTTTAAGGAGTATACATGTTATTTCAATGTATTGTTCTACATAAAAATTTCAAAATGTAAATCTAAAAGTTTATCAAAACATGTAATTAAATAAAATCAATAATTTTCTATTTAAATAAATAAATAAATAAATAAATAATTATTAACATTAACAAAAAGAACAATTAAAAAATAAATATAAATCAATATATTTAATCTAGTAAAATAAAAAATTTATCCATTCATGTCTACTGAACTTGTTTCTTAAAATTAATAAGAGATAATAAAAATAAAAATACATATGAAATTGAGTGAATGGAATAAAAGAAAAATAACATTCTGCAAGGCAAAATATACTAGATAACTTTTTTGTATATAAAATAAAGCTTCTATTAATAAAATCTTTGATCGAAATACCAAAATGCCCCCTCATAAACTTGTAAATTACAAATATAATCGTCTAAAAGAACAAAAATACTCCTAAATGCACACCTTATCTTCTATCTTTTCTAAAGGTAACGATATATATTTTATTTGTAGCATGAGTCATGAGAAGTGAAAAGACAATAAATTAACCACCCACTATATGCCGAATTGGCCCTTTCTAGCTATTTAATTAATGATCTTATTTTTTAATTACATGGATCATTCTGTATTTTGTTTTAATTATAAAATTATAACTTATCTTGAATCTAATTTGAATTTTTAAACTATAATTTTTAAAATTATTACAATACCCTGAGATATTAAGAAACAGGGAAGACAATAGAATTGTAATTTCTTCCATCCCATGACCATCATGATGAAGTCATTGATCACGGTCGTCAATTTTTTAGTCAATTAAATAAAATAAAATAAAAACTCTCTGTCGGTGGATATGTGATTAAATGAATAGAAGAATCGAAAATGACAACAAAGATACAAGGGATAAAAAAAGTACGAGGATACAGGAGACATGCTACGGATTCAGGTCCTGGGCACTAACTTTTTTATTGTCTCGTCGTCAAATAATTATCTATTTTTAACCTGTAGTGTAATGCTGTTAAAATTGTTTTTAAATCAGCATATCAAAATAATTTAAAAATATTTAGTTTAAAATAAAAAAATATTTTTTTTACTTTTCTTAAAGTCACTTTGGAGTTTGGACTTATATTTTAATATATTTATTATTTCCTTTTAATCTTAAATTTGAATCCAAAGTTGCAATCAAGTTATGAATAATTGTTTTATTTAAGGAAAAACTAAAATAGAATTGTTATGGTAAAAGAAAAAGAAAAAGAATTCAAAATAAAGAAGTTAATTTGTTTTTAATTAATTCTGGTATCTCGAGAGGAGTGACTCGGGGCTTCCCTAAGTTCCCTTTGACAATAGAGCACAGGATATTTAACGTGGTTGATTGAATTTGAAATTTTGAAACGGTCAAAATGGAACATGTTATCGGCGACAATCAAGGGTGATTATCATCTGGTAAAGACAATTTGCTGTCTTCGAGAGCTTTAGTCAAATCAGTCAACGATAAAAACAGTTAGATCTCTTGTTAAATCGCTCAGAGCATTCTCGATATCGTGCATTGAAGAGGACCCGAGAAAGATCTTTCCTTCTCTTTTTTCAAGAGAAAAGGAGAATCCTCATAAAATCGATGAAACTAGAGATGAGAATTTGATCAAGGGTGTGTTTATCGCAAGAGATGAATGAGGAGATGGTGAGGAATGGATGAGATAATTTAGAGAAATTAAATCCATCTAAATTGATATTACTAATAATAATAACAACTATAAAATATAAAAAAACGATAAAAGTTCATCCATTCAAATTACGAGGACAACGAATCCTTTCTTCTTCTTGTTTTGTTAAATAGTATGGGATCTTCCTCCATTGATCACTGTGAAATGTGAATGAATGTTGGCTAAAAGACTTCCATGTTGTTTGAAATTAAGGTTGAATATGTTTTTAAATTATATATTTTTTAATATTTTAAAATGATTTTAATATGTTAATATAAGAAACAAAACAATATTATTTTATTGTATTTTAGCAAGATACCTAGAAAAACAATTGCCACCTCCATTATTAATCAAGATTTCTAATTCTTTTGAAAATTGAGTTTATTTTTTTTTCTCGGTCAATTTAATGATTTTTCAACATAGTTATTATTGATATAAAAATAGCAAGTACACTATTTTCATTTCATTTCCTTAATTTTATACAATCAATACAAATAAATCCAATTCCAAATACATTACAAAGAAATTATTTTTTATGAGAATTTAGCAATTAATCAATAGCCATGATTTTGATGTTAAAATGTGTTGACCATGTTTGTGCAATTATTTTTTTATTAAAATCCGGTGAAACAAAAAGAAAATAAAGCCTCAAATATAAACAAACATCATTTTCCTTTCAAGAACACATTATTAATATTAATATAATTATTATTAATAATAATAATCTGTTCCTACAAATACAAGACAAATTCCAGTCCAGCGCTTCGCGTGCAAGAAAAGACTTTAGCAAATTCTTACATCGGACAAAAGCTTCTCTACGTTGTCAGACAAGAAGGCACCTACTATCATGATTATCATCTTGTCTTTTATGGATCCATAAACACTCCTACAGATGAATTATAGGCTACGTTTTTTCCTCTCCCTTCTCTCTTTTCTTCGCTCCTCTTGCAGAAAATGAGTAAATCCCATCAGTTTCTCCTCCTTTTCCCTGCTTTGATTTTTGTTGTTGGCCTATCGAAAGCTGATCAATCAATAATCAGCCACCTCCAGCCTCAACCTCTTGAGTCTTTTAATCTCAGTTTAATCGAGGTAATTAATTTGTATCCCAGTATTTACTCCTCCAGATGATCACTAGTGCACGAAACAATCTCCATTTCTTTGAAATGTTGTAAAATTAAATTCCTCTATTTTTTTTATTGGTTTTAAAGAATGCAGGGAGCTGTTATTACACAGTGGTTGTTACAACAAGCTGTTCCTCTCCAAGATATACTCGCGATCAGATTAGTATTGCTTTCGGTGATGCTTATGGCAATCAGGTTTGGTCTTCAACTGATTTTTTGGTTTATAATGTGGATTTTTTTTTGGATTTTAAGACAAAGCCTTTTATTATTGAGTAATTCTTAATTCTATATAAGTTTGTTCATGTTGTCTGTAATAATCATCAATACTAGTTTTTGTTAATTAAAAGACATTTTTTGGGCTATTTATATTCTAAAGCCTAGAATTTGTGCTCAAGTTGACCATTCGATAAAGAATGCATGTAGTACTGAGTTGTCAATGGCTGAGCCCTGGAATTTTAATGTCCTGGGGAACTGTAGTCCTGGGAAAACCCTGTTACTTAAGACTGATGTTAGCTAAATTGTTTGTTGAGAAATTAAGAAAGTTAGTAGCAGGATTGAGAATGAGTTGTCAGAGCAATGTGTTCATGCGCTACATCCTGTTCATGGTTTATAATTGGAGGGTGTTCAGAAAAAAAAGAAGGAGAAGAAGGGAGAATTGAAGCAGGATTGTGTTTGACTGTTTGTTCATATTGCTATGGAAAATTAAGTCAAAATTCCATCCAGTCAACCATCTTCCTCTTTAACGATCCAATCTGGGTTTCGATGACTAGAGTTGTTAAGGGTTTTAATAGATCCCCCAATACCCTCCAATTCTTAATGAGCTTGAATTTTTCATACCTATTTTTCTTTCTTTCACCTTAAAACTTTATTTTTTGTGGCTGAAGTGGTGTGTTTCCTTTCACCTTTGACATATTTTTGGTGAAAAACGGTTGCTCATAGTAAGAAATTCATGAAAAGTGCCAAGTCGTTTGATTTATGAGTTTGCCTTTTTAATTTATCTTTCAGATTTATGCACCAAGGTTGGATGATCCATCGACAGGAACATTTGAAAGGTGTTCCTCCGATACATTTCAGATTTCTGGACCCTGTGCATATCAGATATGTTATGTCTATCTCTACAGAAGCGGACCAGATGGCTGGAAGCCTGACACCGTGAAGATTTCTGGCTATTATTCGAGCACCGTTACATTTACCTACAACACCTACATCCCCAGAGATGTTTGGTACGGATTCAATTGGTGCCAGAATGCCTCTTCTGCGCCCCGGCGAGGAATTCCGCCATGGTTTTCGCGCATGATCCTTGCTGTTCTTGCTAGTTTTATTTTGCAAGTCTAAACGAATAAGAAGCAGCACATTATTGGTTTCTGGGACAATTGCTAGCAACTTATCGGTTCTTGCTAGTTCATATTGCAAGTCCAAACAGTTAACAAGCAGCGCATCAGTGGATGCTGGGACAATTGCTAGCAACTTATCCTCTTTGGCATGTTTGCAGAAGACTAGGCAAAATATCAGTGCTTGAAATGTGGCGAACCACTTCCATATTTCGAATATGGTGTGAAGGTGTAACGAATTACTATCGTTCTGTGTGGATTCCGTGTAGGTTGGGCTGATGAAAACTCAAGAAGAGAAAGAAAGATGGGCTCTGAAAGTTCTGAAAGGTGTTTGATATTGTATTTCTTATTTGATTGATGAATGCTGGATACACCTTGCTTGTATGTATAGATTTATATTCTAGCCTAACAAGTAGAACTCTCTTCGAAAACCATCTTATCATTGTGGAGCTGATAGATTATGTTTAAACCCACTGTAGTCTTAATGGGTGCGTGTGAATGAGATACTAATTTCGATAAGAAAATAAATTAACTTATTTTTTTTTAATCATTTCTATGTCCACACGTGGATACATTTAAACTTTTGTCTAAAATAAAATAAAATAAACAGAATTTTCCATTTAGCAAAAACCCTGATGGATACCCGTGAGTTTTTTCGTTCGAAAAAAAAAAACAAATTCATCTCATAAGCGTTTGAGTTCATTTTTATATATTTTATTTTATTTTATTTTTTAAAAGTTATGATATTTGAAATAATTTATTGTAATAGAAAATGATAAATGTGAGCTCGATTGGCTGGGTTATAATAAGAGATGTGAATTGTTTTAAAAAACATTTTAAAACTCAAATATTCTAGAAAAATGATTTGTATCCGTGAGCTGTTAGAAATAAAAACAAGCTAATTATCAAATACATTGTATGCTTTTTTTTCTTCTTTCATATATATATATATATATTATTTAAAAGAATCATGAAGTTCTTAATAAAAAACTATATTTCACGTTTATCTTATATATATATATTATGCTAAAAATTATTGTTTTTCGTGCAATTGGTAGTGGACTTTTTCTAGCCTTACTGAGCCCTAGCCCAATCCTATTCAATTTAACTATTCATATAAAACAAGGGTGTTTGGAAAATCTAAACAAATCTGTTTTTTTTTTTTTAATAATTTTTTTTTAAATATTTTTAGATTATTTTAATGAATTATTATTTAAATTTTTAAAAATATTATTTTAATATATTTATAAATAAAAAAAAGACTTAAAAAAAAATCCCATACAAACTCAAACTCCTAAACGGTTCTAATCCATCGGCAAAATAAAAAGTTTATTAGGGCTTTACCATCCTACGGCCCAGACTATCTCCACCTCTACTTCCATAAAACCACAAACCCTAACGCATCCTTCCTTCTCTTACTCTCCTGCTTCCGCACCTCCACTTCCACATTCTCCATAGCAGGAGAAAACAAGAAAACCCCACAAACCCCTCAAACCCTAAAGCCCCTCTCTTGTGAAGAAGAAGGAAAAAAAATGCCTGCTTTACCTCTTACTAACAACAACAGCTCCGTGGATTCCAAGA
This sequence comes from Salix exigua, assembly GCA_032356905.1. Classification (NCBI taxonomy): domain Eukaryota; kingdom Viridiplantae; phylum Streptophyta; class Magnoliopsida; order Malpighiales; family Salicaceae; genus Salix; species Salix exigua. The sequence continues at coordinate 12,542,033 of CM063599.1, forward strand.
AAGAAAAGAAGATGAAGAAGAAAGTAGTTCTCGAGACCCAAGAAGCTGATCCTTTGATGGTTTCTAGCAAGAAAGAGAAGAAGAAAGAGAAGAGAAAAGCTGTAGAATTTGATGATGAGGAGGAGAGGAGTGAAACCAGCTCAGAGCTTGGAGAGCCTGTGAATTTGAAGAAAAAAAGCAAGAAAGCTAAGGTTGTTGAAGAGGAGCAAGATGGAGAGGAGTTTAAAGCTGAGGATCCTAATGCGGTCACCAAGTTTAGGATATCTGAACCTTTGAGGGAAGCGTTGAAGAAGAGAGGGATTGAGGCTTTGTTTCCTATTCAAGCTAGGACGTTTGAGGATATTCTTAACGGGTGTGATTTGGTTGGCCGTGCAAGGACCGGGCAGGTATGGTTTTCTGTGTTTGTTTATTGCTGAATTTGTTGGAAAACTGACTCTCTTTCTTGTGTGAGCTTCATGGGATGTTATGTTACTGTTATTTGCAAATTATGAAGCATTTTTTTAGTGTTACGCTACAACAGCTAGTTATATTATTGATTATGCAGTTAGTCAAGTATGATTGCAAATTGTATTTCATGGAACTAGTGGTTGATCATGGGCGAATTTGTAAAAAAAGAAGAATTTGTCAAATTTTGTATAATTAAGGATTGGTACGATCAAAGTGAGCACAAACTGGCCATATAAGTTTTTGGTCCGTGTTTCAAGGATTTGCAGTGTTCATTGTAGCTAAAGATTGAGTTTATTAATGAATTAAGAGTTTATGCACTTGAGAGCTTGTGTCCTATGATCATGAAATTACAGGGTTGACATGATATCTAGGGTTTTTAATGGCTCTGTCGTTTTGTCAAGGGATTTGATTTTTTTTGTTTAATGGGGGGAATAGCTACCTATTAACTGGTTTGATAATGAGTTTTTTTAGCCTTACTAGATATCTGTGGTTCGAATGATTTGTGTTTCTTAAGCATGATTTTGTGCTCCATGGCCATTCATAAATGCTTTTTGACAATTTAGAAATTGTCATTGACAAGCTGTGATTATGCAGGGTAAAACATTGGCCTTTGTTTTGCCAATTTTGGAGTCACTAGTAAATGGGCCTACGAAAGCATCTAGGAAGACAGGCTATGGCAGGCCACCAAGTGTTTTGGTTCTTTTGCCTACCAGGGAACTGGCTACCCAGGTATAATATATCACAGAGGATACATCTATGGATGCTGACTTTTGACATGGTTCTTTTATACTCGGTCATGTGTGTACTTTTCAGGTGTTTGATGATTTCAAAGTTTATGGTGGGGCTGTGGGGTTGAATTCTTGCTGTGTATATGGAGGAGCTTCATACCAGCCTCAAGAATTTGCCTTGAAGAGAGGGGTGGATATAGTTGTGGGAACACCAGGCCGCATAAAGGTGCCATTTTTTACAGAATCTTATTTTGATGTTCTGATAGTGTTAGGATGGTACGTGTATTTGAATATTTTTTGCTTCTAACATCTTTTTTTTATCCCATTAAACTTGACATAGGATCACATAGAGAAGGGTAACATTGACTTAAGCTTATTAAAGTTTCGGGTCCTTGACGAGTCTGATGAAATGCTGAGGATGGGTTTTGTTGAAGATGTTGAACTTATTCTAGGTATGTATCTACATGTTGGAGACTTGAAACATGTTATTTTGATGACGAGGCTGCTTGGAAACATGACTTGAAGTTCAACTATTGATTCTGTAACCTCTATTATGTCAATGTCTCTATAATCTGGATTTGTAAATCCTTGTTTCCAGGTGTTAGTAGATGTTGGTGAATAAACATGTTTTGATGTTGCTAGTCAGAAAACTGTTTAGGGTTTTAGGGTTTGCCATTTCAAATTCCTAAAAGCTTCTTGTTGGAATGAATTGGATTATGTTATAGATGCTTTTCACAGAACACATTGTGATTGTTGCTAGTTACCAAACTCTTCTGTTCTTGCTCAACTGCTGCTAGATGTCAAGTTATTCTTGTATTTAATAGTGTATTGCATTTTGCAGGAAAAGTAGAGGATGTAAAACAAGTTCAAACACTTCTATTCAGTGCCACCTTGCCAGATTGGGTGAAAAATGTATGTTCCTCACTTTATGAATTAGTGTCTTAAATTTTCTGTTGTATCACTAATCTTTGCTTTACATTTCCAGATCTCTTCTAGGTTTCTCAAGCCAACTAAGAAAACTATTGATCTTGTTGGTAATGAGAAAATGAAGGCCAGCACCAATGTAAGGCATATTGTACTTCCTTGTTCTGCTTCTGCAATGCCTCAGGTTATTCCTGATATCATAAGTTGTTATAGCAGGTTGGTTTTCCTACAGCTTTTTGTTAATCAGTGATTTTTTTGGAAATATTTTTCACTTGTATGATTTTTATTCAGCGGAGGCCGTACAATTATTTTCACAGAGAAAAGGGAATCTGCAAATGAACTGGCTGGATTATTGCCTGGAGCACGGGCTCTACATGGGGAGATACAGCAGTCTAAACGCGAGGTGAACTTTTGCTTACTAATGATTCCTTCTATTGATTTGATGTTTCTCTATGAGCAGACTGTCATTTTTTCTGTGGTTCCTTGATTTTTTCGGATGTTCTCTGGGCCCCATCCTAACCAAGAGGAAAACTTCATTTCACCTTGTGTGAAGAGACTTCATCTTAAAAAAGAAAGGCACTGACACACTGTTTATCTCTTTCCTTTAATATTATGATATCTGCAGGTGACCCTTTCTGGGTTCAGGTCTGGCAAATTCCTGACCTTGGTGGCTACAAATGTTGCTGCAAGGGGATTAGATATCAATGATGTGCAGTTAATCATCCAGGTGTTTGTCTGTTTCCTAGATCTCATGTTTTCTGGTGCACTTGATTTTGTTTTTGTCGAATAACATTATTTTTTCTTTTTAGTGTGAACCTCCAAATGATGTAGAAGCATATATACATCGGTCTGGGCGTACTGGACGAGCAGGTAAATATGCATATTTATGACTACTCTCTTTTGGATATCTGGGTTTAATGCTGATGCTTAGAGTTGTCACCATTTTATAGGCAATAGTGGTATTGCTGTGATGCTCTATGATCCAAGAAGGTCAAATGTATCTAAGATCCAAAGAGAATCAGGTGTCAAATTTGAGCATATAACTGCCCCTGGGGCTGAGGATATTGCCAAAGCAGTTGGTGTGGGAGCTGCAGAAACAATAACTCAGGTTTCTGACAGGTATACTTTCTGTGGTGGTGTTGATGTATATTATACTTGTAACAGTTTTAGCTCCAGATATTAACATGCAGCAAATACTGCAGTGTAATTCCGGCATTCAAATCTGTAGCAGAGGATCTGTTGAATACCTCAGGTTTGTCAGCTGTAGAACTACTTGCAAAAGCACTTGCCAAAGTTACTGTAAGTTATGTTTGTTGATGTTTTTTTTCCAAATAGACTTCAATATTTTAACTCTTGAATTAGCACCTTGAACTGAAAACATGCAAATGCACAGGGTTATACTGAGATCAAGAGTAGGTCACTACTATCTTCCATGGAGAACCATGTCACTTTACTTCTTGAATCTGGCAAACCCATTTACACTCCTTCGTAAGTCCTAAAAGCTTCTTACTCATGTTTTCTGTTTCTTAAATTCAATCCTAAAGAGTATGAGATCAGTCATTTTTATCCAATAAAATTGAGAAAGAATAGCTTACAGATTTTGATAATCTTTTAGAAAGGCTGTGACCCAATTTGACTTTGACATTGAGTCATCGCCAGCTAGTGGACCCCAATGGACCTCAATGCATGTGTTGATTCTTTCCATGTGCTGTGTTTGATTAGAGAGGAAAATGGAGTTCCGCCCACTCTAGGGTGATAGCTCAATGATCTGACATTTGTAGTCCAAGGACAAAAATTCCAAATTTGATTAAAGTTTATATAATTGTATATGTACGCTGAAGGAATGTAGGTTTCAGAATCTAGCTACTGGTAACAGGTTGACAGGCTGCTTATAATACAATAATTGTACACCCATCATGAGTGGAGTTGTCAGAGTATAGGTGCTGTAAAAGTGGAGGTTTTCTTTTCTTGAACTTTTTGCTGTTTCTTTATTTCTATTTTTTCTTTATGACTTGAGTTGATGAATTATGAAAAGTTTAGTATTTGGTGAAGAGTCCAGAATATCTCTATATGAAATACTGAGTAGTTTCCATGAAATTCAGTTAATTGAATTTCTTCTAATCTCACTTACCTGTCTCCCTTTAAGCTGTTATCTGAAGTGTCAATTCTTGCCCATTTCTTTAATTTTCCCAGATTCGCATTTAGCGTCATGAGGAGAATCTTGCCCGAGGATAAGGTTGAGTCAGTGACAGGAATGAGCCTCACAACTGACGGAAATGGTGCAGTTTTTGATGTGAAGAAAGAAGATGTTGATACTTTTCTGGCTGGTAATGTTACTGGTTAATAGTATAATTTCCTTGGCTTGGCAGGTACTTCCTTGTGGGGCATCTGCTATGCATGGAATCTACACTCTTGAATATAAAATGATTGGCTTCCTTTTGGCTTACACCCTGAGCCATGATGCCTGTGCTCATTATTCTTTTTTTCCTTTGTCACTGCAGCTCAGGAAAATGCTGCTGGTGTGAGCATAGAAGTGGTAAAAACATTGCCTTCTCTGCAAGAAAGAGACCGACCACGGGGTAGATTTGGTGGCGGTGGTCGTGGTAGAGGTGGTTTTGGTGACAGGAGTGGTGGCAATAGATTCTCAGGGGGAAGAGGTGGCAGGGGTGGTGGGTTCTCAGATAGAAGAAGTGGCTCTGGTGGATTTAATGGTCGCAACAAATGGTGAGATCTTTCAATTGGTCCCCGGAAGTCCATGGACACAGGCTTTACAGTCGTCAAAGGCTGAAGAATTTTCTGACAATGAAGAAAATTTGAAAACACGACTGGCTTGCCGTGGGAATTTACAATCTATCTTGGCTAGATATAGATTTTTCCTGCAAGTGTATAATCTTAGACTTGATAAATTTCTTTTTGCCATGTTTATTTCATTTTCAGGGAATTTTTGCTGTGTTCCCCATGTTTGAATTTCGATGAAAAATGTAAGATCCGGTGACAAGATCTCTAATATTATTTGATTATTGAACAGTCATATCTATGAAATAACTTTTATGAATCTCAAAATATTTTTTAATCTTGTAGTTGCCCTATATGCTCTCAATCTTGTACGCAATGTTCCTGTTATAATGATGCTATTGAGGTTCAGGTGAAATATAATCTGTCTGCCACTTGTTTGACGTATCTTTCCAGTCATGCTGGCATCAAATTCCTTAGAAGTAGAGATGAATTGATTTTGATTTTCGAGTGACGGTAAATATAACCTCGTTTCTTTTTAGACTTGATTAATCCTTGCAGTGGTTGAAACTGTATATTTAATTTTTATATTTTTAAATTTGTTTTTATCTTAATTTCTTTAAAAACTACAGTTAAAGTTAAAGGGATTATTTGGAAGGACGGAGTAGTTTTTCAAAGTATTTTTCATGCTGAAATATATCAAAATAATATTTTTTTATTTTTTAAAAATTATTTTTTATATAGGATATTAAAATGATCTAGAAACATAAAAATATATTCATTTAAAATAAAAAAAAATGAATTTATGTGGTATGACAGCTTAAGAAGGGCTAAGCTGTTGTATAGAGACTTGAAGATTTTGAAGAGAAACTATCACCATAACTTGATGAACTTGGACATTGTTTTGCTTAAACTCGTTTCTAAATCAGTGTATTAACCAAAACTTACCATTTTATGAACCCTGTGTGGTAAAAACTGGGTTGTGTTGGGTTTTGTTTTATTTTGAAAAATAAAATGATTAATAAGATCAGGATGACCTATGATCCGGTTATCTAACCAAATGCTAGCAAATTTTTTATTTTTAAAAAAATGATTCTCATTTAATTAGAATATTGATTCGATAACTTACCCCCATATAATTTTATATGAATCTTGTTTCAAAAGTTCTCAACTTGGTCATCCTTGACATGTATTCACCTAAACTGTATCTTCTTTTTGGTGATAAGAGATACCGTTTTGTAGGTGACTAGTGCAACCTTTTCCGCTGAGGTAATTCTAATATAAGGACTAAATTAAGAAATCAAAACTATTTAGGGATAAGACTGATACAAAAATTTGTTTGGGTTGCGGAACAAAAAGTGTAGTAACATTACGACCAATATAACAGCCCGGTTCGACTACTTTACATCCCTTGTGAGCAAAGCTCCACCGTTTCACCATCTCCAGCAGCCTAGTGCTCAAGTAAAATCAACGACTCACACATTAAAACACAGAACTCCGTGCCTTGATGAATATTAGGCCATAAAGTTTTGATCTTGATCACGAAATCATGGGTTGTTACAGGAAAGCAAAGCTAGCTCTTGATGCTTTGAGAAGCTACACGTCAAAGATCGTGACAAGGCCTTCAGGTGAAAAATCAGTCTTTTCTAGAATTCATCAAGATGGGTCTTTGAGTTCTTCTTCAAATCCAGTTAAGCTTTCTGGATTCTCAAAAAGCTGTAATTTTTATCAAAGATTCGGGTCTGGTTCTCAAATGGGTGTTAATAAAATTAATTATAATCCTTTTCTTGGCAATGGTATCGGTGCAAAGAGATTTTATTATGTTGATAGGTATCGTGTACAACATTTTAAGCCTAGAGGGCCGAAGAGGTGGTTTAGGAATCCAAGAACTGTTTTGATTGTTGTTTTGGTTGGTTCTGGTGCTTTTATTACTGTTTATTTCGGTAATTTAGAGAATGTACCTTACACAAAAAGAAAACATTTTGTGCTTTTGTCTAAGACAATGGAGAGGAAGATGGGTGAGACTCAATTTGAGCAAATGAAAGCGGCTTTTAAGGGGAAGATATTGCCTGCATTACACCCTGAAAGTGTTAGGACACGTTTGATTGCGCAGGATATTATTGATGCTTTGCAAAGAGGGTTGAAGCGTGAGCAAGTCTGGAGTGATATGGGGTATGCATCGCAGGAGAGTGATATGGCGCACGAGGCAAGTGCTCATGAAACTTTGAAGGCTTTGAGTGAGAGAGAAGAGAAAATTGAGGGGAAGTGGTATAAAGAAGATGAAATTCTTGATGATAAATGGGTTCAACAATGTAGAAAGAAACAGGAAGGGTTGAAGGCAGATGCTTCGCATCTGGATGGATTGAATTGGGAGATCCTGGTTGTTAATGAGCCTGTTGTTAATGCTTTCTGTTTGCCAGGGGGTAAGATTGTTGTGTATACTGGATTGCTTGAGCAATTTAAAACTGATGCAGAGATAGCTACCATTATTGGGCACGAGGTATATTATACATGTTTTTTCGGTATTTTAGAATTGTAGTTTATTGCTATTTTTACTGTTGGGTTGAAGATGATTGTTTTTTGTTGATTAGGTTGGTCATGCCGTGGCACGACATGCAGCCGAAGGAATCACAAAGAATTTGTGGGTTGCCGTTTTGCAACTGATTCTGTACCAATTTATCATGCCTGATATTGCAAATGCAATGTCGGTTCTGTTTTTGAGGCTACCTTTCTCCCGAAGGTATGCTTCTTAACCTTTATCTTTGCTGTTATTACTGCATGTAAATTGTTAGTTTTGTATCCTACAATGTCATGGCTAGCAATATGTGCAGGAATATTTCATATAAGCTGCAAAAACGCTCTGTGGTCATGAATTCTTTTATTAATGCATTTTGTTAAGCTTGTCTCACATGTGCTATAGGCTTGAAGCCAGTCTGCCTGTACGGGTATGAGAGCACCGGGAATCAAGCAATTTCAACATTATTGCTATTGAGTCTGGTGTAATAGCATGTAGTTTAAGCGTGCATAAGATTGTTATTAGCTCTTGGTATAAACAGTTAATATAGATGTATTCTTTGGCAATATTTAATAGAGAATACAGCAGATGTAATTTGATTCTGTTGAAAGAAATTCATCATTGCCTTTCCTACGATATTCAGGATCTATCCTACTGGTTTTCCCTAATGGAACAAAGATCTATGTGGTTCCGAATAATGTACCATGTAGGTGGGGCATTTTTTTTTGCATGTTGCGCACACGCGCAGTAACTGCTAATTAAGAAGCCACAAATTTGGTCTTGTCAGGTTCAAAGATCTAACATCATTTTGCTTTTGGGATTTAGCAGAGCTTGCGTGGTTCTTACAATCGAGTCTGCTTATGTAGTAGACTAGTTGAACTTTCTGAGTGGCAAGTGGCTTTTGTGCTTCAAACCCAGTACAGTTTGTGAGATGTATGGACCACAACAAATTATATGGATTTGATAGTACCACCTGAGTTAGCTGTTCACTGGACTGGTCTCAGGGAGATTGAATGACGTGTCTCTAATTTTGCACCCAACAGTAACATGCAATATTGCTTAGAAAAATTATTGATCTCTGTTAAATCATTCAACACGTTCTGAAATCTGTATGTATTCAGAGGATGGTAGAAAAACAGAAGGTACATGGCATCTAGTGAAGCCCTTGGTTTGTGTGATTTTGTGAAGAACACACACATCCTAGCTGTCTCTTTCTAATTGTTGCTTGCTTGCTTTCAGTTCAGTGGATCTTTCTTGCATCTATCCCTCTCATCTTAGATATTTCCATCCTCTTCGAAGTTTAAGGGCCCAAGGTGGATGGTGCCATCATATTATAATTTCTAGAGGCTTAACGCTTAGCTTCACCTTGGTCTGGGTACCAATTCCATTTCCCCCTATATGTTGGATTATCAATGCTTAAAAATTTACAAGATCATCAATGGGACAGAACATTTTGCTTTTATTTTTCTGGCTATGAATGGTACATGCAGTGGGCTGTGAAATCATATCATGCTTTCTAGTTCTCTAGATATTTCTTGCTGTGTGTTTGTCAGAAACTAACTTAATTATATTCCATGCAGTAGAAGGTACAATAGTAATGTAAATCTGGTCCCCTGCAAAATCTCACACACTCCAATGTCTTTTGTTTCAGGATGGAGATTGAAGCAGATTACATTGGATTGTTATTGATGGCTTCCGCAGGATATGATCCTCGCATAGCACCCAGAGTGTATGAGAAATTGGGAAAGCTCACCGGAGATTCAGCACTCAGAGATTATCTTTCTACCCATCCATCTGGAAAGAGGAGAGCTCAGTTGCTCGCCCAAGCTCAAGTCATGGAAGAAGCACTTCATATTTACAGAGAAAGAATAGCAGGACGTGGGAATGAAGGTTTTTTCCTTTAAAGCAGCACCAATCTCCAGTCAGTATACACTGGAAGTTCAGCTGGGAAAGAACAGAGCTTCACTTTTGATACGCTTCTCTCTCACCTTACAGTGCAAGGCTACGCTTGCGGGTTGATCTTCTTTTCATCCTGAACCCTTTCTTGTATTTCTGGCAACTGTAATTACCATCCATTCCATGAGGATAAATGGCTTTGTATTGATTACTTGCCTTTTCTTTGTGATCGGATACAAGTTTCTTATATGCTTACTTGTGTATCCCTACACGTTTGTTCTCTTTTCTGATTGTTGCCTACCAAAACACAAACTGCATCAAGTGGAGAGCTGGGTAAATATCCCAGCTTTATGTTTATTCCACCATTTAATAAAGTCACCTTTTGTCAGTCTGTTAATTACCATTTGCAAAAGCCCTCAGCAATTTCAACATTTATAGGTGGCTTTGTTGTGAAGATCACCAAATTGCAGGGGGGAAATTGTAATGAAGTCTTGGGACATGATCCTTCACTAGCACTGCCTCCAGCATGTGGCTACTCTTTTAAGCAGGCTTTGGTCCTTGTAGACAATTTCCTAATGCGATCTCTCCATCCAATTTTTCTTTGATTATTGACATGAGTCTTGATTTGTGCAAAACAACATGCCCACTTTTTATGACAAGTAAACTGTAAATTGGACAGGAGGATCATATTGAGAAGTTTTCTTGAATAGAGAGGCCAACTAAATAAAAAAAAGTAGCAGGCTATAGCATGATTGATCTTGTTGGTTTTGTTCATGTTTTATCAGAAACAGCATCCCCAGATGACGTTGTGATGGAGAAAATAGTTTGGGTTTTGACTGCATAAATAATGAGATGTGGATTGAAGGTAAATTGTTGCATCATGCAACTGATACCCCAACGTCTGATTTCCTGATGCAATGTGAACATTTTGATGAGATGCCAATCTGAGAATTTTCTCTGCAGCATCCATCTATCCTGGTACTTTTTAAGATCTTCATTTTGCCGAGATGTCTTTCATATGCTGGCAATCTTTGCTGTTGAGCTTCCACTGTTAAAGACCCAACTCAATCCAAAATCAATATAGTGATGTTGCTATCTTATGCTCTCATGATCATGTGGTCATAAACTATCTCGATCGAGAAATTTAAACTATTACAAACAACAGAATCAAAGTTTTTAACTTGAGTTTTCTTGACAATTTTCAGTTTGATACAATTGAGAAATTATAGCTGAAGTAATGCCTACCACCTGCTATTTTGGAGACCCAAGAAGTACCATTTTGGAGATAGACAGGGACAGATTCAACATAAGCTACATGTTTCGGAACTTCCTTTGTAGCCTTCCTCTACAAAACAAGAGGAAAGGATATATAGTTTTAATTAAGTAAAATTTGTTTGATTTTCTTACAGTAGCAATTTTCTCAATTCACTTGGGATTTGTTTGCATTTCCTCCAAATGCAGGATGAAAAGAGTTCTGCAGAGGATGACATTCTTCCTGATGGCGTCAAAGTGAAGGAAGGAGACGACATAACCTATCTGGCTCATGCGATGTGAAGGATGAAAAGCATCTAGGGAGACGATGCTGAGGAATTTCATCCAGAACGATGGCTTCATGATGGCATCTTTCAACCAGAAAGTCCTTTCAAATTTACGGCATTTCATGTTAGTAACATTAAACCTATCAGTTTTGTTGCAATTTCTTGATCCATCTAATCTACTTTTCCTCTCTGTAACCATTATTAGGCTGGACCTCGCACTTGCCTAGGGAAGGAATTTGCTTGCAGGCAAATGAAGATCCTGGCTGCTGTTCTCCTCTACTTCTTTAGGTTCAAACTCAAGGATTCGAGGATGGAAGCTACATATCGAAAAATGTTTACCCTTCACTTGGATAAAGGGCTACATCTATATGCATCTCCCAGGCTGTCAAAACTCGGGTGTAGTGTGTGCTAATGTATTCTTCTTTGCCTTCCGTTTATGTTTCTTAATGGAGTGGAATATAAAATATATACTAGGCTGAAAAGTGTTGAATATAATGCTTATTGCAGCATGTTCATTGCTTTTCTATCAGAAGCACATATGTGCAGGAAATTCATAACCTCAACAGGTTTTGGAAAGTACATTTCCAACATTTGAACCTCAAGTCCGGGAAGAGACAGCACCTTCTTCAACCTTCTTGAGACCATCCTCCACCTTGTTCTCCCCTGACGCCTTGGCTGTGTCATAGGAGGCATGCAACCCAAACAGAAAGTAGTATACCAACAGAAACCCAGTCCATGCAGCAAATCTTATAAATGACTTCCTATCTATCGATCCCAGAAGGAAAATGTTGATGAGAATTGAAGCGGACGGTAGCCATGGCACCAGCGGAACACCCCATAATTTTGGATCCCTTGCTTGTGGAACAAGAAGCTTGAGTGCTAAAGTAGCACAGAACCATATTGGTATCGTGATGACATAGCCAAACCAACTATCGTGATCAGCCGTAGCCCAGATAACCGCCGTTGCTATTGAAGAACCAAGAATGGCCGAAACGCACACAATGAGCTTCACGCGATTTGCTTGTGTGGTGACCCCACTGGCATAGTAGCGGCGCACAAGAAGAGCCACGGCCACAAGCATGAAGATAAACAACGTGGAGATGGAGAGGAGGTTGGACAGAATAGCAAGCTTGGTGAAAAATCCAACGGCAGCAGTTGCAGCGAGCATGACAATAGTGGCATTCACCGGGGTGCCAGTCCTCTCATTAACGTGAGCTAACCAGGGTGGCATCATGTGAGTGCGAGCAATATGAGTGAGGTACCGCGCCTGCCCTACGGCAGAGACGAGCAGCACTGTAGTCATGCCTTTCAACGCACCAGCGGCCACAATGTACTTAGCCCAGCCCCAGCCGACGGTTTCGAATGCCACTGAAAATGGGGCATCCACGTCAATGTTCCAGTATGGTACCATCAGGCACAGCGTTACTGCTAGCAAGCAATATGCTAGAGTCGTTATGCACATCGAGCCGACGAGACCGATCGGGATATCTTTAGCAGGGTTCCTGGTTTCTTCTGCCATTGTGGCAACAGCGTCAAATCCAATATAAGCGAAGAAAAGCACGGCTGAGGCCACAAAAATACCACGGGCTCCATTGGGAGAAAAATCAGAGTAATTTTTCGTGTCAGCTTTGGCGAGACCAGCTACAATGATGAAGAGGATCACTACAATGTGGATGATGGAGGCAACGTAGTTGAAGCGTGATGAGCCCTTGGTGCTAAGCACTGCAAGGACACAAATGGCAGCACACACAAAAACAGAAATCGGATCGAGGTGGCCGTAGTCCTCAGGCAGGCTGTGGGCTATGATACGGAAGTCATCTGGATCGTGGTTGCAAAGAGTGGCGAAGTAGGATGTCCATGACCTAGCAACGGCGGCACCACCAATGACATACTCAAGTATGATGTTTCCGGCAGCAATGAAGGCCATGAAGTCACCTAGCTCCACCCTCAGATAAGCAAAAGAACCACCTGAAACGAACACATCAATCTCAAGATCTTTTAATATTATCTACGTTGTTTTTTAAAATATTTTTATTTAAAAATATATTAAAATAATATATATTTATTTTTAAGATTATCCTCTTACAATCCATGTAATGATTATCTTGGCACCCATTTCAAAAAAATAAGAGTCAAACTTGGTAGCCGATTGAAAGGTCAACAAAAGCTACGCCCACAAATATCTGAGGTCAAAATACAACTACGTCATCAAGTCAAAATATACAAGTTGAGGTGAGACGGGCCCCTAACTATACTTTCCATTAGTTGGATAATTTTGTTTTTTTAAAAAATATTTTTTGTGAAAATAATTTTTTAAAATTAAAAAACAAAATAACTATTAAAATTAAGGGCATGGGCTTATTTTATATCAAATTGGATTTTCTTAGCGTGTACTACATTATTTTCCAACCCCGAAATTTCCTAGTGCCATGTGAAACCGGGAGTGCAAGAGTGATTTAGCTTGTGCCAGCTGCCATCTAATAACGATGAAAGGTCAACCAAACTCTAAGAAATTGAAGTCCAATAACTGCAAGCTTGGAGAACATGGTATGATTGATTAGACTCTTAGTTTGTCTTTGATTACCATTCTAAATTATAAAATATAGATATGTAATGATTTTTTGTCAACGTGCGAGACTTCTAAAGTATTTTTTAATAAAATATAATATATATTCTTTTATTGCATTTCAACTATGTTCATCTTTTCTATTTTAAATAATAATAATTAAATAGTTCTTTATTAAAATTGGGCAATGTGTGAGGCAATTTTATCCGTAGTTTGACTGGCAAGCATTAAAAATAAAAATAAAAAATATTAAGAAAAAAATGCAAACGGTGGAGAAATGAACACATACCTGCAACGGGAATCTCCACGGCGAACTCAGTGTAACAGAAGACAGAAAGCATGGCAGAAACGCCGGAAACAGCGTAAGACAAGACAACAGCCGGGCCGGCATGTTCTTTAGCCTCAAGTCCCGTGAGCACGAAAATGCCAGCACCGATCACGGCGCCGATGCCAAACCATATGAGATCCCACCAAGTAAGGTTTTTCTTCATCTCATGATCACTTCTGGACTTGATCTCATGGAGCTCGGTGGTGTCCAAGGATCGAGTCAGGAGCCTGTCCTTGAACCTCATGGGAGTTTCTTTCAGTGCTCGAAGATAATTTCCAATGCTCTGAAACGATTCCTCCGGCAAGAAATCGTTCTTCGTACAGCTGCATCCACATCCCCTCCTCCGCCTCATCCCCTCGTGATCTCCACCGTCTTGATGATCCAGATGAGTATTATTGCTACCTCCCATCGTCGTTCCTAACAAAATGAAGAAAAAAAACAGATAAAACCATGATAACTAAAATTGAACAATACAGAAACACAGAGAGAGTCAAGAGAGTCAATTACCTAATTAGAATTAATGAAGGGGTGGAGAAGAGAATTAGAGAGCACGGGAATGGCTCATATATGTGTGTGTGTGTGGTTCAAGGAAGATGAAGATACGGCTGTAGACACACAGTGATATATATAGAGACTATAGATCGACGACTGAGTGACAGCTAAATGGTTTCTGGCAATTTCTTTCACTTTCCAATTTGACAACAAATAAATTATTTTATTTTATTGAAATGGAATCTAAATCCCCAGGGAAAGAAAAGAAAAGGGTGGAATCTGAGTGATCTTGCAAGGTAAGAATCGAGGTTTAATAGGCTGCTAGGAAAGTCCAAGTCAATTAGGAGATCAGTTGTGATGTTTAAGATAACACGTAAGAAACCTGAACAAGAATGAAGTTATCGATACATATTATAGTTTTTTAACGCGTGTGGAGAAATTAATTTTTTTTAAATAAGAAATATAAAAATAATAGAAAATCTTAAATCCAACATGCTTGATGTATTCTACTGAGATTATGATATATCAAATATATTATCAATTCATATTCATTTAAAATCGAGACAAGATGAGTCGTTAGCTTAGTTTTAATCAAATCGCTCGAATTCAGTAACGCATTCGATCAGCTATGCTTAAGATCTATTTTTACTTTAAAAATTATTTTTGACATCTATACATCAAAATAATTTAAAAATATCAAAATATTTTAAATAAAAAAGAATTCAAATTTTAATTATGCTTGCTAAATTAATATTTTATTTTTTTATATATACAATTAATTATATATGAACAATACGACAAATCTTAAATTCAACATGCTTAATTGAATGTTCCATTCAATCAAAACTAACGGCATGACAGTATTGACAACTATGATATCAAATGGTGTATTTTATATGAAAAAAAATATTATGTAAATTGAATTAGGAAGGTTAATTTCAATTGATTAAATATTAAATAACAAATCTTTTTGAGTAAATCTAGAAAAAAAGTCAAACCCACTATCTAAAATTAAAAAAAAAACATTTTATACTAAAATAAAGTTTTCAAAATATATCGGGATTAGAATATTTTGATTTTATACTAACCCGCTTCCTTCGAGATTGTTTCTTCTGGTGCTGGCATTTTGCAACTGCCTCCGAAGATGATCTCTTTTTCTGCGAGGTTAACGGATAGATCCGATATTTACGGTCCCATTTCTCATCCTAGAGGATAAACAATTTAAATCACAAAAACAGATATGCTATAAATAAGAACTCTCGGTACATTTAAGAATTTCTCGATTTAAAATAATATATTAAAAAACATTATAAATCACAAAAACAAATATGTCTATAAGAACGCAAATCATCGGAGCTCCGAAGACCAGCCCTTACTAATAAAAAATAATTAAACAAAATCAATTGAAATGTAAAACTGGATTTGATACGATCCGAATCTCATGTCACCTTAATCTAATCTCTTATTATCTGAACAAGGATACAACTATTGATAGGTACTAGCTTTTTTCACGTGTGGTCAAAATTTTTTTTTCTAAGGATAAGAAATATAAAGGTAATAGAAAATTTTAAATCAGTTTGTTTATCGATATATTCTACTGAGATTATGATATATCAAATGGTATATTTTATTAAAAAAATATTATAAATTGAATTAGCAAGGTTAATTTCAATCGATAAAATATTAAATTACAAAAAAAAGGGAACCGTGGAGAAGTGTTAGAACTTATATGAATAATATTTATCATATGAAATCAAACCAAATTTATACACCACAAGCACAAGATAATTAAATTCATTATTATATAAATAAAATATAAACTTTGCGTGTATAGATTTCTAACATGGACAAGCTGAATGCTCTTTATCTATCGAGCCGATAAATCTATTATCCAAAACAAAAACTGTGGAGCATGTATCGTGAGGCTGAAGAAACTTCGAAGGGCGGCTGCTTAGTTTAGAACAATTTTAGTAACCAGCACCGGGAAAGCTTGCCGAGTTGACTTTTCTGCTTGTGATGACTAGAAAAATTTCTGTCGAAGACTCCATGTTTTGGACTGGACCAACTTGCATGTCCCTGTCATGAGACCCAGGTTTTATTTCCTTCTTTTCTTTGCTAAATCCAGTCTGGTTAGAACCATGGGCCTTGATTGCGGTCAAGTTCTTTGTAACCATATTTTTATTGTACTTACACATAATTGTGTTGTTACAAAAAAAAACTTCTGGGGATGGGGATGGGGAATGATATTCTGGGTTGTAATTTTTATTTTTATTTCTAGAAAGTAAAATAAATTGTCGATGCTTTATATGCTCGTGAATTGCGAAGCTGTTAACGAAGATGCTTGAACACAAGCTTTCTTTATTAAAAGTTCTGTTAAATGGCAATTCCTCAATGTAATCATATCTTTTCTGGGTGCCAGAAAGGATCATAATGCAAGCCAATGGAAGAGATCAACGGCACTGATCTTGATCTGAGAATCTTGATCCTCACAATTTGACCCTTCACAGCTCCATTTTCAAGTCTGTGTAGCCTCTTGTGCCCCACTGTAGTCCCACCAGCAACCTTCTCACCATCTACATAAACTTCATGTTGTTTGACCCTTTGACCAAGACCAATTGCCTCCTGAATTCTAACAACATTAAACCTCAGTTTATCTGTACATTTGAACTCGATCCAACTATCTTCCGAGTCTTCATCTCTTGGCGTCCAGTAAGTCCACAAATGATCGCTATCTAGCACGTTTTCGGGTCCAAATCCGCCACCCTTCCCCCCTCTTTGGCTGCTAGCTTTTACGAAGCAATTCTCAGCCAGATTTGTAGAAAATACGGTGTCAATTGCAGCTCTAAATTCTCTTAACCTTTGCACATCGCTCTCGGATATAAGGCCGGTTGAATTGGGAGGCACGTTGAATAATAGCACACAATTCCGTCCTACCGACTTGTAATAAATGTCCAGCAACGTGCTTAACCTCTTGGGTGATTCCGATTTATGCCAGAACCATCCTTTTCGGATTGAAACATCACATTCTGCCGGCAGCCAATCTGTTCCTTTCGGATCACCGACGTTGAGATAACTGTTCCATGGAAATAAAATTGTCAGCTGGGAAGGTTCACATTACACACAGTAATGCAGACAATAAGTTTACCCCTTTTGCTTTTACTTTGAATCTCCCTTTAGTTGCAGTGCTTTGTCTATGCTCTCTCACTTTTTCATAAAAAGGGATTCGCAGGGGATAAAAAAATCAAGATCTTATGATTTGCAGGGACGTGATTGAATAGCAAAAAGTTCTAGATTTGGGAACAAGTGCTCTCTTCTTGGCGTCAAAAAGCTTTCTAGTGGTGGAATTATGGTCCTACATCACGGTTCAAGCAGTGCATGATTGGGGATCAATTAGTAAATATCTTTTTCAATATTAATAATTAAAGTTTCTCTTTCGGGCCCACGGTTGAATGACACAATTAGATTAATTTTCTTCTAAATATTATAAGAGATAGAGATATGATGGCACAGAAAGCGTGTTTTCTTCTTCTTTTTTTCTAAAAAAAAAAGATTTATTTTTGACATTTATATATTTACTTTTTGTGGAATACTAACTAAAAACATTTAAATAATGCATTTTAACAAAAAAAAAAAAACTATGATAATTAACAATGCTTCCATTTCCGATTGAAATTGAGTGTGTCTGCTTGCTTGAAAATTAGAATTACTACTTACTTAACAATGCTTCCATTTCCGATTGAAAGGGAGGTCCTGTTAATGGTGGACCAGCATGTACTTCCTGCAAATCCCATTTCATTTCCAACCCACCTGACATCCGGGCCGGCATCAGAAAATATGTTGATAGAACTTTGCAGCTCTTTCACCATTGAAAACCAAGCTGAGAAATAGTACGACATGTTTGGTACATTGGACCCTTTTGCGCCATCAAACCATATCTCCCGAACTTTCCCATACCTGCGAAAATTTTCAACAAAACATGATTAGCATCTTGTATTGTTCCTACTGAGTGATTGCTAGCAGTGTATTTAGGCTTTGATTGGATAGCAGGCCAACTGCATTACCTAACAGTCACTAAGTCTACTTACTTGTGAAGAAGTTCTTGCAATTGAGCCAAGTAGTATTCATTGTACTGCAAATCATGACCATATCTTCTATCATGCCTATCCCATGGAGAAAGATAGAGCCCCACATCAATCCCTCCATGAGCCCCGGCAGCGCTGACGAGTTCTTGAACTACATCTCCACGCCCGTTTTTCCATGGACTGCTTGCCACAGAATGGTCGGTGTACTTACTAGGCCACAAGCAAAATCCATCGTGATGTTTCGCAGTCAATATCACGAGAGAGAACCCGGTTTCTGCTGCAACATTGACCCACTGGTTAGCATTAAGCCCTGCTGGATTGAAAATAGCAGGGCTTTCATGGCCAGTGCCCCATTCAGAATCCGTGAATGTGTTGACTCCAAAGTGAAGAAACATTATGAGCTCCCTTTCCTGCCATTTCAGCTGAGAAAACGATGGTAGCGGCAGGACTGGTAATGGAGGAGGTGTGGTTACTTCACGTTTTGAGATGACAGGTTTTGAAAGTTGAAGCAATGTGATTATGCACAAAAGGCACCATATCTTAGCCATAATGCTCTGTTTTTTTTTTTTTTTGGTTCCTCTATGCTACAATCAATCTTGATGATGAGAAAAGGGCCTTTGGCCCTGTAAATTTAGCAGGATAAAGTGACCGGTGACAAGGACCCTAACAAGGAGCAACACAAGAAGTTCAGAACGGGTGAAGATTCTGTGGACAAAAGAGAAGAAAAAAAATGAAAAAGAACAAGGTTTTGATGAATTTTGTCGTGGTTTTCTTACAGTTGTCACGGTACTTGTGCTTCTTTTCATGTCGTCGTCATCATTCACGGGTTCTCTCTCTCTCTCTCTCTATATATATAAGGTGGGTGTTTAGTATTGTCTTTTAAGATACATAAGGTGGGTGTTTAGTATTGTCTTTTAAGAGTGTCGGCTGAATTTAAATGTTTTCATTGAACAATTTTCAAAAAATATACTTTCTACATCAATTTAATACATTTTAAGAAATTTTAAAAATTATCTTAAACGTTGATTTTTATAAATAAATTGAAAAAAAAATCAAGAAAATATACGGTTTTAAACGTCAACGATTTTTTCCTCATGTATATACATCAGTGGTGCTGCATCGGAGCTAACTCAAAATTAATCGCTTGATCTATGAGGTTTAAGAACCCATTTGTAAATGGTAGAAAGAATTAAGATAAATTGTAGCTATCAAATTTGAAAGTGGGGAGAAATAGAAAACATTAAGATTCAATAGCTCTTTAATTTAATTGAGATTAATATCTCAAAGCGGAGTTCCAGGGAACGAATTGGCAAGAACAAGGTTTAAATTAATATTTGTTAGGTGAGTTTTGCTTAAAAAAAAATTAATTATTTTTATTTGAACAACATCTTGCACAACATTACTAGAAACATATTAAAAGAGAAATATTAAGAAAATATAATTTAAGAAAGAAAGAGTTTTAAAAATGTTTAGTAATTATTAAAAAAATCATGTATAATGATGGGCCCTAATATGGATTGAAATAATTTTATAATAAATATTATGCATGAGAATTAAATATATATTTTAGGATTTCATTTAATAACTTAATTTATATATAAGTATCTTATTAAAAATCCACTAAAAATAAATTTATTTTTATACATGAATATTATATATATCATGAACTAAAAACAAAATAACACGTAGCAGTTTCACTATAACACTGTTTATTGGGAATTTCTGTAATAAAATTACTCTTATGTCCTTTGTTCAGGGAAAATTTAAGCTTGAAGGGATTTTTTAAAATCTTTTTCGAGAGCCCACAATCATTAAAAGGTTGGTGATGTCTCTATCTCCTCAATTTTTTTCACACATCAATAACAGTCTTTGACCTCGGAATCAAAACTATTGACCAATTTCTTTTTTTCACTTTTCACAATAAATTTTTTAACTCTCGGTGTTCTCAATTTTTTTTCATTATTCATGTACAGTGAGCACATGTTTTTAATTTTAGCATATATATATATATATATATATATATATATGATATATATTCTTTTTTGCTTTTGGTTGTATTTTTGTTTTTTCACCAGGGTATTTTGAATAATTAACATGGTTACGTGGCATATAAATTTTCATGTTTTCTTTTAATTTTTTCAATAAAAAAGTTGGTGGGCGTGTATTTTTCATACACGTCAGCAGGTAGGTGACGAAAATACCATTTAGGTTGCTTGTATAATGTTACCCGGTTGCTAAAATTAGGTCATTCTACATCACCTTGAATGGGCAATTGTGTCATCTTTTATATGGTACGGTGCGTGTAGGCGTGATTCATGCTAAGATATTTAATATCTTTACCGCACTCCATTTTTGCTTGCCAGCTTCGGGGAGGCCACTGATTTGAGGTCAAGAAAGGTGACAAGGTGCGGCTGGGTCTAAGCAGAATTGTTGTGGTTGGGTTTGGGAGTCTTTGAGGCCCATATTTGGTGGATCCAAAACAAACCCATGGACCGACTATATCCATCAAAATCTGATCGTAAACTGTCAGAGCATCTTTACTACTGTGGTTATAGTTTTTCTTAAATACTTTTTTTAAAAAATATATTTATATATTAAAAATATTTAAATATCATCACATTATAATAATTTGAAAATATAAAAAATATTAATTTTGAGTAAAAAATAATTAAAAAAAACATGTAACCAAGATCCAAACAAGCTTTTAATAATAATAAAAAAAACTCCCATGGAGGCGTTATTAATTGTCTTTTATAATGATATGGTTTTAAAAATATATTTGGCTTAAAATAAAAATGACTAAACCAGCAATAAATACTAAATAGAGAGGCCGGCAACGAGCAATAAATGATAAAGAGATACGAATAGGGATGCTGTCTTAACTACTGTCTTCTTCACTTCTCGTGCCCACCGCATTGATGAGATTGAACGATGCCGTTTAATGCCATTGTCTGATTGATCAACGACCACCTCCCTTCATTCCAGAGAGAGAGCTTTCAATGCCAGCACCAATGTTTGCTGATATCAATATAGCTGCTGAACCACAACTGTAGCTTTATAACGTATTGGTATTGTAATAAAAAGTTCTTTTTATTTTTTATAATTTATTAATAACATAAACACAACGATAAAAAAAACATTAATAAAATTTAACTTTAAATAAAAAAAATCAAGTTTTTAAGCCACAAGGCTAAAATCACTCTTATTTCATTATGCTTTTATCCATTGAATGTAATGCCATAGTATATAGTATTTTTAAAATTGAATTATAAATAAGTGTCTGGATCCTTTCTTATGGACTGCAAGATGGATCTTTGGACGTGTGCTCTTGATGAATTTTTATAATTTAATATGACATCAAAGATTGTCACTTGACACTTACACCCCGGAATTAAAATTGTCTCTAAGATTATTATTTTTCTGATTTCAGAATTTATTTTTATTTTATTAGATTTAATTTCATTGGCAAAGCTTAGTTTGAGTGTTAGGATTAGAAATATGTGTGTTTGATAAAGCAATGCAATGTGTTTTTCACTTGGAAATATATAATTTTATTATTATTATTAACACATCAAAATTATCTAATATTATTTTAAAAATACTAATTTTATAAAAAAATTAGTTTTTCAAAACATACCCAAATATAATTCCAAACTAAAAAAACAAACGGTATATAAACTAAATAAGTAGGTATTCAACTTAATTAAAAAAATTAACTTAAAATATTAACTGCTGAGATCGATTATTGTGACTATAACTTCGTTCGAATAGTTTTTTGTGCATTCACATTGAGGCCTAACTTATCGAATTGATTTTAGAGGAAACTAAGGCTACAGAACACATTGAGATTGTTTAGGGTTTGATACAACCCCTATTTAATATTTTTTTATTTTAAATTATTTTTTTTATATATTCATATGATATTAATATGATGGTGTTTGGCTTTAAATCATTTTAAATATTTACTTTATTAAATTCGAGTGGCTCCATAGATTAATTCATTATTTATTTAACTCAATCAAATCCCACTCAAACAATCAATTTCAAGAGTTGAGAAAATAATAATAATTACAGGATATCGATTTTAATAAATGAATGGCATGATTTTATCAATGGCTCGTGAATTAATCCCGTGACCTACCAATCCAAGTCAGACCTCAAACTAGTCAAAGGTAACACAGTTTGCTAAGGTGGAGTGATTTTTGACTGTTTTTTGGTTTAAAAATACATTAAAATAATATATTATTTTATTTTTTAAAAATTATTTTTAAAATCAATTCATGAAAATATTTAAAATCATCAAAAAATTTTAATAAAAAATAAAAATAAAAAAATCATTTTTTTCAATATTTTTTTGAAAAACCGGCAGTTTGATGTTTTTCCTCTTTTTTTTCATTTTAAAAACCAGTAATTTAGTGTTTTTAGATTATTTTGATATGCTGATATCAAAAATAATTTATTAAAAATAAAAAAAATATCATTTTGATATATTTCGGCACGAAAAACACTTTGAAAACCTATCACAATTACATTTCAGCTTTTAAAATGCCATGACCAAAAAGCATTTGTAATATAAATAAAAAGAAAAAGCTTACTTTTAAGAGGCTTGAGCTGCATTGCTTTAAGCTTTACAGTGGTGAAATGCACCTAAAGCATATCTCAGGCATAGAGAAGAATATTTTTTTGAATAAGTACCATCTATGCCTTGATTCGCAAGGAAAACGATTTGTTTTTATTTATTCACGATGTGCTAACCTATTCAACTTTCCACCACATGGGATTGCTAATTGCTTGTCTTTAACCAAGAACTTCAAGAGGTGAAACAAGGCCACGTATAGGTGAGTGGGATTTAGCAACTTTTGTTTTATTATGCGGGGAAATTCAACTTTCCAGAAAATATATTTCATACGAGTAAACTAGATTTTTATAAGAAATATCGCAAACAAGATGACAAGATCCTTGGAACATTTGTAGTCGAAGTTGGATGAATATATAAAGACATATAGTGTTTTAAGACTTTTTCAAGATAAAGATTTCGATATCACGAAACCCTAATCCTCCAAAGAACTTTAGAAGATGATGATGAGTTTCCAAAATAAAGCAAGCAGCAAGAAGAAATACTTGAGTTTTTTTCTACTAAATGGAGGGTGAGGTCATGTTTGCTGTGAGTGCAGGGGCCATATTTCAGATCATTGCCATAGCACAGCACAATTAGGTTTTCTCTGTTAGAAAATCAAGGCCTGAGGGTGGTAAGAAGCTCCATCAGTACCAGTAGAACTTTTGTTTTGAGTAAGTCACATGTGAGAAGTGTCCAGGCCAGTCCACAAGTGCCAGCAGAACTCAATTATATTTTGTTTTGTCTGAAATAACTTTGAATAACTGGTATATTTTCTTATGGTTAAAAAAAAATAGAATAATGCAAATAAATTTTATCTTGTCCATAATCTTGGTTTGTTCTATAAATTCCATCTAAATTTTCAGATTTTTTAATTGAGGGCAAATATGTTGTTGTCTTAATATTCTTTTATAAAAATAAGTCATCTTGTGTTTTTTTAAATCAAACTATATTTTACTTTTTAACTTTTATTTGAATTATGAATTATATAATTTAAGTTAGTTTATTTTTAGATTTAGATTTAAATTATATTTATTAAATTAATATCTTAAAATGTGCAAGTTTTTTTTTTTAAAAAAATTAAAACTATTACTAGAATATAAACATGAATGGAATTAACAACCATGAGCAGAACTAATAACATAAATATCATAGTCAAGTACCCAAATATTTATATTAATAAAAAAATATAAATACCAAACCAGATGTGAGAAAAGAAAAAAAAAATAGTGTTATACATTGGTCCGTAACAAAATTAATTTCAGCCACCAGCCAAGCCTCCTTTCTCCGACAGGCATTCATGAACACAACCAACTGCTTTAATTACCTGCATGATGGTATAAGTGTCCCTCCATAGTCCTTGCTATAAGAGATCTCTAGCCTCCAAACACTTCTCATTCTGCTCTACTTTCTCCTCACTCCATTCTCCGAGCAAAACCCTTCTTTCTTGACCTGAAAAATGTTTGAGAATACAGTGAAATGGCTGGTTTTCATTCTAGCAATTTATCTAGCTTTCAACGCTGTCGTTTCTATGAGCACCCCAGTGAAAAGAAAGACTTACATTGTGCAAATGGATAGGTCTGCAAAGCCAGGATACTTCACCAGTCACCTTGAATGGTATTCATCGAAAGTACAGTCAGTTTTGTCTAAGCCTGAAATTGAAGGCCAAGCAGATGAGGAGGATAGGATAATTTATAGCTACGAGACTGCTTTTCATGGGGTTGCAGCCAAATTGAGTGAAGAAGAAGCTGAAAGACTAGAGGAAGAAGATGGAGTGGTGGCTCTTTTCCCAGAGACTAAATATCAGCTACACACAACAAGAAGCCCCATGTTTCTTGGGCTAGAACCTGAAGACAGCACGAGTGTCTGGTCTGAAAAAGTTGCAGATCATGATGTAATAGTGGGGGTGCTGGACACAGGGATTTTCCCAGAGAGTGAGAGCTTCAATGACACAGGCATGTCTCCGGTGCCTACTCACTGGAAAGGGATATGCGAGACAGGCAGGGGTTTTCAGAAACATCATTGCAATAAAAAAATTGTCGGTGCAAGAGTCTTCTACAGAGGATATGAAGCCGCTACTGGCAAAATCAATGAGAAAAATGAGTATAAATCGCCAAGAGATCAAGATGGTCATGGAACTCACACATCAGCTACAGTTGCTGGCTCTCCAGTTCGTGGAGCAAATCTGCTGGGCTACGCTCATGGAACCGCAAGAGGGATGGCACCTGGGGCTAGAATTGCAGCTTACAAGGTTTGCTGGGCTGGTGGATGTTTCAGCTCAGATATTCTGTCCGCGGTTGACAGAGCAGTAGCTGATGGGGTGAATGTCTTATCAATATCTTTGGGTGGTGGGATTTCTTCTTACTACCGCGACAGTTTGTCCATAGCCGCCTTTGGATCAATGGAGATGGGTGTTTTTGTTTCATGCTCAGCGGGAAATGCAGGACCTGATCCTGCCAGCCTCACCAATGTCTCACCATGGATCACCACGGTTGGGGCTAGTACTATGGACAGAGATTTTCCAGCCACTGCCAGGCTTGGAACTGGCAGAACTTTATCTGGAGTTTCACTCTATAAAGGCCGAAGGATTTTGTCGACAGGGAAGCAATATCCTCTAGTTTACATGGGAGGCAACTCCAGTAGCCTCGACCCAAGTTCATTGTGCTTGGAAGGAACTCTAAATCCTCGCGTTGTTGCTGGAAAGATTGTGATATGTGACCGCGGTATTAGTCCTCGAGTTGAAAAGGGTCAGGTAGCAAAACAAGCAGGGGCAGTAGGCATGATTCTAGCCAATACAGCAGCAAATGGTGAGGAACTGGTCGCAGACTGTCACCTGCTCCCAGCAGTTGCAGTGGGAGAGAAAGAAGGGAAATTGATCAAAAGTTATGCTTCAACTAGTCGAAATGCCACTGCAACTCTAGCTTTTCTTGGTACAAGATTGGGAATTAGGCCTTCTCCAGTAGTGGCAGCATTTTCATCCAGAGGACCAAATTTACTGACTCTTGAAATTCTGAAACCTGATATTGTTGCACCTGGTGTGAACATTCTTGCTGCTTGGACTGGTGAATTAGGTCCGTCAAGTTTGCCAACAGATCACAGGAGAGTGGAGTTCAACATACTCTCTGGAACTTCCATGTCATGCCCACATGTTAGTGGAATTGCCGCCTTGCTCAAGGCTAGGCACCCAGAATGGAGTCCAGCAGCAATCAAATCTGCACTGATGACAACAGCTTATGTTCATGATAACACACACCATCCACTAAAAGATGCTTCAGTACCTACTCCTTCCACCCCTTTCGATCATGGTGCAGGGCACGTAAACCCAATGAAAGCTCTTGACCCAGGTCTGATTTATGACCTTGAGCCTCAGGATTACTTTGATTTTCTCTGCACCCAGAAGCTTA
The DNA here is from genome assembly GCA_032356905.1 of Salix exigua. Taxonomy (NCBI): domain Eukaryota; kingdom Viridiplantae; phylum Streptophyta; class Magnoliopsida; order Malpighiales; family Salicaceae; genus Salix; species Salix exigua. The sequence goes on from CM063599.1 coordinate 12,568,301, forward strand.
CTCCATCACAGCTGAAAGTTTTCGGCAAGTTCGCAAACAGGTCTTGTCGACATTCTCTTGCAAATCCAGGGGATTTGAACTATCCATCTATGTCAGCAGTTTTCCCAGAAGATACTTCGATTAAAGTTTTGACCCTCCACAGAACTGTTACCAATGTTGGCCCTCCAACTTCAACATACCATGTAGTGATCTCGCCATTCAAAGGAGCAACAGTTAAAGTCGAACCAGAAGTCTTGAACTTCACTAGGAAAAACCAGAAACTTTCTTACAGGATCATCTTCACCACAAAGATTAGGCAAGCAATGCCCGAGTTTGGAGGTTTGGTATGGAAGGATGGAGCACACAAAGTAAGAAGCCCAATTGCTATCACTTGGTTGACACCACTTGCATAAATCATGCTATTGATTTTAACATTTGAGTATCCATGTTCGTTGCAATAATTAGAATGCTTTGTAAAGAGTCGATCGGCTCAATCAATTTTATCACATGGAATTGAATGTTTTTCTTGCAGCCATCAATGAAATAGTTTTGTCTGACCCTTCCAAGTTGTAGTTATAAACCCATAGATACAAATTAAGAAACAGAACAAGAGGAGGTAAGGCCATTTGTTATGCAAGGGGACAGCTATCTATCTTCCCAACAACTCAAATCTTTCATCTCATCTGTCTACTTCATCTTTTCAATGAATATTTATGTAATCAGTGATCGGCAAAGTCAAGAGCAGTAATGTAATTGCAGTTTTCTTTTACCAAGAAAAGACAGGTTATAAATATTATCCATTGATATTGAAAAGCAGCACAAAAACCATATTTCATTGATTCTAGCAAAGAAAAGAAATTATTGACTCATAGAAGGAGCCAATGTAGTAACCTCTTCTGACTTTGTTTCTAATGCTGGATTCGATGAGCTGTTGTCTCGAATTCCACATCATCTTCTAGGAAATTTACCACCATTGACATAGAAGGCCTCTTTGCATAATCACTTAGCAAACACCATGCAGCAACTCTCATAATAGTCATCATTTCAGCTCTGTTGAATCGCATATCCTGGATTTGATTGTTGACTAGATCCAACAATCGATTCTCCTTTTCCTTTTTCTCAAAATGATTTAGTAAATGCATTTGTTCCTCAGGCTGAGAGAGATCAAAATTTATCCTCCCACAATAATTCCAAGACAACAACTCCAAAGCTATAAAATGCCACCTTTTTCTTCGATTACTGAGCTCAGCCATTCTGGAGCTAGATAGCCAGGAGTGCCTCGGATGATAGTCACCATTTTACTCTGGTCTTTGTCAACCAGTCTAGACAATCCAGAACCAGGGATTTTGGCATTAAAACTATCATCTAGCAGGATGTTTTGGGGTTTGGTATTAATGGATTATCTTCCGCCTACACTCTTCATGAAGATAGGCCAGTCCCTTGGCTATGTCAAGGATGATTTTCTTTTTCTGATGCCAAACGAGCACAAACCCGCAAGTTTTATAGAATATCCATTTATCCAAAACCCATTAGACATGTGCTCGTAAACAAGAAGCTTATTGAGTTCATCATAACAAAAACCAATAACTCTTACCAAGTTCACATAGTGAATGCTACCATTTGCCTCAACCCAAGTGAGAAACGATTTCCTGACTGGGCTTGAACCATCGAGTTGCCATCAAGCAGAATCCCTTCAAAAACTTTGCCAAATCCTCCCTCACCAAGAACCTCACTGAAGTTTCCTGTGATGGGCTTTCAGATCTTCATAATAGAATCTAGTAGGCTTTCCGAGTAATTTTTCTGAACAATCTTCCTCTACATCATCAACATTTCCTCTTTTTAGAGCTAGCAACTCCAATTAAGAAAAGAGACCGAAGAAGGATCCATTGCAGGGTCCTTATATTTTCACCAGTTCTCTTCTCTTCATTCCCTGAAGAACTGCATGTGTAGAGTTTTGCACCTTTAAGATGATAAACAGAGTGATAACCTCTATTATCACTATCCCTCGCTTGAAATAGGTCGTTCTGAATTGCCATTGCCTCTAGAACACATACACAAACTTTCAATGGGATTGCAGAAAAATCATGGGCTTACATTAACATTTACAACATTGGATTGAAAACTTCTTCGCAAACACTTTAATCAGGCCCAAATTAACATTCACAAACCATTTATTAAGGGATCCGATTCTACAAACGCCATCCACTACCTATCCTCTGATAATGAAATTTATCGTCCCCGAACATTTTTTTTTTTTTAAGATATTTTTCGAGGTGATGATATTTTTTAAAGCAAAAGAAAGGGGAGAAAGAGTTCTCACTATCAAATCTCAATATTCAAGATCACTGTCGATACCTTAAAAATAAGATTTATTCACGATTAGCAGCTTCTCTTGCATCTCCATCGGTCAAAAAGCTTGACATGTGGATCTTGGCCATCCCTCGAGCTTGTAGTGGTGCTGTAATACTATAACATCGTGGCAAAGTCGTTAGGCGGCTATAAAATATGCGTCATCTAGGCCTCTAATTTTAAATTTGTTTGGTACTGCAATTCATTCTTCATTTTTATTTTTATTTTTCATGTAAAGGAAACTTCAATCTAGTCTTCAATCTATCCACTAATATTCAATAGAGAGTCTCTCTAAAACAAATTAAAAATCTTACAAAATTAAAATATATTAATCCAACAATAATATATATATATATATGTATGTATGTATATGTAAATATACATATGCATATGTATATACATATATCATTAATCTTTGACTATATTGGCTCCACCATCGTTATCATCCACAATTCCACCACTGAAAGGGAATATTCCACATGCAATTATATTTTCTTGAGGAAACTTCACATGCAAACCCTCCACGTGTTGGCTCAAAGTTTTTTTCTTCTCAAAAACCTTGATTAGGGAGAAAAAAAGAAGAAGAAGAAAAGCTAACTTCACGGGGCGTGGATTAAAGCCAGTAAGGACGTAGCTTCATGTCAGCACACTGTGTTTCAAAACAGAATAATTGAAATATATGTTAAAACGCTCTGACAAAAGGTTGTCCACTTAAGGGACTTGCTTGGAACAAAGACCATATATGAAGGACTAATTTGTAGTTAACCCCAAGTTTCCAAACAAGTTACTTTATACCATGAAGGAAGCATCGGTTCACCACAGTTATACCGAAGCTCATTACAACCACCCACAAGCGAAGACTCTCTGACGCCTCTCATCTATTTTCTCTGACAGCACATTCCTACGTGTCATCGATGGGCCAGACACGTCACTTTCGAGTGGCGGTTAGTCTAGAGATTGACACGTGTTTTGAAGCCTCGTTGTTTAAGGATAGATGGTCAGAACATTTGAAAAAAGACAAACACCTTTTGTGGCCCATCCTATTTCAATCTAAACGTGGAAACCAGTTACTGGTCCACTTGTAAGCAGTTCAGTTCGGGGATTCCATTTGTCAGGTTCGTTTCATCCTGTCTGTGCCCCTTAAGAGATTTCAAAATATCGTGATATATAGCGATTTAGCAAAGAGATGGAATATTATTATTATTATTATTATTATTATTATTATTATTATTATTATTATTATTATTATTATTATTATCAAACTCTTAAATCAAAATAATATGAAATTAATATTGGCTTGCTAGTCTATTAGTTTTTTGGTACTGTTATAATAATTATTATTTCTAAAGTATTTTTTATTTAAAAATATATTTAAAAAATATTTTTTCTTTTATAAAATTTATTTTTAATATTAACATATAAAAACACCGAAAAACAATTTTTTTAAAAATATAAAAACAAACCCAAATTGTTTAGATTTCACACTACATCAGTATGTTACTTCATTTATCCTATAAATTATTGTGCTCAAATTAAATTATTTTTTAAAAGTATTCATAAGTAATTACATAATATGAAGTATAACAATTTATCCCAAATAGATTATTTTAATTAAAAAGTCATTATCTTAATAAATTTAATTAAATAACTTATTTATAAATATCAAATTAATTCTGATTTTTATCATAAAATCAAATTTATTTTTAAAAAATAAATCAATATAATATAATTTGTATATGATTTTTATAAATTAAGTTAAGTTGTGTTTTATACTATAAATTTAAAAAGTTACAAGTATTTTTAATTAAAAATAATCTTTCACTAGAAGTAAAATTTGTTACGAAAAAAAAATTACATATTATTTTAACTAAAAGTTGAAAAAATACATTTAAGCCTTCAACTAGCTCATTAATTGTAATTTATTTTAATTTAAAAATACATCGTTGCCGACTCATATTTTATCATAAATCATATATAAAAAATAATTAAATATAAAGAAGAAAAGAATCAGTAGATGGTGTGGCCGGGTGGACACGTGGAAGAAGGAATGCAAATAATGGTAAGAGAAGGGGCAATCTGGAGCTGGCCACCCTTTCGATAAATAGAGGAAACACAGCACGTTGCCATTTCTTTGTTCTCCTCCACAGTCCCCACTTCGTCAAGATTAAATCAATAAAATTAGTAAAAATATATAAATATAAACGCCCTCTCTCTTTTAAATCTCTCTAAAAACCACTATCTCCCTCTCTGTTTGTCAATGTCAAACGGAGATGACTGTTGGCGGTGACGGATTTTAATGACGGAAGTTTATCGAAGGATGTTAAACGACGATGAGTATGATTCACCGGAGAAATGTAGGGAGCGCAGAAAAAGGAGAATCGAGATGAGGCGTCTCGCCGCTGGTGGTTCTCCTCAGATTTCCAAAGAGAAGAAACAGGCGGCAGGGGGGGAAAGCTCGAGTTCAACTTCCACAGGAGGAAAACGGGTTGTGGAGATGGCGTGTGGATTTCCGGTGGCGGAGCCAGTTTTTGGGAGTATGTCAGTGTCAGGAAGGTCACTTGAGATGGAAGATGCGGTTTCTGTACGGATTAACTTTTTCCAGCCGGAGGTTAACCGCCGGAGACCAGTGCATTTGTTTGGTGTTTTTGACGGCCATGGCGGTGCTCACGTAATTACAGAAAGCTGTCCAGCTCTGTTTTTGAAAGGGCATTATGGTCATTTAATAAATATATTTTTCTCTTTTTTGCGCAGGTGGCAGCATTATGCAGGGAAAGGATGCATGTGTTGATAGAGGAAGAGCTGGCACGCGTGGACTTAACACGCTTGCGCAGTGAGAGTGGGGATGGTGGGGCGGAATGGGAGGAAATGTGGAGGGGAGTGATGAAGAGGAGCTATGAGAGAATGGATGAGGTGGCAATGGGCACGTGCGCGTGTGGGAGTATGGGGTTCAAATGCGGCTGCCACCCCATGCAGATGGCGCTCGGTGGGTCTACGGCGGTCATTGCTGTTTTATCTCCAGAGCACATAATCGTCGCTAATTGTGGCGACTCACGCGCCGCCCTATCGCGAGGCGGGAGGGCCATTCCTCTTAGTGTTGATCACAAGGTTAGTTTTGAAATCGGAAAACGTTGACGGTACTGTCAATACATGTGTTAGCTATCCAGTCCGTCCATCGTTAGCCATGATTTAATCATGGTTACTCTAGATTTTTACGTTTCTTGCATGGGATTACATGTATCTGATGATGTGAAACACATGGATCTGCCACCTTGCCAAATAGAACATGTTTTAGACAACAGGTGGCATTTTGTTTGACAGGGGAGGGGACTCTGGACATGCTTTATAGCAGGTGTCTGTCTTTTTTCCTCGTGGAAAGTTATGCTCATGTACTACCGTGTTTGTTTATCAGAGGATTGGAAATGAAAATAAAGATTCCAGTCTAACATAAGGGATTTACATCTTAATTTTGTCTGAATTAGGATTTACTTGCGATGGTCCAAATTTATTCCACTTTGTATTTTTTTTTGTTAATTATAATCTTATTATCTGCAAATTAAATCATACTAAACAAGAAATGAGAAGTGATTTCTTTTCATCGATATGTCCACTGCCAAATTTGTTTGCACTTTTTCTCAATTTTTCCAGTGGATAGAGAAAAAATCTTGTTTCTTCCTAAGAATTTGAGTTCTCTCTCTTTTTTGGGTATGATTTAACTTGCTCACCCTTTTATCTTTTTGATACTTGATTAATTAATAAAAAAATAATCCCCAACATTTGTTGCAGCCGGATAGGTCAGATGAACTTACAAGAATCGAAGCTGCTGGAGGCCGAGTGATCTTCCTTAATGGGGCTCGAGTTGAAGGCATTCTTGCTATGTCTCGGGCAATAGGTAATTTATTATAGAATTAACTGCATTGTCGTCCTTTTTTTCTGGAGTTATAAATCGTCATCCTCATGCGATGTATGCACCTAAAGTTCAGTTGAATGCTATTAAAGTTGAGTGCTTTAATTTTATCACATGACTAGGTACACAGAAAAAGCATCTCACGTTAGCAGATTATTCAATTGTACCCAAACTACACTTGGTCCTTTTGTTTACAGATTTGGATGTGCATCCATGTTGAATGTCTCACTTTATGGCATTGAACAGCCTTGTATTGATATTTTCCAATTTCACGAATGAAAATCACCGTTGTTTCGAGTTCATTTATGAAAACTCATTACATTTCTTTGAGAAAATTCATGCCCTTTATTTTCTCTAATGTAAACTAGTTTTACATTTATAAGTTTGCTCAAGGATAAGCAAGCAATGCTTTGCTTTAACATTTGGAGTCATTGATACCCTGAAGGGTAGAGAGGCGAGAAACATTATTGTAGGAGGTTTTGGCAACCATAGATTTTCTAAACTTGCTGATAGATTTATAAAATTTATCGCCTGATATAAATGTATGCTTGCATTAATAATTATCCAGCCTATGAGTTATTGATGAATTGATTTGGCGAAATGGGCAGTCTATGCTTTTTATATCCTTGTTTATGGGCTCTAGGTTTCCTTTTCCTTTGTTTGGATGAATGGATTAATTACTGATTACTGAAATCATGAACTAGTTCTAATACATCCATCTTTTGCCTCTTATTGTATCGAAAACATTTGTTTTGAAAAAACAAGCAAAAGTTTGTGAAGTATTTGAAAAAATCATGATATTTATCCTGTTTACTTTTCATCTGAATTCTAGTGTACTGCATTTGATTTTTTATTTGATTTGATTTTCTCTTCCATAATTTATGTAGTTCCTTTTGTTTTCCCTGGTTGACGGTAGATTCAACATGAAGTTTGATTCTGCTGCTGCAGTTCATCTATTGATAATGAATCTTGTCACTTAATGACATGTTATACATGTTCTCACTGTGAGAATCTGTGCTCCTGTGATAAACATTAAAGTTTCAATGATTATCCATCTTGGGAACTCCAACCTCTAATTATGAGACGCTCAACATGAAAATGGGTTGCGTGTTGGTTTTCATTAGAAATTTGGCTGTCTCTGTATCAATCAGGACAAACCATGGAGCTTCCAAGTTGAGTGCTGAGTCTGATGAGATCTACAGATACAAAGAAGTTGGTAGTTTTGACTTTGTTTGTCCTGCTGTGATTTCCAGGAATTACTGTAAGGAATCTTCCCATTGTCATTGTTGGCAGTGCATTGCCATAGAAGGACCCAATGTTTAATATTGGTTCTTAAACATTAGAAGATGTGCTGTAACCATGACAATAAAGTTGGGTATTTTTTTAGCTCTCACCCTTGTAATGTTTACGGAATTTTCCATAATGCATCTTAGGCAAGACAGCATGGCTTGCCTAATATAGTAACCAATGCCAGCATGGTGTCCGGGTGGCAGGAATAGGATTGAATTCTTGTCGTAAATGAAAGCATGCTTTTGGTTGTGAATGCACATGTACACACGACAACTCTTGTCTGACTTCATTAGTAATTATAAGGTTTCTGTTTGGGAAAACTATAGATGGAAATCAAATCCTATCATCTGTTTGGCAAAGCAGTTGACGTGGTTACATTCTATTCTTAACATTTCTTGTTTTGCTGTAGTAGCATGTTCAACTACGATGGTTAAATATCTGAGAATCATTTATGTCATATCACATGACTGTTTGCCGTAACACTTGTTTAACAGTATTATAAGTTTTATCTAGCCTCTGTAGAAATGAATGTTTGCTTCAGCTGTGAGCTAAATCTTGGTGCTCAATTATCTATCATTTATTTGTTCGTTAATTACCTGAGAATAGTCTCTCTCAAACCCTTACCAGTTATTTCTTAACTTTTGTTTTGGTTGTGATATCTACCGATGATCAGTTTCTTGGCTTTCTAGACAAGGGTGATTAAAATAGTTGCTCAATTGTTTTTCTACTGCTATGGTTTTTTGACCAGGGGACAAGTATTTGAAGCCAGTTGTAATAGCAGAGCCTGAGATTACTTTTACACAAAGAGAACCAGAAGATGAGTGCTTAATTCTTGCTAGTGATGGCTTATGGGATGTCATGTCAAGTGACTTGGCTTGTCAGGTAGCTCGCGAATGCCTCCGAGAAAAAAATCCTCCTGCCAATGCTGGGCCTCAGATTGAAGATGAAGGGGCTGCAGCATTGTACCCGTCTCGAAGCATGTTGGCGGCAGCGCTTCTTACTCGCCTCGCCCTAGGACGGAGAAGCGCCGATAACATCAGTGTCATTGTTGTTGATCTCAAGAGGAGCTGAGGGTATGATAGGGGAATCATTCTATTTTGAACTGAACTCTGTACACCTCCTAGAAATCAACAGGCACAGATAAAGTTTGATTGGAGAATACCAATTTTATATAAACACAAAGCATCAAATGGATTCTGGTTTTAGGTACTTCATGGAAGAAGATTTACCGTTGCCTGAATTATTTTTGCTGCTTTGTTCTTCCACAGAGTGCACCTATGCAGGGTGCCCATCTGCACAAATGACAGGATAACATTGGGCAATGTCTTTGAGTAAGATTTATATTTGCTTTCTTAATGATCTGCCATGCAAACAAACATGAGTTTTGGTGACGTTGGATTAAAGTATAGGGAAAAGGTTACAGATGCAGAAAGGGAATCAAAATTGTTACGAGGTAGCAGAGTTGTCCGTATCTGGTCCAGTGTCATGTCCTACGTCCGTTGATTTCCTGGGCATTTTTGGAAGGTGGGAAGACATGGTTTTTGGATGAGAAGAGAAAGAATAAAGGAAAATCATGCAGATTCAGGAAGCTGCAATAAGAATGTTCTTATCAGGAGTCCTAAATAAAACATAGTTGCCCTCGAATTGTTTTGCTCCGTGATAATCTTGTTCGTGTTCTCTCCCTGATTACCTGGATTCATCAACATATGAAACTCCATCTTTCAAACCATGCCCGCCCACCTTTCCATCCATTGTTTACGGAATAGCCATGGTTCACGGTGCAGCAAGCTCTGAGCTGGCTGTTTTAGCATCCGAAGCATTAATTAGTGTTTTGTTTCGAAGGAATCCTTTAATAACCCCTCCTGAGGGTGGATGTTACACTAATTTTGAACCAAGTTGGGCAACAAATTCTGCCGAGACATTAATCACAGGAAGATCAAAATTCGATGACTGTCATCTTCAATTCATGGCAGGAGCTGAGGTGCAGGATAGCTTATAGGTATTAGGATCGGTTTGAAGAGGAAACAAGTAGCCAACGCAGTTTCCCTTGAAAGAGGTAGTGGGCAGCCATTGCACCTCACAGATGTGTTCCATCTTAGAAATCCTAGAAATTACAGTGGAAAACCTTCTGGCGGGACAGAATCTTCCAGCAAGAATATTTAAAGATATCAATTTTGAAAACTGATAGGTGTATCTATAAAAATAGAATTTATACCATTATTTATTGTATAATGAATATCTCTAAATAAAAAATATTTTCCACTACAATCTCAAACACACTAAGTTTCTATTTAAAGTGTTTTTGAAAAAAATAATTTTTTATTTTATTTTTTACTTTAAATTATTTTTTTTGTATTTTTAGAACATCTTAACATGTTAATATCAAAAAAAATTAAAAGATAAAAAAATATTATTTTAATATATTTATAAATAAAAAAACACTCTAAAAAACAATTACAACTAACTCCCATACTGACACTAAAAATACGCAAGGTTGAAGGATTTCATGACTGCATACTCAAGCTTGTTATATATATATTTGCAATGATATATTTTTATATTTCAGCTCTAAAAAATATATTTTAACCTACAAACTCTTCTCAATCAAAAACCTACTAGTTGTTTTTTAATTCGTCAATAAATAATATTTTCAAAGTATTTTACGTATGAACTAAGACTAATATGATGTTTATACAAGAAGTTTAATAAGTATTCTTTGATAATAAACTTAAAATAAAAAAATAAAAAAGAAATCAAATCTTAGAAGATTATATTCATTATAATATTTTAGTGTGAAATGGATGTTGTGATTAATCATCATTATCCTTTTGTCGGCCAAAATTGCGATGCGGTTCATCACGTGAGCAACGTACTCTGCAAGGTGTAATAATCCCAATGGTCTCCACGTGTCTTACACGTTAGTTGAGTTGATTAGGCAACCTCTTTCTTTTTCTTTTTTTCATTTTCGTCCTTTTGGGTAAAGTACAAAACTGCCATTGTAGTTTAACTAATGTCCCATTCCTATACCTATACCTTTTGAACTATCAATATTCTCCTATTGATTCCAGAAACGTTTCAATGTTATCCTTAACTATTACCGGAATGAAGCTTCCATCCCTTACATTTTCTTGTCATTTTCTCCTTGTAGTTTTTCTTAAATTCTCATTTGACCGATCAATATCTTAAGAAATACTCCAAAAAATATATGGAAACAAAAAGAAAGTCCAAAAAGTGGTATCATCATCATAATTTGTTGGCTAGTAATTAATAATAAATGGAGTAATATAAAAAATAATAATAATAACGTGGATGTTTGGGTTAGCTTGCAAGCATGTTAACTAATCTCATGGATCCTAAAGATAATTATTATGTAGATTTCCAGTGATCATCATATTAGTAATTATATGGCTCGAATCTAAAACCATAGGAGAAGCAAATCCCTTAATTTACTATAGGAGCAAGGATAAAAGTATATCTATTTTATTTTCTTATCAACGTGTCCTTCCTTTGGCCTTACGCTTTTGAGACTTGACTAAGCAAGTTCAATATACAATGTTGAATGAATGAAAGAAGTCTCAAGCTAATAGCCTCACATGATACCTAGATTTTAAAATAATGATTTTATTATCGTTGATAAGAGTTGTTTCTTCTCAAATAATGCACATTAATCTTTCATTTCCTTGTCCATAAACATCATTTTCCCCATCTTTTTGTATCACTTGATGATAATTTCTTGATGTATTGTCTAGTTGTGTTTGGTTGAGCATCGATAGAATAAAAAAAATGCATATAAAAGAAATAAAAACGTTGTTTTTATTAGAGAGATAAGAACATGAAGAATATAAAAATATATATATTCTCTGAAAATAGTAGTATAAATATAAATTTAAAATGAGCTCCAATCTTTTCAAGATATGAAGAATATAAAAACATAAATTGTCTATTATGTTCTCTCTGTTTTTATTTTTTAATTTCAAATCAATAACCATACACACAAAAAAAAAATTAATCAATTTATTGAAATATTCTATAGCAATACCTACTACCATTTGTTTTAAAAATCACCTCCTTTTATTTGAATTAAAATTTATTCTCTCTCTCCTTTTCTCTAATTCCCAAATGGATCGTGACCCATGGCTGCCTCCCTTTTTTTCCCGGTATCATTGCAGGTGCCCATTTCCTTTCCGGTTCAGTTTTTTTGACCATAAAGAAAGAATTAGCTTGAATGTTGAAAAATCAAAACAAATTAGTCAAAACAATCCATTTCCATTTTCTCATCTTCAAATCTGCTGGCTATATATATATATATATAGTGTTCTCCTGAATTGAAAGAATATATAAAATTTTCAAGTTGAATGCTGTACTGCATGGCTTACCTTCAGGAATTTCAAACCCTCAAATTTCAGAGTTGAAATTGATCAAAATTAGACCCATGAACGTTTTTAACGAAGAGAAGTATGAAGAGGTCCTAAAGAAAGTTGCTTGTACCATAATGATTATGAAATTTGACCCTGATTTCCTCTTCAGAAACCCTAATTTTCCACTAATTGTGGGTCGGGTACTGTCTAGATTAAATAAACAAGCTGTGGGGAACGATAATATTTTCTTCATTAGAAAAAATGAAGCCAACATGAGAGTTTTAGAAGGTTCTGCCCATGCTTTTCATAGCTAAGTACTAATTTATGAGTCCTATCACATGACAATAGTTGTAAAAAAGAAAGGAAAATATCAAACCTAGCAAGAGAAAACAAAGGGAATTCTAAAAAGAAGAAGCACCAGTGTTTGAAAATGCAATAAGCAAAGCAAGGGAAAGAATAAAAAATAAAAAATAATTGTTTAATCAATAGAAGCATAAACAGAAACACTCCCACTACTGATTCATAATAATTAAAAATGTGATTGACAATTAAGATTAAATAATGAATGGTGCTGCACAATAAATAACATTTATTAATCAATAGCAAGTCTCGTTTATCTATAAAGATATTTGCAACACTGTTTATTTTTACATTTTGATAAATGACATCAGCACAGAATGTTACACAATAAATAACACCTAGATACACAGAACATCTGCAAGTCTAATTAATTCCTGGATTCACAGAATTCTTTACAAGCGTAATTTGTAGATAAGACATAACGAGAATAACTGACATTTGTCATTAGTTTCCTTTTGTTTAGAAAACAAGTCCCTTATCTCTAGAACACAACCTCAAGTGCCTGGTAAGTAGACCAAACTACAAGAATATGTCATTAGTTTCCTTTTGTTTCATGTTATTATGTACTGAAATAGAGTCTATTTTTTTTTGTTATCCATTAAAAAAACACATAATTTATGTTGGGATTAGAGAATTCATAAAAGTTTAATTGCGCCCTTAACCTGATGATTGAACAGAAAACTTATTTTTTCATAGCCCCTTGTTTTAAAAAACTGAGCACTACCCACAATTAATCGAAAGGATGAAGTTGCCCATTTCTATTCTATGTGCATCAAGCAACATTACAAGTATTTTTTTTATTTTAATCTCAAGAGAAGATCTAATTATAAAGAAGGCTTGCTCTCTTCTTTGATTTTTTAGAGTTCAAATCTTGAAACCAGCATCTGTTCTATTTGAGGTGACCTGATATTTTTGGAAGTCAATTTTTATAAAATAAAAATTACTACCCCTGAAATTATAGTAGAGAAAAGTCAAATCTAATTAATTATAATAAAATCTGATGCAATACATATTTAAATAAGAAAACAAACCGATACTAATTGAAAAAGAGAATAAAAAATAACAAGAAAAAATAATCCAAAACAACTTTTACGATGAATTTTGGCATAAAAGGACCTTGGCTGGCACTATTGATCTCACAAGGAACCAGGTTTATAAAATTTCAATTAAATTCAGTCAAATTCAATAATTAAATATATATATTAAAAAAAAAACTGTTCGACTTCTCAAACGTTAGAACCTTCAATATAATTAAAGCCATGTACTGAACGTTACAAGTCAAATTTGAGTTCCTTCCACCTAAATTAAAGTCTACGAGCGCGCCCACACGCTCGTGCACCAAGTCTCCCGAGTGAACAGAGAAGATCGAAGAAACGAAAACAAAATCTAATAATCTATGATACAAAAAGAAAGAAACCAGATGCCAGAAATGGTTTCCCATCATCTTCCAATGACAAAACTTTCCTTCTTCATCGTCACCAAATCTTTCTAGTCCTTTTCTGACCACCGCAACCATGCCATCACGCCCAGTCCCTCCTTTCCTTCCACCCCAACCTTCTCCACTCCCCTACCACCAACGCTCTTCCAGCCTCATTCCTCCCCTAGCCACCTCCTCCACTGCTGCCTTCTCTTTCCTCCTCCTCTTCGTCATCTGCTTCCGCAAGCTCACTCGCAAACGCACCGTCCCCACTGACTTCTCTAAACCCCCTCACCGTTTCTCCTACACCACTCTCCGCCGCGCCACCAACAAGTTCTCCCCTTCTCTTCGCTTAGGCCAAGGCGGGTTTGGCTCGGTTTATCATGGAACTCTTCCTAATGAGTTCAACGTTGCTGTTAAAGTGATGGACTCGGGCTCTCTCCAAGGGGAAAGAGAGTTCCAAAATGAGTTGCTTTTTGCTTCCAAGCTTGATTCTTGCTATATTGTTACACCCCTTGGTTTTTCCTATGATAGGAAGCATCGTAGCATGTTGTTAGTGTATGAGCTTATGCAAAATGGGAACTTGCAGGATGCCTTGCTTCATAGAAAGTGTGTGGAGTTGATTGATTGGAAGAAAAGATTTAGCATTGCTGTTGATATCGCTAAGGGGATCCAGTATCTTCATAGTTTGGACCCTCCTGTTATTCATGGAGATATCAAGCCTAGTAATATATTGCTTGATCAGTGTTTTAATGCGAAAGTAGCTGATTTTGGATTAGCTTGGTTAAAAATTGATAATAGTAATCAGAATGACCAGAATCAGTGCAATCAGGGTCAGTGTGATGTTAAAGTGGAAGGGAGTGGTAAAATAAATGGTGGGGTGAAGCTGAAAAAGGTTGAATTGGAGAGTAATAACGGGGGTGAGGATTATGGATCTGTGGTGGAGGAGACCGACAGTGTGACTACTGGGTTTGATGAATTAAATTTGGCGGTGGACCAGTTGCCGGTTTGTATGACATCGCCCGAAACTTTGGAGGCTGTGAGTGCTTCTCCAGAGACTGGTGGTATGGGGGTTTTGCTCGAGGAGAAGCTGGATGTGGGTGGGAAAGAAGGTGGGAAAGAATTGGCTAATGGGGAGAAAAGTAGTGGGGGAGGGATACAGAGCGAGTCTCGAAAGGATTGGTGGTTGAAGCAAGAAAATGGTGGGACTACGGCGGAGAATGGAGGAGTAAAGGATTATGTGATGGAATGGCTTGGAACTGAGATAAAGAAGGGGAGACCGAAAAGTGATTGGATTGAAGCTTCATCGTCATCGAATAGTCAATCTGCTGGGAAGATAGTTAAGAAGATGAAGAATAGGAAGAGACTGGATTGGTGGGTTTCATTAGATGATGATAAGGATGAGAAGGTTTTGAAGAAGGAGAAGAGAAGGCCGGCAAGGGAATGGTGGAAGGAGGAGTACTGCGAAGAGTTGGAGAAAAAAAATAAGAAGAAGAAGAAGAAGAAGAGAGAAATGGAGATGACCAGCGATGATAATAATGGTGGAGAAGATTGGTGGCCAAGAGATGAGGACTTGTATGGCGGGAGAAAGAAGAAGAGAAGTAAGAGCAGAGGCAGTATTGAATTGTTTAGTGGTGAGCTGTTTAGAGGTAACCGGAATAGCCATGATTCTTTGAGTGGTGAAATAGCATATAGTGGTGGAATCAGTAGCACACCAAGTATGAGAGGAACTGTTTGTTACGCCGCCCCTGAGTACGGTGGCGGCGGGAATTTATCAGAGAAGTCTGATGTGTATAGCTTTGGGGTTTTCTTGTTAGTTCTAATTGCTGGGCGGCGTCCACTTCAGGTTACTACCTCACCAATGGCTGAATTTCAGCGTGCTAACCTAATGCATTGGGCTCGTAATCTTGCCCGTTCCGGAAAACTTCTTGATTTGGTTGATAAGTCTGTACAGTCTTTGGATCGGGAACAAGCTACATTATGCATCACTATTGCTCTTCTTTGTTTACAAAAGTCACCTGCTCAACGTCCTTCAATGAAGGAGGTTGTGGGGATGCTCACCGGAGAGTCACCGGTGCCTCAATTACCATCTGAATTTTCTCCTTCACCTCCCATACGGTTCCCCTTCAAGTCCAGGTCACACCAGAAGGTTCGGTAAGCTTTAATGTCCGAAGCTGGTCTTAATGAGCAACAGTGTATTTCTTAGATAATTGTTCATCGATGATATCATTATAGTTGTAAAGCAAAATGACTTCAATAAATGAAATTAGTTGAATTTTGTTTCACCTGCTCCTGTTATACCAGTATGGCCTACCAATCCATTGGTAATATCATAATGTTCTATGGTCACAATAGATTTGCAACAACAAGATGACGACCCCACTTCATGTTTGCTTCAACAATGAGTATTGGAAATGCCACAAGCACTTGATTAGGCTTTTTTCAGTTCATGCAAGCAACTTGATTATTCTCGTCGGTGAATTTAAGCACTAGTAGTTGCCCTCTCTTGTCTGCTACTTTTAATAAGTTGGCCTAGCTATTATATGCAGAGGTATCTGTATAATTTACAGTTTAAGCTATCGTTGCTGGAAACCTGTATGTATATATAATTATAGGAGCTCTGCTTGCTGGTGTTAATTTGATGGCTTATGGGTCCTTACGGTGCAGACGAGAACATTCAATCATCAATTATTGTGGACTCTTTTATTTGTTCTGTCAATATGGATTTTTGTCTCCAAATTATTAAGGCAGGATTGAACTTTCAGTCATGGAAGTTTATATGTTTGTTTTACTGGGTTTATTGGTCAACAATTGTGTTTCGATATACCTTCCTCCAGAAGATGCAGATTTTAACCACCAGGTGAATGTGAAAAATGTGAGAGCTTACCAGATAGTTCATCCAGCAGATATCATGGGCGGAAAAACTTATATGGTTTCTCCCTGCCTTCACATTGAGGGTATCTTTTACCTTTTCCCATCGACAATCAGAAATTGAATTTGTTGGTATACTGTCGACTGTCTTTGCGATTTTGAGAGACGGTTCTAGTTTTTTTTTGTATTTCATAAGGAGTGGCAGGTAAGGCAGATGCTGCTCGAATCCGATCCCCGTATGAAACATGAATTTGATCCTCTGCAAAGCTTCTGCAAAACTTGGAAATGCAAGCAATGCTTCACTTCTGGAATGGAGAATTGAGGCGATGAACTTTCCAAAACTGCACATCAACGGGAAGACTCGCAAGGGTTGCTACAATTCAACGAAGATGTCACGGCATTGTGGTGCTTTCTGACAAGAATCTCCAGGTTAAAGGATGCTGTTGCTGAGATTCCTGACTGCTGCATCCATGGAGCAGGTAATTTGGGTATTCTTACTTCCTGCAATATTATTTTTACCAATTTTAATGGCTTCACATGCACACACAGTTGATGCCCCTCATCAACTGGCGTTTGGAAGACAAATCGATGGTTATTGAACTCATCTCAACTGTACTAAATGTAATCCATTTGAAATCCTGCATAAATCTGGAGAAAACAGTTTTAACTGTGCCTAAATTCTGCCTTAATTGCAGCTATAGGTCTTACTGGAACATGTACAGGCTTAAGAACTTCATTGGACCATTCCTTTTTCGTTGATTGAATGTCGTTTTTTTTTAACACTGGATCTTCTTCACTTTGTTTCTTCGAGTTGATGCCGTGGTTTTCAACTCCGCTTGGTTCATCCTCACTTGTTCTTGGCTACAACCACCAAGGCTAGTAGTAAAGTTGTCAATACTGTTTAATACTGTTTCGTTGGTGCTTTATTTTTTCAATTAGAATAGAATATTTCGGTTTCGGAGTATTTTTATGCGCTGTTGGGAGGTTATACTGTATATATATATATATATATATATATATTTCAAATCCAAAAATAAAATTATTTGGAATTGTGCAATTTAATTTAAAAAAATACACAATAAAATGATTTTTTTAAACAAAATTATGAACATGCATAATATTACGAGAATGTCATCATCAATGTGGCAAGGTCATTACATTCTCTGATTGTTCTGAAATTTTAACATAATATGTCTAAATATATCAAGAGACTCGTAAAATTTTATCTTAATCTAACAGTTAGATTAAGAAGTGTGATTGATATTCTAAAATTATTCATTATTTTAAAAAAATACTATTTGGCTGAAATGTAACCGGCAGAAGAAACCAGAAAATTCAAAACGGGTTGAACAAAACCGGTATGTTTCAGCTGATATTTGGTCGAAAAATATGGAAGAAACCCGAATTTAAATCAAAGTAAAAACAACATTGTTTTGTCTCAATTTTTTAACTTGTACAAAATATTTCGGACATTTTAATAGAAACATAACGAAATTAACAGGTTGCAGTATACATTTGTTCAATCTCTTATATTCTTATTTCGGAAAACCGAAACTCCTGCAATCACTGTCATGGAAGGAAGCAGAGTTGATCCCTGGATTATTGTATAGTTCATGTTTTTTCGTGGCGCCATTAAAGCAGGTACTAAAACACTGAATCCTGGCAAGTTTGGGCAAAGACAAACAGTTTGTAATGTAATATTGGCTTTGTTAACCTCATCATTCATTAGCAATTGTCTGGAGCATGGTTCAGTGAGCAAGATTTAGGGTTTGTCTTATTTATAAGTAAGAAACGGCGCACCTCGAAAGAACAAGGTTTCAGTTAATCTAGTTGTATCACACAAGCTTTCAGTTAATCTAGTTGTATTGGCGGGCTGCAGCTGTCCCCCGTGGCAATGTCAATAGCGTAAGAGCATGAGATCTGCCAGCTGAGATGGGCTCCGTGGATTCAACCCGTGACCAAAGAGAAACTAGGCCCAATAAAATGGCTTAGTACACATTGAGGGCCCAGTAGATAGTTAAACGAGCGTGCTTTTGCTTACCATGACTATTTAAACCGAACCTCTTTGCGTAGATATATAGATTGTTGGTTAGCGTTAAGCTGTGATTAAGATTACTATTATTAAATATTCATAAAAAATACTTAATTTTTTTAATGTTTGTCTACTATATAAAAAAATATATATGGGCGGTTGACTTGATATGACAATTAAAAAAAAACTGGAGTTAACTATCATATCCATAAAACTAGGATAACTCTATAGAAAATAAACTAAAATATAAGACTCAATTTTCAATAAATTTAATCTTTAATAATAAAATTAAAAAAATCTTGAGTCAACCCACCAGCCTTATAATTTGGGTCATCAAGTCAGAAAACCTCGTAGAATACAAATTGAGAAAATAATTTAAGTCAATATAGATTAACATGTTAAAATCATGTAAAGTAATCTATAACAAATTATAAAGTATTAAATTAACTTAATGTTAAAGATATAAAATTTTATTAAATTTTCAATATAAAAAAGAACACAATAAAATAATCAAAATCAATTCAAGTTAACTAACAAAACTCATAATTAAGGTCATAAGATTAACATAACATAATAGATAGTAAATAAGACAGGAATAACCTAATAAAAACTAAATCAAAATAAATCACAAAACTTAACTTCTACTTACAATTTTGATCTCTATCTTAGACCATCTTGGCCATCAACCAATATTAAGTAGTGTTTGGACACAAATATCATTTGATAAAAAAATATTTTTTGATTAATTTTTTAAAATTAAATTGATATGATAATATTAAAAATAAATTTTAAAAAATAAAAACATATTAATGTATTTTCAAACAATCAATACTTTAAAAAATAACTAATATAAGATTAAATAACTTTCTCACTAGCTTAGGACATTCAAATTAATAAAAATTTCTACACTAACACCGTGATTTGAATCTAGATAGTAAAAACAAAAAACACCCATCCTTAATAAGCTAAAGTTTCCATCATACAATAAAATATTAAAATAAGGTTTTCTAATCATAAGAAAAGATAATAATAAAAAATATCCCCCAGATGAATTTACGAAAAGAACCCCATTTCTTACAACCTAAACTTAACGTGCTCTGTGCCTAAAACGAATAATCAGAGCCAGCAAATCCTAAACTCATGATTCAAACTTGGTCGACCAAAATCATCACAAAATCTCTTTTAATATTAACTTATAATCCAATAAAATCTCTTATTTTATTTATTGTCCCAGGCACCAGACATTTAAGGATACTGAAAACAGATTTTGGTTCTCATCATTAAGATTTGGGCAATTAAACAACAATCAACATATAAAAAATTTAGACAAAAGAATAAAATCCCTCGCAATAAAGTTGCTGGAATTGTTTCTACCCTCCCAACATACCTATCCTCGCCGTCCATTTAGTAATTTTGTTTTTATCAACCATCACCATTATAGTTTTTTTATATAAATTTTAACTATTTTATCAAGCATGGTATATATATCCAATAATGTTTTTTTTTTATCCAGACACAAAATTATTGTCATTTGAAGACCTAATCAATACTAAATTAATCAAAGATAACGTGAACCCCATTGATGGATTGCGGACTCTTCTTCTTCAAGAGTAGATGATGATTTATCGTGCTGGTAATTATTTTAAGTGAATGTCAATTTAATCCCTAAACTATATATACATTCTGAATTAAGTCCCAAATCTATAAAATTTATCAGCTAGGTACCCTTACACCCATTTTGTTATTATTTCTCATGTAATGTGCATATATTATTAACATTTTGAAGAAAGAAACAGAAAAGCTAATTAACACAAGCAGGACTTAATTGAGAATTGTCTAAAACATTTGGGACCGCATTGTTACCACGTATTATCTCAAACACTCCCTGAAACATGCATAGGCGGCGGCGGCAACTCTTAAATAAAGGAGAAAATTGAAGGATTATTTAAGAGAAAGGTCGGGGACCAAAAAGTTTGATGGTCCCAAAAAGCTTCATACTTTACACATAACATTTCCATAATAATCCACATTAATAATAGTCACTACAAGTGATATAATAATGTATTATATTTTATTTATATCTTATAATATTGAATTAAAGCGCACATGTAAATTAACCCTAAGAAAGGGAAAAAGAAAAGCTCTATCTCCAACTCACAACTGCTAGTGATAAGGTCGAGCACGGGTTATAAACCAGTCTGGATGTATTATAAAAATAAAATAAAATAATCATTTGTAATTAACTATGCTTGTTTGTAATATTATTTTTATCACATAATTTGTCTTTATTCATTTATTTTTTTGCTTTTTTATTTTTTAAAAAACAATTCATGCTAAATGCTACAGCTGGATCCACAGACGCTACTTTAGTTTTGTCCAAGGTCTATGCATTAGTGGGATGACCACTTACTAAGGAAGCAACGCTTTGTCTTTCTCAGAAAGATATACAAGTTCTGAAAAGAAAATTCTTTGCTTACCTTTTTTTTTTTCTTTCCATCTAGGTGGTATCTCAGGGATCGATCACTTTATTTGGGTCAACTTGAATTTTTATGCATGAATCTTAAGTTTTTGAATTTAGAACATATTACAGATGAAAAAAAACAATTCTTTTGTTTGGAAGTGAACTTAGGAAACGTGCCCGGTAATGGAGAAATGGAAGTATATAGTACTTAAATTAAGAAGTAATGAAATGCTAATTAGTGTTTATGAACTCTATTATTTTAGTATTAAAGAAGAAAGATAGTTGGCTAATTAATCACATTAATTAAAATTAAGAAGTAATGAAATGCATTAGTCTTGCACACACATCATACTCTTAATTAGTGTTTATGTACCATTAAGGCTAAAGATAGTTGTCTAATCACATTGTTTATTGATGTAGACAAGCGTGTTTCGTTTTCTACCCAAAAGTCATAGACAGCCAAATTATTTCTCTAATCAGACGGGTTAACCATGCCAACGGTAACATGGAGATAGCCATTCATTAAAAAATCTTGATTTAGAACATGATTTTAGATAATAAACAGAATTCAATTAATATTTTTTTTAAATAAATTATTGAAGATCAATTTTGAATATTAGTACTTTTAAATAGACTTGGCTTATTATTAGTACTTTTAAATAGACGTGGCTTGACAGGGCGATATGATCAGACACGATCATCTATCTCCTAGAACATGCTGGGTGTAAGAAAATCAAAACAAAACTACTTCATCTATCAATTTATGACTCTATCAAAACTCGTTGATTTCTTCTTTTTTTTTTTTGGTATAAACTACGAGGTGTCCCAGACGCTGACTTAAACTAATACACGTTCATACCGGGTGGATCCCAAAGAGATGAAAGTACTCCCCAAATAACCGGTTCCATACAAGGGGAGGGATTGAACTCCTGACCTCTATTGAGAGAGTGAGAGTATGTTGATTTCTTTTCTTCAAATGAATACAATTTGAATCTATTAGCTTTATTAACTCGGTTAATTCAAATTAAATACCTCGCCATGACTCAGCTTTATATTCAAGTCAAACCCGAGCTGGGTGCAGTAAGAAAGATTATTTTAGTTCACAAGCGTGAATGCAAAGGAGTGGATTTACTTTTGTACATAGCTCGAGTTCCACAAGCGCTTAAACATTGAAAGAGTGCGCCCACCAACCATCTCTCTTCTTGTTGAAAAACATATTTTTTTTAGGGCATTGTAATTTAGCATATCAGGGCCATAGAAGATCACATACCCTAACAAGCGTATCTTCTTCTTTTACTTCCATTCACACCTTCCATAAAGAAAGCTCCAAGCTTTCATAGAATTTCTGCACAATGTTCCCTTTACACCAGGGTGATGAGCTGTGCTTCAATACCTCCTCCAATCCCCACCAACAACACAGCATCCCACAAGATCTGATTCTTGCTCAATATGCTGCACTCCACGGCAGTGAGACAGCCACCAAGATGGAAAATGGTCGGCGGCGAAACTTAATTTCCATGGACAACAATGAGGTTGCTAGAGATCAGAAGATGATGCATAGAAATATTGAAAGGCAAAGGCGGGAAGAAATGGCAACCCTTTATGCATCCCTTCGAGCTCTACTCCCTCTTGATTTTATCAAGGTGAGGAAAGTTTCTTCTCTTCTTTTCTTTGATAGGCCTCGACTCTTTTTATTTATTTATTTTAATGTTCTTGGAGCTCTATAATTACTTAGGGTTTGTTTGGGATTTCAGGGAAAGCGTTCAATATCGGATCACATGAACGAGTCTGTGAATTATATAAAGTATCTCCAAAAGAAGATCAAAGAACTTAGTGCCAAGAGAGATGGGTTAAAGTTGTCCAATTTAAGCTTTGATGCCCCACCAAGTGAAAGTTCTAACAAATATTCTCCAATTAGTTCAGTAACCCTCCATCCATATCCAGGTGGTGTTGAGATTATGTTTGATAGTGATTTTAGGGGGCAAGATTTTCCCCTGTCAAGAGTATTGCAAGTGTTGCTTGAAGATGGAATCTCTGTTGTTAACTGTGTTTCCACCAAAGTAAACGAAAGATTATTTCACACTGTCCAAACTGAGGTACAGTCAATTGTTGTCAATTACCAGGTTTAGGGTTTTATGTCCATGCTCTTAATCCAGGAACAACATAGCTTCAATATTTATGATGC
The DNA here is from genome assembly GCA_032356905.1 of Salix exigua. Lineage (NCBI taxonomy): Eukaryota > Viridiplantae > Streptophyta > Magnoliopsida > Malpighiales > Salicaceae > Salix > Salix exigua. The sequence goes on from CM063599.1 coordinate 12,591,507, forward strand.
TTTCTTTTCCACAGGTCGATGATCCTGCATCCCTAAATCTATCCGAGCTTCGGCAGAAATTAACCCTACTAGTAGTTTCTTCAAGAGTTTAGGAAAATAGCTTTGGAGTCAGATTCCAGAGTTGTAATTGGGCTAATTAATGGGGAGAGTGGATCGAAATTTTAATTTGATTATGCAAATTAAAAATATTTTGGGTAGGGATTGGGAGGTGAGTATTTTACATGTTTATCGGGAGGCCAATTGTGTGGCTGATTGGTTGACAAATTTTGGGCTAACTACGGACTTATTGATTAGGGAGGCGGATACTATATCCGATCCTCCGTCTGGGATCTATCCCTTATTGTACTATGACCTCATTAGATTTACTATTCCTCGTTTAATTTAGAAGGGTTTTCGCCCCGATCTTTACCAAAAAAAAAAAAAGTGATTTATCAAAGTAAAAATGTCTTATGCTTCTTGAATTATTGACATCTTGCAGTACTGTAACAATCTGACTTCCGATTGAAACACTTCTCTCAACTTGGTTTCGTTTTTGAGAAACTTAATTTGATGAAAATGCTTGTAAGCATTTTTTAGAAATAATTTCTCTTCAAGGCTTTTTGGGTTTGCATTACATCTGGCATGCTTGTATATACGCAGGAGCTAAATTCACTGGTTGCGATGCTGTACTTTTTCTTTCCTTCATGCAGTAGCAAACTATAAATTTTCAGAGCAGCTTCTACAATATGGGAATAGCTTATTTTGTTGTTTAACCATAAAAAAATTATTTTTGGATCATAGACTTGATTTGCTTTCTTGGAATCATTACATGTGGATTCGTTCTGCTTAGATAAATTTTACGACAACATTTGTGTCTTTTTTCCTATATATCTTGCTTTGTGCTCTACTATATATATGACCATGTTCTCGTTCTTGCAGTAACGATTGATAGTTTTAATTGCAATCTCTATTGAATTCTAAATTAACTCTATTCGAGCAAATTGGCTAGCTCTAGTGCTGGAATAGTCACAAATTCTTGGTTTCAGGAATCCGCACTTCATTGAACAGGACGTACTTGTTGTTGTGTATACTTTGTTTAGATAACACATATAGCATGAAAATTATACTGTTACTGCCTTGAAATAGGAACGGTATCTCTTCAATTGTAAAATTGTTGCTGGGCTAGTTGAAAATCATAATGACGAGTTAATTTGTATACCACCAACAGCTGCCTGTGCTAAGACCTGGGTCTTCCAGCTATGTCTCTGAGTTCTAAATTACCACTCAAAAGATGTAAATCTTTTAGGATCTCTGAAGCCATCTCAAAAAGATCTGCACCTGTTAAAATCTATGTATTGTATACTCTTAGAAGATCCCATTGCTGAGGTTCCATGGTTAATCAAAACCTAACAGTCTCTTTGCATGGAGCTGCTCCACCTATGGCCATTTAATAAGGTGATTGTTAAGTGAAAACTTCCTGTTTGAACTTGCAGAGTCTCACACTATTATATGATTAGTTTTTTATTAAATAGAATAAAGATAGTGAAATTTGAACATGTGACCGTTGGGTTAACAATACTATGATATCATGTCAAGGAACCATTTCACTAATATAATTTAAATTATTCTTTAATTAAAACCCCATAATATAATTTATATTATTTTTTAATAATAATAATAATAATAATAATGTGTAACCACGTGTTGTAAGCACCATTTTGCATTATTGGCATAGCCCATACGAGTCTAATGTTCTGCAAGTAAAATGGCTGGATCTGTGATTCATCATTTGGTAACTCCTTTGTGTTCTGAATTATATCTTGTGGACATAAGCATGCTTGCACTTTCTTTCACGTTTCTCAATATTGCATTCCTGTATCTGTCTTCCAAGGCTCGCATTTCATGGACAATAAAGAATTAAGTTCTCACATGTGCTTTTAATCTATCTTCTTGTGGGTCTTGGTATCATATTTCATAATCATTTTTTTAAAAAAAACCCTGCTACTGGGTGATGCATCAAAAGATGGCAACTGTTTGCTTCCAATAAACTAAAAGAGATCATTGTTTCATTGTTAATTGTGACTGAAAATATCGTGGATTGTAATGGTATGTTTTTGGGTCAGTTCAGTTTTTGGGTCGGGTTGGTTCATCGATTTATTGATTTTTTTATACTTATTTGCATAGTGAAATAACCATTTTATCCCTTGAAAAAAAAATTGTTACTTGGGTTCCACATGCATTTTACATTTTTTGAAAATGGCTAAATATTAATCTGCCCCCAATAAGACAAAAAACAATTCTGGCAAGAGAGGTGCACGCTTTTAGCTTTAGTTTTAAGTTCTTATTATTTTCTAATTTATTGAGGTGATATTTTTTTGAAAGATTTAGTATTTAAATTTTAGTTTGTGTTTGTGTTTGTGATAATTTAAAAATTGAAATTTCTATTTTTTTTCTCTTTGTTCTTTCTTTTAGTTTTTTTATTAGTTTTTTTATTTGAAATCATGTGATTTTTTTCTCAGCTAATAATTTTTATTTTTGTTTTATCATTTTTTTTCTTAGGCTTTTTTTAGTCTTTCATTTTTTTTCATTATTAACGGAATAATAATCATAATAATTTTAATTCTTTTCTTGCTTACTCTTTTGTTAATGTTCTTGAATTTATTTTCTTGCGATAATTTAATAATTTCTATTATTTTCTCTTTTGTTGAGGTAGTATTCTTTTTGAAAAATTTTGTTCTTAAATTTTAGTTTGTGTTTATAATTATTTGAAAATTTACATTTCTTATTTTTTCCTATTGTTCTTTTAGTTTTTATTTTTTTTATTTTTCACATCAGATGATATTTTTTTCAGTTAATAATTTTTATTTTATTATATTTTTTGTTTGCTCTTTTGTTAAAGTTTTTAGGCTTTTTTTTATTCTTTGATTTAATTTTTTAAAATTATTAACACAATAATAATAATAATAATAGTTTTTTTTCTTGCTTTCTATTTTGTTATTGTTTTTGAGTTTGTTTTCCTCGGGGTTGTTTAATAAATTTTATTGATTTAACAGTGATAGTTGTTGCTACCCAAATTTTGACCAACTTATTTTTTATGTTTCGGAAGAAAAAGAAAAAAATAGAAAAAAAACAAAAAAAATCCAAAAATATCTTGTTAGAGGGAAAATTGGGCAAATTGAGTGTTTAATAGTCAGATCGTGCAAATTGCAAATCAAAGGACTAAATTGAAAAGGATACGCGAGTTGAAGACTGGTTTGGAATTTTGAATATAAAAAGTCTATAAATAGAGGTTTTAATCAACATAGAAAGGGGACCAAAAAAAAAAAAAAAAGAAAAGACACCCTCACTTACATTCAAAACCCTAGACTAGAAAGCATCATTTTCTCCCTAGAGGGGCTGCAGCAGTCACGCCCTTCAGGGCTGCTGCAGCCCCACCCTCACATTTTGAATCCCCATTTTTTCCATCTTGTTGATTCCCGTTTCTCAGCCCCCTTCTCATTTCTCCATGGCCAGAACGGCCAGACCCCACAGTCTCCTCAGCCACCAATCACCTCGGCAGCTCCCCCTCCTCCTTTCAGCCTCTTTTCCATTTTTCACTCCCTCTCTCCGGCGATCTCTCCCATTTCTCTTCACCTCCGGCCAGTCCCTCCATTGAGTCCTCACTTCCCTTTCCCCGTTTTGTTTTTTTTCTTCCTCTACAACTCCGACCAAGCTTTCCCCTCGCTCTCCCTTCTCAGGCCACCAGCCACCATAACATCCATAGCAGCCTTCCCTCTCTTCCCAGCCTCTCTTCGCATCACCCCTGTTTTCCTCCACCGGCCAACCTTCATCTCCATTTCCTTCGTTCAGCAGTCCCCTCCATGCTCTCACCTCTCCTTTCGACCGCCAGCCCTCATCGACCGCCCCATCTCTTTCACCGAGACCAACCCCCACTCTCCTCCTAGCATTCCAGTCCACTTCACAGCAGCCCCATCTCCATCTCGCTCTCTTTCCCCTCCAGTTCCCTCCGGCCAGCCATCAGATCGCCCCCCCACATCGGTCCTCACCATGGGCATCCCTTACCTTCCCGTGAAGAAGAAGAGGAAGACGAGCAGATCCGAGAAAGAAGAACAAATCGCCGAGAAAGATAGATCCAAAATTTGCAGAAGAGAATGATTTGATTTTTGTGTGTTTTATCTGTGGATTTTGTTTTGTTTGCAGGTCATTGGGGGAAGTCCTTGCCGGCGAGGAGAAAGAGAAGAAGAAGAATGGTCCGATCTGAAGGAGAAGAACAAACCCGAGAAGGATAAAACTAACTGATTTTCCTTGTGTTTGTGTTTGTGCCTGTGGTTTTTGTGTTGATTGCAGGTCATCGGGGAACACCTTTACCGGCGAAGCAGCAGTAGAGGAAGAAGAAGAGGTTTCGAGCACAGATCGGGAAAATTCAAGTTTTGATTCTTGTCCTCTGTTTGTGTGTATTTCCTTGCGTTTGCAGGTCGTCTGAGGCCATCACCGGCGAGAGGTTGAAGAGAAGAGTCTGATCTGTCTCCCCCCTGTCCTGCTGGTCACCGACGGCGGCGCGTGACCGCACGCGCCACCAGTGACGGTGGCGCGTTGACAGACGCGCCACCAGCCCTTCTCCTGCAGTCATTGTTCCAAAAATGCTCCCTAAGGCCCTTTTTTTTTTTTGTAATTTTCTTTTATATTCATGTGTTTATTTGAACTTTTATTGTATTTTTAATTATTGTTGAAAAAATGTAATGAAAAGTAAATGAAAAGGACAATGTGTGTGTGAGTTGTATTTTATTGTTAAAATATGATGAAAAAAGAATGAAAAAGAGATTGTGTGTGTGTGTGTTTTATTTATCTCTTATGTTGTTTTGTTAAGGAAAAAGAATATAAAATAAAATAAAAAATGTGTTTTCTTTGTAAAAATCCAAAACCAATATTTCAAAAGTATAAAATTCTTTTTTTGGAATGTATTATTCACACCTAATATTCGGATAAATAAATCTTAAAGGTTTTAAACCCAAAATATTCGGAGAAATGGTATGCTATTATTCACTTTTCGGTGTTTGGATAAATAAATCTTATCCAAAATATTCGGCGGGAATAATATGCTATTATTTACTTTTCGGTGTTTGGACAAATAAATTCTAAAGATTTTATCCAAAATATTCGGCCGTAATGATAATAATAATCAACAAAATTCATTGGATATTTTCTAAGAAATAATCGATTTTTTTTAATTGTAACATTTTTTATGAATAAATACTGACTTATTGAAACATTTTAAATCACATCTAAATAGGCAATGCAGCTTACCTCAGGTAAGGCGTATTAGGGGTGCTAATACCTTCCCTTTACGCAACCAGTCCCTTACCTTTGAATCTCTGAGCAGACCAGTACAAATCGGGTGTTCCTAGCGACCCTCAACAGCAAGGTGGCGACTCCTCATCAAAACTCCACATTGCGAGAGCCAGGATCCCTCCCGGGACGCCGCGCGGGGACGTGCGACAATAGTAATGATATTTTTAGATATTAAGACTTCGATGTTGCTATTGTGATAATATGGTGTGTTAATGTATTTCATTATATCAAACTTTGCATGTATAGATGTTATATTTTATTTTTGAACTAGCAAAACCTATTAATTATTTCAATCTCAAAAATTATAAAAATTATTTGATCCGCCCGCAACATAATGCGGGCAATTTAACTAGTGTTGTGCTATTTGGAAATGGATTTGAATAGTGGGTATAATTAAGATCCCACATTGGAATTATTTACTACCATGGTTATCAATCAAACCTGGTCTTTTTTTATTGGGTTAATTTGATGATTTTTCAATTTGAATGTTGACCTTAATCAATTTTTTTCCACTTCTTTTGAATGTTGACCTCATTAAACTCAAGTCAACTTCTTACTAATTAACCTGACCAAACCAGGTTCATTTATTCTAGTGTGCATGTTTCATTTCTTAGTCATTTATTTTATTTTGTTGCATAAAAATATATAAAATGAAGCAAAACTTATATCGTTTAATGTTTCATATAGAAATACAACAAATTCAAAAAGAAATATATCATGTAATGTTTCGTACAAAAATATAAAAAATACATGTTTTATAATCAACTTATTAAATTCTTGAGGATTTAACCAGTATTCAAATAAATTCACAAATTTAATTCATAAGAATTAATGATATAAATTCTTATATAAATATTGTACATACAAGTAGATCAATATTTAAATATCTATTGACGGTGGAGTCCATGTGGCTTGCCTAATAAATTTAGTTTATTGTTTAATGCATGATTTAGTTGTAGTATGCTATATTTGCTTAGTTTAATTTTTTAGTGCCCTTGTAGTATGTTAATTTTGTTAGTATATCCGACATTTGATATATTAATGACCTTTTGAGTTTTTTTCCAGCATTAGGATATAACTAGATGTCAATTTCTAAGCTTTAATTTGTTTAAGCATGTTTTGAATGTGAAGTTTGAATGATCTTGTTTTTTTACATCAATAACACTATTTAGAGATCTTGATCTTAGGGTTTCATTTTATAACTCATTTCTACAGAATTGTGAAGTTTGAATGAAAATCAAAATGTTTCTAAAGTTATCTTTGGACTACGCTCTTGATTACTCTAAATCCACAGTTAATAATTTCCACTCAAATGAGAATAATGAATGCAAGCTATCATCTATCATGTTTGTGACATCCACTCAAATGAGAATAATGTATGTAAGCTATCATATATCATGTTTGTGACATCCCCTCAACCAATTATCAAACTTATGTAAAGTATTATTAATTACTATCAAGGTATATCATCCACTTGTTGGTTCTAGTTGCCACTTTTGGCCTTTCTTTTTTTAATCTGGGGCATCAAAATAAATAAATAAATCTTTATGATATCTCACCTTCTCCGAAGATGGGAAATTAAGTAGATCAATAGCTCTAAGAGAAGTTTTAATAAAACTAAAATAAAGAAAAGAGCTCCTAAAAGCAGTGCAAGTTGCAGGATTATAAGTTCTAAAGGAAACAATTGCCAATTGAAGAAGAAAAGGTGACCGTTTTTTAATTGTATACGTGTTAAAAAATAAGGGAATTGATTTTGTCCCATTTTAATAATCAAAGCAAAGGAGGCAAATATATATATATATATATATATATATTTGCCTCCTTTTGTTGTTATTCCTGGATAAATGGAATAGGCATTGAAGGAATAAAAATGTTCTTTATTTTTTATTGGAGGAATAAAAGTAAGGATTTGAAATGACTTAATATATTTTTTAAATGAATTTTTTATTTTTTTAAAGACGAGATGTAGAAAAACATGTCCCCTAAAATTTCAATATTCTCTCGGACCATATATAATCAAATACTATTAAAGCCACTCACTTTATAATTATGAATGATGGTAGAATGTCGGTCGAACAAAAGAGTTGTAATATATATATGATGTCTTTTGTTACGTACTCGATCTTGTTTGATTAGTTATGCATTATTGAAAACATCATGATTAATTAAGGAGAATATTTAATTTTCCTCATAGACCACGAAGAGGTCCAACAGGGTTTAGTCTATATAATAATGGGAGTATTTGGCAAGTGGGGTCTTTTACTAGCGGTTGAAGTGACTTGTTTCCTTCCTCAGCACTAGGGTTCAAGTCTCACTATGCACGCCTGTCATCCCCACGGTGCCTTACGTGGTCACTGGGCTTGCAGGATGTTCAGTAAGCCCGGAAATTAGTTGTGGTGCGCGTAAGCTGACCCGAACAACCCGGTCATAAAAAAAATGGGAGTACTCTTTTTCAAGATAATCTTCCTTCATTATCACTAAATCCCACCTCAATTTTTTGGAACTTGAATGTAGGAACCTTCAAATAAAAATCCCTCGTCTTAATTACCATTTGATAATTAAGCGTAAAATATGTTGCGGATACAGGTACAATATTGCAAACTAGGGTTTCCAGGAATAACTTTGCTTGAGGAATGTGCTAGCTTTATCAAACCGTACAATAATTGAAAAGAAAATTGCAACCCAACACTTTCAAGTTTCATCTCATTGGTTTCTCAAAAAAGGATAAAAATGGGTCCAACTGTATTGATGTGAAATCGTTTCCATCTCTAGTTCTACCACCAAATATAATTAATTAATGCATTTGAGGAAAGATCAAAGATACTTAGCAGCGAGGCTAATCTTGATCTTTACAGATGCCATAAAATATAAGATTTCTATCATTCCCAATATCTCAATCTTGATGCTGTTGGTGTAGTGATAATGTACCCAAATCTCACACACCAAAACTGAAGCATCAGCAATGAAATGCTTTTGTAATATATGTATGCAGGTATCTGGCCCTACTTACCTTATACATGGACCCAATCGAAAACTTAGAAAAATCAACTGTTCACATGTAGTGAATGGTGGCTAGAAGAGTGAATTAATTCACTCCCTTGCTATTCATCAAATGGTGAACAATAGATGGGTGGTTGATGGAGGAAGATGACTAGCATGCATGTCACTAGTACCGGGTAAAGGATGTCGAGGTAGTTCTATTGATGTTGATAACGTTTGAGTTGGTGGCTTGTGGTAGCCGAGAGAGCTACATGAAGCTTGTTGTTGGAGGAGAGAAAGAGCTTCCATGGGAGAAAGGAAAGAGAGGGAGCTTTCACTGCATTGCTAGAGTTTTGCTGCTTTTACTATCGCTGCGAGTGCCGAGGGACACTGTTAATACTTGTTGGACGGAGCTGCTAAAACTGTGTGCTGACAATAAAGAAGAGAGGCCAACTAATATTAGTTTTGAGAGGAAACCAGGGTTGTTGCTGCTGTGTTTGTGGTAAAGGGGTGGTCGTTGGCATTGAGGAAGGAGGCAGGGTGGTGATCGACGACAGAGGGGTTGTGAGTGTCATTGTTTGTTCTCCCGATTGTCAGTACCCCAACTGCTCTTGCTATTTATTGCATGCATGTACTAGTTGCCTCGAGTGGCGTGCATGTGGAGAAGGTGTAATGAGTTTGTCTCTAATTTGTATTATTCTAATTACACTCTCAATTGACTTTAAACATTTAAACTTGTGCAATTGTATCCTCCCAAAAATTTTAATAGCAGCCTTAACTTTGTGCGTTTTTTTTACTTCTTTGGTTTCAAATTTATGCAATTTAACTCTCAATTGATCATTAAACTCTCTATTTTCTTCATCCCCCCCCCCCCCTAACTTCAAACAATTGACTTGAAAAACATCAAAAATTTCAATCTTCTCAATTGAACCCGAATTAAGCTCAAGAACTTAAATTTTTTTTATCAATTAAGCCTTTTTTGATTAATTTAAAGTATAATTAAGCCATTTAATTAAATCCTTCAACTCGATCATAAATTGATTCTCAAACATAATTACACTTTAAATTGGCCGAAGATTAAATCAAATCGACCTAAAAAATATAATTATGCCTTATGACTTGATTTTTACACAAATTTATCCAATAATAAATTATTTTATCGTTTAATATGTATTTTCTTCATTTTTAGGCACAAAAGAGGTACGATCTGACTTTCGATATTGTCCAACATTTTCACCTTGAATTTCCTACCAATGCCAACCCTTTATTTTTTTATTTTTTTTAGTTGATTTTTGGTTAAATTCTTTTTGCTTCTACAAAAAAAATACTTTTTTTATGTGGAAAAAACCTTATCCCTCGAAAAGCGTATTTTATGGTCCAGGTAAACGAGTAAAACCTCCACAGTCTTAGACTCTTACAAGAGATGAACATCCTAACTCAAACTCGACTGCTGTACAGATTACAAGCCCTCTACTATCATGCCGCGTTCTTTGAGAACAAAAGAAAATTGGCACTGCCCGCTAATCAAGTTACTTTATCTTTATTTTTATAAATTTACTTTATTTTATTTTTCCTTAGAGATAAGTCCAGGTAATCATTGTTTCCTTTTAAATTTGTTTTTCTTTATATTCTCTGGAAAAAAAATTACATGTCATTTACTTAATAACTTGGAAACTTCAATAATATATCAACTTTTATATAAAAAAGGAATTAAGTTCAAAATTTATATTTGCACTCTAATTTAAAAGTCCATTGAGTCTTTTTCAATCCACTCACCATAATGTTCAAAGTCTTGGTACATTTATTATTAACAATGACTTATCTCCAATGCAAGAATTAAAATATATTTTCTTCTCCCCCGGATAAAGGGAGATTCTTTCTACACAAACATAAAGAGGAATAACCACTATTTGTTTTGCAAAATTTCCTTGGAATTTTACCTTTCCCTTTTATTTTTCACTGCACTCCTTAATCTTTATGGATTAAATTAAAATATAAATCCCGACAACATGGTCCACCAAAATGGGAATGCTCTCTGTGTTTCCAATTCTGCAGTACCAAAGTGAAAGCGCCCCACATAACAAGCTCTAATTTGGCCACGTTTTCTCTGCTTCTTGACTGCAATTTTTCTTTTTTTTCAGAGGGAAATCTTCTTATATTAGCTGGACTAGTATTCTAGCAACAACCGTATCCATTTCTTCATGCCCGTTAATTATTGCTGCTAGATATAGCTTAAAAGCCTACGTTCAATGTTTCCATTCCAACAAATTAGTGATGAAATTTGGGCCCAAATCTCCTCTAATCTGCCGTACCAAGAAGATTTTGGCAAAGATTTTCAGTATCTCATCTATGGCCAAGATTCAGTTCATGGAATTTGTAACCAAACCATCGCGGTGGATGAAATTCAGAAACATGAAATATTAGCATCTTCAAATGCTAGTGATCATATTGGAAATATTATTCGTGATGATGAGAAGATGGCTCGAAAGGAGATCGAACGGAGAAGGAGGAAACAAGTATCCTCTCTTAATGATTCACTTCGGAACCTCCTCCCTCCTGAATTAATCAAGGTCAAGAAACTCCATTTGATTTACTTAATTTCTTCCTTCATTTTACAGTAGCGTATAGCTTTACTCGTTTCACACAGTTATGGCAGGGAAAGAAAAAAAAATATTTGTGAGAAATGGCTACCCTAATTACCATATTTTTACATGCTGTGTAAATGGCTACGCCATGTTCTTTCTTGAGCTATATAGGTTGATGTTCTTGATCTACACTTGATTTTAGGGTTTTCAATGATATTGGGAAATCTTGCAGGGAAAGCGCTCAATCTCTGATCGCTTGTATGTGGCTGAGAAGTATATAAAGCATCTAAATAGTGACATCCAAGAATTAAGTGCCAAGAGGGATAAGCTCAAGAAATTATTCAACTCGAGTACTTTTGAACAAGGGACTGAAATTTCGGGCCATAATTTGCTGGACTGTGTTAAGGTTCGCCCTTATTTGGGTGGAGTGGAGGTTGTAGTGATTGGAGGCCGTGGAGAGGAAGGGATTCTTCTATCGAGAGTGCTAGAAGCATTGCTTGAAGAGGGATATGACGCTGTTGGCTATTTTTCTACACAAAAAGATGAAAGGCGTTATACCACTATCCAGTGCCAGGTATTGCCATTGACAAAGCTCATTTCTTTCCAAGTTTAGTTGAGTGAAATTTGCTAGAACTTCACCGATAAATCCAACACCATCTGGCCTTCATATTTGCGAATTTCTTTTGCAGGCTACCAATCGGAATTGCATTGATTCAGATGGGCTGCAAACAAAACTAAATGATGTGATCTCATTGTCAAGCTATGTTGATTTCTGAGTGATTGAAACCATAGCACTGCATGCGTGTCTTGAAACGGATCGTATCTTTCTTTCCCTTTGTGTTCCTTAATGACCTCATAACGCTAGATTTACATTTGGTGTGCTTACTATGTTAGCTTGCTGGAACTGTTTGCTTCAACCTTTTGCAGGTTTAATTCTTAATTAAGGGTACGAAGTGTGTAATACCTTATGTCAATTTCATGAACTCTTTGCAAAATGTCTGTTTGATCTTAATGACATGTGAAGTACACTTACATGAATTACTGAGCCTGAACATAAAAAGGTTAAGTTTGGTCTTAAGGTATACGTATCTTTCCCCAACAAGAGATCCATGGCAAAATTTAGATGACAGTGGAGTGTTCTCTTTGTATTACATATAGAAAGCTTCTTCTTCTTTCTTCTAAATACACACACACACACACACACATATACAGACACTCCTGGACGAGATTTATGGGTGAGTAGCTACTTCTAAGAGTTAAACCATGATGAGTATGTCAACTCGATCGAGACCCTAATCAACCGTCTCTTAATTACTTCCATGTGGATTGAAAAATACAAATGATAGATTCAAACTAGAGATATCCTCCCTCCCTAATTAACTCATTACCATTTGATTATTGCCAACTGAGCTACAAGCTCACTTGCTTCGACTAAAAAGCTGCTTGATTTCTTGATTCATCTTGTGTTTCTTTCCTGATTAGTAGCTTTATTCAGATGGTGTTCGTTTAGTTTTTGGCCCAGCCTTGCAGTTTGTGCAGGATGTGTATGTTTTCCTTCCACCTTGTTTGTTATTTTGCCTTCTTTGGTGTTTATTCAATATTTTCCAGAACAAAACAAAGATTTCTTAAGAGCTTTTACCATCATTTTCGTTTTCTATGCAACTTCACTTGTTAAATTACCGAGTCACTTCTTCCCCTCTGTAGTAGATAGCTTCCTAACTCACGTTCTTGCTCAGTTACCGAGTCCATTCGGGTTTGCTCAAAATCAGTTACTTGTAATATTATGAACCCTAATATTAATAAGCATCATACAACATCCAGCACCTAATATTCCAATTCAATGATAGTAAACCCGAATTTCCTGGACTTAATCAGGTCTCCCATGATTCATTTCTCTTCATATATAGGGTTTTATGATTTTGATCTTCTGAGAGATGCTTAAATTTCACATATAGGATAAGGACCAGGTTTGCTGTTGCAACCATGTAGGAGGAAGCTACATTCTGTTTGACACCTCACTGATGTAGAAGTAATCATTAAAGCCTCCGATATCAACATATTTAAGGTTCCAAGGTTACCCATAAGTTGTTACTATATAGAATAATATAAATTATATTTTAGAGTTCCACTTAACAGGTTAAGTTTTTAAGTGAATTGGTTCCTTAACATGACATCAGAACATTATTGACCAGTGATCATGAGTTTGAATCTCATTATCCTCATTCTATTTGATAAAAATCAAATACAAATACAGGGTAGTGTGGATTTAAAATGTTAGTTAAAACCCCAAAATATGATTTATATTATTCTCTTATACATTGATACTATGCAAATTTACATCTAACAATGAGTTGATGTTGTTTATAATGAAGTACATTGCTTGCTTTTTATAATTTTTTGAGAAACATTGATTACCACTATGCTGTCGGAAGCTTTGAAAGCAATTCACATGATTCATGACCAAAATAAATGCTGATTACTGTCATGGAAAGTAATATATGTGTTGCTACAGTCGTGCAAAAAAGCCTTATCCAGAGATGTGATTGGATTTGTTCCTGTTTTGGATTTAAAACGCATGTAAACATCACTGTCCTGTTTTACATCTTATTGGCTTTTTACCTCAACTAGAAAGGTATCTTAGAGGGTGTTAATACTTTTCTTAATCACAATTAGTTTTTTATCCTTTAATCTCTGAAAAATCAGAATAATTGGATTTCCTGGTAATTATAAATAAATGACTAGAAGATGACTAACATCAATTTCCCGATATCATCGAGGGAATATCGCGACACACATTAATTAATAGATAGTATGTTAGTTCATTGATGAAGGTTTCCAGATATATATGAGAAGTTGTTGAGAATCAATTATCTACTGTGATTGAATTTAATTATAGTATTTGATTTCAATTAAGTTGATAAATAAGTTGAATGTTTGGAAAATATAAAACTCAATTTGTTTTGTTTCATACACAACCCATATTTTATATTATTTCTTTAAAAATATTTATAAAAAAATTAGATGAGTATTTTGGAATAGTTAATTTTAATTTTTTTTTTCTCTCTTTGAAGTTGTACATTAGAAGGCTTGATGTGTGATTTAGTATTAATTTTTAATATTAAAAACCCAATTTTTATCATTTTAAAAAGACTAGATTTTAGTAAGACTTCATGATTGAACTAAATTAAGAGGTCTCAGACATATTTTTTATTGTTTTATTACCATTAAAAAAAGTAATTACAATAATCTTGGAGATGAGGTAAGCCTCAATAAAAGAATTAATGAAATCCAAGTTACTCAGTGGGAGCTCTGATGGGATTGTAATGTGAGCATGACAGTACTATGATGTATGTTATGGTGTTGGATACTTTTGGTTTATTACCTAGAGCATATTTAGAAAGAAGTGTAATGAATGTGTTTTTTAAAGTGTTTTTTATTTAGAAATACATCAAAATAATTTATTTTTTAAAATATTTTTAATACCAACACATGAAAATGATATAAAAATATTTAAGTAAATAATTAAAAAAAATTCAAAGTTTTTCAAAAATGTTTTTGAAATGTAATCTCAAACAATGCATAAATCTATTTGATGCTTTTGGAATCAGATTAATTCTGACAGCTAACATACTTTGAGTTGGTCACAAGTCATAAATATCAATCCTTTTCCCCCCTCCACTCTTGTTATACGTCTTATGCTTAATTTATTTGTAGATGAATTAAGAAAAGAGGCGTGACATCCTTTATTAATCAAGTGTTGTCAGCACTATCACTTTGTTAAATCATCGGGAATTCAACTCATATTCCCACTTGTGTTCATATTATTATATTTGGAAGAAGAAGACGGCAAGTAATTATAGTTTAGAAAAGTATAGTCACATTAGTTAGCCCTTGAGAAGTTCTTCACACCAAATTCATATTTCATATATTAATGTCTCCATCTAACTATTATGGCACGGCTTATATATATATACTAGCCAATACCCCGCGCCTCGTCGCGGGCAGTACCATATTTTTTTTAATAAAAAAATATTAATTGTTTTTTTATAATATATTTTTGGTCAAAATAATAAATTTGTGCAGAATTCTTGTGAAGTGCAAGTTTTCTATAAAATATATGAATTTTAAGTCGATATAAATTTATCTAGTTTAATAGGTTTAAAAGAAATAACAAACATAAAATTATCATCATCATTCCAAAAGCAAGAAAATTTACATCATCATTAAAAAAATCAATCATATTTTCAAGTAAAATAGAAATATATCAACAGTGGGACTTGAACCCCCAACCTCTCAAACGGAATTTTTGTCTCCCGCTTTATAAACTCACTCGGCCACCTTAACATTCGTTCATCTTTCTCGAAAATATATATTAAATTTAATTTTAATGTGGATTCGCTAAAAAGAAATGTGTTGAGAGTGAGATTCGAACTCATGCCCTTTGAAAGGACCTTAATCTGACGCTCTTTAGATCATCCCGGCTATCTCAACAACCGTTTATCTTTAACGAAAATATATATTAATAGTAGATGTTACTGTGAATTAGCACAGTAAAAACAGGATATGTTTTATTGTATAGTTGATAATATATATATATATATATATATATATATATATCCTTTTATCATAGCGCAGGAAAAACACTGTAAATTGCTACAGTGCTTTTTGGAAACAGAAAATAACAATAAAAAATTTAAAAATAAAATACAATGTAACCGACATAAATTAAAATTTCAGAACGATAAGTAAAAAAAAATGAAAAAAAATCTAAGAACACAAATACATAAAATATGGATTATTTTTGTCCAAAAAGAACAAAAACACCAAAAGAATATATATATATATATATATATATATATATATATATATATATATATATATATATATATATATTATCATGGTGCAGGAAAACACTATAGATTGTTACAGTGTTTTTTGGGATCGGAAAATAATAATAAAAATTTTAGGAATAAAATACAATGTAACCAACATAAATTAAAATTTCAAAACGATAAGTACAAAAAATAAAATAAAATAAAAATAAAATCTAAAAACACAAATACATAAAATATGAATTATTTTTGTCTAAAAAATATCAAAAGAATATATATAATAATATATATTATTATTATATATATATATATATATTTAATATTATATATATATATTATATTATTATTATATACATAGTAATATATATATGTAATGGCGTGGGCACAGTGTTTTGCCCACGCCGTTTATATTATAGGTAATATATAGTTTGGAAGGGCTAACTAAAAGCTTGTGGGAGGATTAAGTTATTAAAATTGAACAGAGTTAAGAGAAATATCAAGTTTATAGTATCAATTTTGTATATAAAATATATACATGTGTGTATGCATGCTTATACATGTATTGTATACATGCATGTATGTATGCAAATTGTAGTTTCTAAAATAGTATATTGTTATACCATGATGTTTGAAATGGACTGCTTGAAAGCTTGTCGCCTTGAGATCGGTTAAAGGATTTAAATGCAAAGCCTAGAAATTATTGATTATGGGCAAAATTAAGACATGGTAAACATTATCACGAGGGCCTGCCAAAATATGATCACCAATAATATCTAACATCAATGGAAGAATTAAAAATATCTAATTATTTTTCTTTTGATTTTTTATTATTTTTTATTGGATTTAGTTTTGTTTGTATTATTTGAAACTCTTTTTTTCTTACTGTTTGTTTAATAGCACCGAAACTTTAATAATATATTAGTTTTTATATAAGAACAATGGAAGAAATAAAAAGTAAATTTAAAGCACCTATTGAGTCGCATAGTTATCTCTGATGCGTCTCTCTCTCTCTCTCTATATATATATATATATAGACGCATGATTAAACAATTACAGAAAGATGGTCATGAATCAAATGGACGGTCCGTGTTGATCAAAAGCCATGAAATATGATCATCATGTCACTATCAATAGCACAGAATATTGTCACTGATCATACACTAGTTGTATTGTAAACTATATTAAGATATAAATTAATGACTTAAGTATCAGTAAATTAATAATAATGTCAGATTTCTAAAGGGAGAAGTAGATGTATATAGAAAATGACAAGGACTAGATTACATGCAGTTTGTAAGCTTCTCAGGACAAACTCTGTTTTTTTTCCACGCCATTATACCAGTAATATTCACCAGCAAGTATACTTGTCTTCCAATCTTTCACCTTCTTTTCTTTCAATAATTAGCTCTGAAATGATCATGAAATGTTTCTGTTGTGACCGAGAAGAAGAGGAAGAACCGAAGACCAGGTATCAACGTTCTATATTCTCAAAATTTAAGGTTGTAGAAATCAATTGAATGGTTAGTCAGCACTCATTTTTTCCTCTTTTTCATTGCACATAGTAAAAATAGCAGTAGCAGCAGGGAATATCCATGGAAAATCTACCCCCTCAAGGAGATTCTTCATGCCACAAACAACTTCAATGATGATAACAAGATTGGAGAAGGTGGATTTGGAAGCGTATACTGGGGTCAAACAAGTACTGGAACTGAGGCAATAATCATGTCTATCTTTTTTTTATCATGCTTTAATTTTCGATATATAGGCATGACAAGCTTTATAATCCAGTCTCTTCAATTCATCCCCTCAGATAGCTGTTAAACGACTGAAGGCCATGAGCGCAAAGGCAGAGATGGAATTCGCAGTGGAAGTTGAGATACTTGGTAGGGTGAGGCACAAGAACTTGTTGGGATTGAGGGGATTTTATGCAGGAGGAAATGAGCGGTTAATAGTATATGATTACATGCCTAATCATAGCTTGATAGCCCATCTGCATGGCCAAATCGCCGAGGATTGCGTGCTAGATTGGAACCGGAGGATGAACATAATGATAGGATCCGCCGAGGGAATCGCGTAAGTAGATCGATCTACATACTGTGTTTATCTAATCACAAGGAAATTCTTCTGTTTATGATCAAATTATGTTGTTACTGTTTGAAAAACAGGTACTTGCACCATGAGGCCAATCCTCATATAATTCACAGGGATATAAAGGCGAGCAATGTTCTTCTAGATGTAGAATTTCAAGCAAAAGTTGCAGATTTTGGTTTTGCAAAGCTGATGCCAGATGGGGTTACTCAAGTGACCACCAGGGTGAAGGGAACTCTAGGATATCTGGCTCCTGAATATGCGATGTGGGGGAAAGTTTCGGAGAGTTGTGATGTTTACAGCTTTGGAATTTTACTGCTAGAGATCATCAGCGCTAAAAAGCCATTACAGAAGCTCCCGGGAGGGTTCCGGCGTGGCATTGTTCAATGGGCCACCCCGCATGTTCAAAAGGGTGCCTTTGACCATATTGTTGACCCTAGGTTGAAGGGAAGATACGACCGAGCACAGCTTAAACTAGTAGTCATGATCGCGATGCGATGCTCCGATAGCAATGTGGAGAATCGGCCCACCATGATGGAGGTGGTGGATTGGCTGATCAATGGTGGTCTATGGAGGACAAAAGAGGTGGAGGACATGGTTGATGAAGATGTGACTGTGAAGAAAAAAAACTATAATGACATGGATGATGATGATGATGATTATGATGGGCATGATGGCATGGAAAAATTGAATGAGACATAGGAAATGACGTGAATTAATTAATGTTAGTTTTCTTTGGGAATTTTAAATATTCATGTTTTGTTGTTTTCCAAGTCATGTTTGTGTATAGAACGTTTGAATCACAGTTTAGGACCTTCCCATTCCTTTTGCCTTATATATAAATTATTTTTTAAATATTATAAATAATTATCATAAACTTTTTATATATATAAATTATTTTTTAATATTATAAACTTTATATACATATAAATTACTTATAATTTAGATTGTTCCTTGAAAGAAAATATGAATAAAAAAATTGTTTTGATTACGTGAAGACTGAAATAATAATAATAATAATAATAATAATAATAATAATAATAATAATAATAATAATAATAATAATAATAATGCTCAAGAGGCCCAAGCGGTAATTACATACGGTCACTGACATCAAGGCCAAGACCTGTACTCAGATGTATGTCCATTTGAAGCTAAAAAAGGGAGCCCATATATCTAGTGAAATGGGCCTACGGTCTCCATCCACGTTTTCTTTTATCATCCAAAAGACAATTTATTGATGGAGAGTAGCAAATTTACTGCTAGCTGAGCCATAGTTTATTTTTGTGTGTTTATAATATGTTTTGGTGTATTTTAAAAGTGTATTTAGTTTAAAAAAATTAATTATTTTTAAAAGTTGATATCAAAAATTTTAAAAAAAACAAATTTATATATTTTCAAGTGAAAACTACTTTAAAAAATACATTACATGGAAATATCAAACACAATTTCATAAATTACAGGTCCTTGTCCTCGAAGTGAATTCTCTTATTTCTAAATCTTTATTTCTCTAATTTATTTTTATTTTTTTTGGATTAGAAAGGTATCTTTTTCAATGAAAATACGCAAGTTTAATTAAAATTTACCCATCCAGCACTTAATCGAGTGTTGACTTTTGTAGAACTTAAATCATTATCGATTAATTGATAAGATTATCTTAGAGAGAATGGTTAGTTGATATAAACAAATAATCGAAGTCTGAAAGTTGTCAGTTTTTTGACATTTATGCTCAGAATTGATGAAAAAACAAGGTATGTATGCAATCCAATGAATTTTTTTAAGTGCATTCTGCATGACAGGCTCCATGATTTTGACAGCTGCATGCTGCTGCGATAGGGTTGCCAAAATACATGAGTGTCTTATAGAATTTAACAAGGCTAATTCATATTTGTTTCTCACCATTCATATATATATATATATATATATATATATATATATATATATGTAGAGAGAGAGAGAGAGAGAGAGAGAGATTGCCCAGGAGTGTTGAAGGTCCTTATAACTAGCAATAATACAGTGGTGACAACAAGGAATGCCATGATTCAGAACTTCTGATTTTCTATCCATGATATTAATTACCATCCTTTTGCATCCATGGAGAGTTTATTGAGGGTTTTGACTTTTGGATCCAACTAGCTAGGGGACTACCCTCTTCATTTTTCGGCCGGTAGATGCCAATTTATGCATGCAATCTTCCAATAATTTATAAATTTACTCATTTATAGACATTCAGTGAGAAATTAATACATTACAAAATAGTATTTTTATTTTTATTTTTTTGCAAAATACATGCCAAAATACAAGTGTTTATTGAAGATACATTTCTTGAAAGTATAATATATAGTACCAAGACAAACACTAATAACTCCAAAAATCTAAACCATGCCTGTCGATACATAGGCTTTAACCAAGAGTATCAGTCCATTTTTATAGGCCCAGCATGTAGTATTCAGTGGATTCTAGTTCCTTTTCTTCAATTTTTTTTTATTATTATTTTCAGGAAGAAGGGGGTACAAGTTTCTGTCATGGATTTGCCCGTTCAAAAAAAGTAGAACAAAAATATTGGTTCTCCCTGATTTACCAGTCTACAGCGCTTGGACAGCTCATTGAAGTGCAAGTTCATAAGAAATATGTAGGCATGAATAATAATAATACAAAAAAAATAAAATCTTGGATGAAAAGGAATGATATAATAGCTCCAGCAACAGCCTTTACCTTACTCAAATCCCAATGGGGTTTTGTTTTTCTTAGCAGAAAAGAGACCGACCCTAGTTTTGCTGCTATATCGCCATTAATCTTCACCAGGACCTCGTCCCCTGCAATAATCGATGCATGAAAAGCACAGCATTTATCTTCTTTTTTTCTTTTTTAAGAATAAAGGCATCGCATCTATGGTGGATGTTAACGAAGAGGGTTTTTTTGTATACATCTACAATACAAAACTACGTCGTCGTCGTCGTCGTCGTACTGCCTTCGCTGCTTATTATCTCTTCAATACTCATGGCTGGCTCTACGGGTGTAGCTGGTAGAGCTACTCAAGTGTTTAAAGTTAGTAATGAGAATGCTCGTGAGGGATTTGCATGTGTACCCTTAGATGGGAACATTTGACATAGCAGATAAAAGAGATGGCCAGCAACAAAAGCAGCCTAATTGGCTAGGAAAGCTAACTAAAGGTACGTGAAAAGGAAGTCATGAGCCGGCCTATGATGGGTTAGGGTTTTTTTTCTTACAAAAAAAAAAAAAAAGTAGAGCTGCAGCTAACTAGGTGGTATAGAGAGGTTTCTCAGATGCCATTTACTTGTCATTCTGTGTTTCAAATGGTAACGGTTTGTGAAAATTCAGTGACTGTTTGCGATTATTTAAAGTGTTTTTAATTTGAAAATATATTAAAATAATATTTTTTAAAATTATTTTTAATATCAACACATAAAATATTAAAATTTATTAGTGTAAAATAAAAAAAAATCATTTTTTTCCAAAAAAAAAAAACTTTTTGAAATAAAGTTAAAACCGAACTTGGAGCAAGGTTATTTTTGTTTGTTTTCTCGACAAACTATATATTTATATATAAAAAAAAGAGGGCTAGCTAGTTAGGACTTATGTTGTAGGTATGATGGTATGGTCCATTCAACGTTGCAGCCTTATAACATATAGCTAGCTGGTATGCACACAAGGGTGAGTGTGCGAGTGCGAGTGTGCGAATAAAAATTAATGGGATTTAAAAACCCAAAATTCAAGTTGATTCAGTGATTAACATAACACCAGGCTCTGTGCTCTGCTGAAAATGATGCTGCTTTTCAGTGGTCGTAATGATATTCATAAGAACATTTGTCTTTCGACAGATACCAGATGATTATCAGTGATACGCTGCGGGTAGTATTATTTTTTTCTGAATTTTTGGTTATTTTTACTGAAGATTATGTTCTTATATAATGAATTTAATAATTGAGGTTACATTTTATATAAAATATTTAAGTTTTATGAGGGATGATTTATTCTTAATTTTATTTATTAATGTTATGTGAGATTGGTGGTCTTAATATTTCCTTAACTTGCAATCTACATTTTTAAGAATCGTAGAATGGACAGAGTGTCAAGATCTTTAATCTATCGTTGAATCCTAATGGCTATATATTATATTTTATTTATTCCATGTCGGTGGTTCCAATAGAAAACATTATAAATTATATATTATGTTTCACCCCCACATTTTCATCTTTTGAAGTTAAAATGATTATTTAATGTAGTATTAAAGATAATACGATAACAAAAAGAAATTAAGTTCAAATCTCATCATGTTTTTGAGAAGTCAAATCATTCGCACCAACAATCTCTATAAGGGCAAGTCTTACGGGGAGAGTTAAATGGACAATCAAAGCGAAATTTAAAAAAAAAATTAATAATAAAATTTAGGGAAAAAAGAGGTAATTAATGATGATAATATTTAAGAAAAAAATAATTATGTGAAATTGATAAATCATATTTTTTTTATCAATTGGCTTAATTACATGTTTTAAATTTACAGCTAGATTTATAAACTGTAAATTATTTAATTATAATAAATAAAAAAATAATTTTATTGTTGATGGGTTTCTCAAAATTAATTATTTAATTATATAAATTATTCTTCTATTAATTATATAATTAAACTATATACAAAATAATCAGACTTGTCCTAATATTGGGTTTGAATAGGGCTCGAAAAATATACCAAAATTTACTTGAAAATTAACAGTATAGATTATATGTCACCCCAGAACTGTGGATTACATCAATGTCAATACGAGGAAATGATAGGAACACAGTAAAGCAAGCCCTTCGGCGAGCTGCCATGGACGTCCTGGTTTTATTCTCTTCATGATCTGTTGCTGTACTCCCTTCGTTTTGCGTCAAGCTGTGATCATTGCTAGGAAGAAGATATATGTCCTTGGGTATCTCGATTCGCTGTTCCTGATTGCAAAGTTATTCTCAAATCCGATTGAAGTTTTTCTTGGAAACAAGCATCCAGATTGTAAGATTTAGCAACGACCTCAGCATTCATTCCAATCGAACAAACTTTGCGTACATGCATTTCTTTTTTAAGAATTTGTAAGGAAAAGAAAGTTTTGAGAGAAACAAACCCTAACCTCTTAGTATGTTACGAACTTGGAGAGTAGAGAGACTGTCAATGCCGAGGATCTACAATACAGGAAATCCTCGACAGCTCGGAAATCCTAGTCAAGTCGATGGATTAATTCGATCGGTGCAATATAAGATTATAAGATAATTTGATGTCATTGGTTGATTTTAACATAGTTATCAAATTCAGTCATCTCATGTTTAACTCGCCGCCATGCAAGTGAGTCCATTCAATCCACGACCTCTGATTTAAGTTACCTGATGGTAGCATCTTCGGTGCCACCAATTCGGTTGTTGTTAATTTATTTTCATGACATTTTGATTAAGGTAAGGCTCAAAGGAAAGAAGTCCAGGATTGATTCCTATATTGTTTATCCTATGGTAATCCAGCTCCTATAGTATTGCAACTAGCTAAGAAAAGGTACAGTAAACCTATAGTCTCTTATATTCTTGCTTCTAATTACTAGTGTCGCGACAACGGTCACACATGGCTATCCTTGAAGATAGAGAAGGTGTGTAGAAAAAAGGTATCTTATAATTATAAAATTGAAAATTTTAGGAGTGGTTATCTAGTATAATTTTATACAAGTAAATTATTATGCTCTTCCTATTATATTAAGTGATTTCCAATTCTTCAAAATAATTATCATTATTAATAAATTCATTTACTTCAAAGGTTTCTCAATGCTATTCATACTAAGCAAATCTACTAAAAAGTCATATTAATAACACTAAGTGATTTCCAATTCTTCAAAATAATTATCATTATTAATAAATTCATTTACTTCAAAGGTTTCTCAATGTTATTCATACTAAGCAAATCTACTAAAAAGTTGATATTAATATAACGAATTGATATCACTAACTACTATTTTCACCAGAATAGTTAATCAAGTCTTGACCGCATATGATCTACCCATTATATGTCGATGTCATAAACTTGAAATCATTAACTTCATATTCATGATAGTTAATCACACTTGAAATATCTCTCAATGTTAATGTATCATTAACTATTCCTGACACAGAAAAGTTAATCCATTTATTTCTTTTTCTTGACCAGGTAAAATCCATGAAGATGTTAGAAACTTTTATTAACATCATCAATTACCCGAATATTTAGAGTTGAGTAATTAATTTAGAAAATATCACTATCAATAGAACTTTATTGATACCATCAACTATCCAAAAACTAGAAAGTTAATTAAAGTTATCGAAAATATCACTTCCAATGAAACCCCATCAATACTATTAGTTATCTAAAAACCATAATAGCTAATCAATTTCAACTTGCCATTTTACATGCATCAAATTGTTTTCACAATACATGCTACCATATATATATATATCAAGTTTAATTTCTAACATGCTTGATAATTTTAATGGTAATTACAAAGGCATAAAGTTTGGAGAAAAAAAACTGCTACAAAAGCCTGAATGACTATCCTTGGAAATTGTTTAGTTCTGAGGCTACCCCCACATCAATAAGCATATCACATCATTACTTACAGGTATTTTATTACAACTTTTTTGTGAATCTTTTTTATTTTTATCGTTAGACTCATCACGTTGACAAGATTATTTTAAAGTAATTTTTAATGATTTAATTTTAAAATTGAACTAAATAAATAGTCAAATTAGAAGTCCTAAAGCTTAACTCACTACAAAGAATTTAATGACAATGTCAAACAATTTTCCATCGGTTGAACATATCATTGAAAGAAAAACAAAATTAAAAGAACTGGAGATGAGAGGTCGTGAACACAGTTTTGAATAATCCGTGCCATTATTATTTACTTGATCAGATCGTTGTGATTGAACCTTCACTTCTTCTTTTTTATCAAGTCATGACATTTTCTTTGCTTTTAGATTGTCGTCAGCTGTTCAAATTAATAGAAAAACCCTTTTTTTTTGTGATCTGAAAATAGTTTGAGATACTTGAATAAATATAAATTAATCTATGCAGTGTAATTTCCAGTAATTTAGTAAAAACAAAACACTGCGGGTTGATTTCTCTCGTCACCATGTCAGTTAGGGTTCCATTTTTCTTGGGTGGCAAGAACTTTGTTGAATGACATCATATATCATTGACAATGACTATTATTATTATTATTATTACTATCAGGTCTCAGAAAATGAAAATGAAAATGAAAAAAAGAAAGAAAAAAACAGAAATGAAATAAAATAAAAGAAGGTAAAGACGACAAGAGCAAACAGTCAATGGGCCACAGTGCCATCGATTCGATGTGTCAACATCTTACGCTGCCAAACAAAATGACTCTTACACTCTCTTACACACACACTGCAAGTCTGCAAATCTCCACTCATTCATCAATCCCTTACTCATCGCGGGAACTCTCTTTTTCTCGCTGTCTTCCTCCCCCCCAAGAAATAAATATATATTGCCTAGTTCTTCCTCGTTTACAGAATTAATAAATATAATTAACTCATTAGTGGATTTATATATTACTTACTCCATCCATAGTATTTAAAACGTCGATCTAGATAGCGATTGATAGCATAAGCCCCCATATAATATGTTATTTGTAAATATAAAACATTTTTATCCGGTAAAAGTATTGGATAACCAATGGGAAAATTAAGTTATTGCGATATAGATTTTTGCTAACAAAAAAAATTAAAATTAAAAACAATTATTTGTAAAACTAGTGCAAAAAAGAGTAATTTATTAAATTGACTAAATTATTTTTTCTATAATTAAATAATAAAAAAAGAAAGTACTATAATGCTAAACTATCTTGAAATCAAATCATATGAGTAACTAGCTCTACTTGAAAGTAAATAATTGCACGTGTAACACATTTGTTTTTGGTATATGTGGAATTGCTCTGCTCGTGTTGTTCAAATTTTCTACTAATGATTTTAATATAAAAATCTGAAAAATATATTATAATATGTTCTTAAACGAGTAATTATTTTAAAAGGTACAAACAAACACAAAGTGGCAGCGTTTCTGAGTCCAGAATAATCATGACCCTCTCTAATCATGCAACCAAATACTTAATGTACGCTTCTTTAATTACTTGTCAAAATCAAAACATCAAATTTTGCAATGTGTGATTTAATAAACTGAAAGGTCTTATTCATTGCAGTTCCACGATCTCTTCTTTTCCTGATGCTTTTACTTTCTGTTTTGCTTCGTATGATTTTCATTTCCATCTCTTTTTTTTGTTTTTTCTCTAAAAAACATTTAGCCCTTTAAATGTAAAGGTAGGGATCCAAGTCCAAAAGCACCACAAAAACCCTTTTTGAGAGATGCACAGATGGTGGAGGGGAGGTTTATGTGTTTAGAAACTAAGTTTAGTCTTAACAGGAAATGGTGCTTCTTCTTCATCTTCTTCTTGCTTCGGTTTTGATCTAAAGCCTCCTCCTGTCTCTCGTTAGCTTGTAAAATGGGTGAAAGCAAAGGAGAAACAACCAAGAAACAACAACAATTATCTTCTTCTTCTTCTCCAAAAGGCCCAATTGAGGAATCAACAGAATTAAGACCTCTACATCATCAGCAGACAACTTCAGCTGTTGTTACTGGTGCTCCATTCATCTCTGCCCCACTTTTTGTACCCATTGGTGCAACTTCCTCTCCATTTGAGCAACAATTTGAGACAGTAAACCCCAAAAGAGCAAGATACAGTAGTGCACAATGGAAACTATTGCCCTCAGCATCCCAGCAACAGCAACAGCAACCGCCACCAACACAAGCTCAAATGGCTACAGCTGTCTCGAGCGAGCCAACCGCATCGCTTATAACCATAAACCCTACTCGGCCAAAACAACCTAGCACAACGGCAGAAGCTTCCTCTTCAGACACAAACTCATCTCCTTTACGCTCACCTATACCTTCACTTTCTGCAGCATCTGCTCAAGAAACAAGCAAACCAGAAGGAGAGCCACATCAACATCAATTCAGGAAAGGAAAATATGTGAGCCCAGTTTGGAAACCCAATGAGATGTTATGGCTAGCCAGGGCTTGGAGATTCCAGTACCAAGGTGGGTCTGATTCGACTTCAAGAGTTGAACAGCTGCCAGAAGCCACTACTGGTCAAGGCAGTAGTGGCGATACAGCTGTTGCAGTCCAATCAACAAGAGGGAAAACTAGAGCTGATAAAGATAGAGAAGTTGCAGAATTTTTGAATAGACATGAAGTTCATAGAGATGCAAAAACCGCAGGTACTAAATGGGATAACATGCTTGGGGAGTTTAGGAAGGTTTATGAATGGGAAAGAGGTGACAAGAGAGAACAAATGGGGAAGAGTTATTTTAGACTTTCACCTTATGAGAGAAAGGCTCATAGATTACCTGCTTCGTTTGATGAAGAAGTTTTTGAAGAGTTATCTCAATTTATGGGTCCTAAAATGAGAACTCAAAGCAGAGGATCTTCACTCATCGGTTCTTGTGACGATAGCAGTAGGGGAGCTTCTCTTGCTGCTGCAAGAGCTCTCCCTCCACCCCCTCCTATCAAGGAGGATGATCTCTCACTCTCAGGTATCATTCCATTCTACAACGACTCATCAGCGATAAAGTTCCAATCTTTTGCAGTACTTGTGCTTGTTTTTTTCCAAAAAGAATGAAACTTTACATGATCTTTGTTAGGAAGGACAAGACAACTGGTCATGACAAGTGGAGGTGAAACTTACTTTCACGGTACAAGAGGGAGTTTACTAGGGTTTGAAGCTGCCATGGATGCCGCGGCAGGCTCCTCATCTACGAAGGAGCTACGTAGAATTGGTAAAGTAAGAATGACATGGGAAGAATCGGTGAGTTTGTGGGGTGAAGAGGGAGAGCATCATAGAGGGAGAGTTAGGCTTCAAGGATCAAGCTTTTTGAACGCAGATGAACTTACTTTCTTCGACGATTCAATGATCGCTTGCACCATGGAAGCATTTGAAGATGGTGCTCTTAAAGGTTTTTCTGTTGATAAGTTTGTTTCTGGACAACAAATTAAAGTCTTTGGCAGAAGAAAGCCTTCTCCTTCAGCTTCTGTTACTCCTTCTGGTACTTGTTTTTTTGTTTTATTATGTTCATTTCTAAAGTGGCAGTCTTGAAATCTATACCTCACAGTTTTCGATTTTTCACTCGCCAGGTTTCACTGAAAGAGTTCAGCTTCCCTTAACTGAACCCTCAATAAGATGTAAGTCCAATTAATCCTTTTTTGGTCTAATGCTGAATTCATCAATGTTCATGAATATACACACTAATACCATTTCATGTCATGTCCTTACTAGCTAACTTTTAAGGTCTGTGATCAGAAAAATTAACAATCTCCTTCACTTGGGCAGTTTTAATTTACTTTGTTATGGCTAATTTGTGGAGCAGTACTAACCAAACCTTATACGTGGATACAATTATGGTGTTCTTTGGACAGTACCTCCATGGGAATTTCAAGATCCAACAGAATACTACGTGGGGTGCCTTAGAGTTCCACCAACAACACTTCCAAGTTTATTTGAGCTATCATGGTACTTGCAAGAGCCACCACCTGAAGAACTAAGGTTCCCGCTTCGAAGAGATGTGTACAGGGACTTACCACAAGGCAAAGAACTTTTCTTCACAATATCCAACGATCCCTTAGATTGTAGAGGTATTACTTCTGACATACTAAGCTCAATTATCAGAACTAACCCTAGTATAAGTGGAGCTACTTCCTCGAGTAGAGACTCTTTCATTGGCGTTTGGGATGATTGCATCAATAGGATCGTGTCCAAGTTTTGTTCTGTTGAGGTTGTCATTGTTAGAAAACAACCCTCTTCACCAATGGTTGATACATTGCGAGATGAGTGGCCAAATGTGACTGGATTTGTTAGAAACTTTTGTTTATGGAGAGGAGAAGAAACCGACCAATTAAGGGAAGGTCAAGTTGATCCCTCATCATCTATAATAGAGAAGCTTTTGTGGACTTATTTGGACCTCCCCTACATTCTAGGCTACTACGCAGTTGGCTACTTGGTAACATTTTGTGCATTATGTAGATCACAGGATCGTATTATTCGTACTGATCTCTACTCATTGGACCTATCTTCACCAGTTGAGAGACTGAAAGCCCTAGTCCCATGCTATAGAGTTGCTGGACTATTGCCATTACTAGCTGATAGATGCTTCAACAACTTCAGCAATGGTGGCACTTACAAGCATTTAACTTTCAGTGATTTTGAAAGAGTAGATATGGGTAATGGAAACATCATGGAAATGACGCCAAATACAGTGACAAGATTCTTCTCCAGCAGAAGAAAATGGGCAGCAGTAAGAGAAATATACGATTGTTTGGACCATCGGATCCCACATGCAGAATTCATCTACAGATCATCAGAAAAAGATTTGGCTTTGGTTTTTAAGCCAAGAGGGGTTAAATTTAAGCCGAACAACTGTGAGCAACTTGTAGAGGCACTCAAATATGTGACCCAAGCTCTGGTAGCGTTACACGACTTATCTTTCATGCACAGAGACCTAAGCTGGGACAAAGTGATGCGAAGAAGCGACAGGGAAAACGAATGGTTCGTTTCCGGCTTCGACGAGGCGGTTGGAGCACCGCAGCTAAACCCAGTACACGGTGTCGGAGAATCACGTGGTAGACACGCTCCGGAGATGGGAAGAGGAATGCATGGGGTGAAAGTGGACGTGTGGGGTGTAGGTCATTTGTTGAGGACTTGTGTGTTAGGTCCAAATGCGGTGCCAAAAATGCTCAGAGAGTTGCAAAATAGGTGCTTAGACCAGAACCCAGAGCAGAGACCTACTGCCGCCGATTGTTATCACCACTTGCTGCAGGTGCAGTCATCTCTGCAGCCATCTTCCTCTGGAGTTCCATATTGACTTCGATTGATTGAGATGTGTAATGGGTCACATGTGTTTGTTCATGTTTCAAAGAAAAATATTATTTTTTACAAGCCGAACCTTCGTTTTAACTTTTAATTCACGGGGTAGGTATTAAATGCTGCTGCTATGTGGGATTTTTTTGTTTCGAGGGGGCGGGCTAGAATAGAATCCCATCATCAAAAGGTGGGGCATTTTGTGATTATTTTTTTTTCTCTACATGTACTTTGATACCTTAAAATTGAGGGGGCATTGAATGTGAGAGGTTAAAGTTAGCTCAGAGATTTCAAGGGGGGAAATGGCGGCTACAGCAGGCAGGGGGAGGGGGGGCTTTCCAGCCAGCAGCAGCAGCTGGCTGAGGCTATTATCTATCAAATCAGGTCGTGTTATTTTCATGGGAAATTTAAATTTAATTCGGGGAAGATAGAGGTGATGTGTGTCACAGTGTTTTTCAGTTTTTTTGAAAGTAGTTTGGGTATATCTCGAGATATGGTATCTATCTCTGAGAAATGGCAGGACTGTTTTGTGATGGATTTTACTATGTGTTGACAGGATGAACTGATCAATTGATAGCTCCATTATTGTTTTCTATTTTTAACACCTCTTTCCTTCCTTTGTGATGGATCTTCTGCTCTCTTCTTTTGCTCCCCTTTTGGCTTCTGGCTTTTAGGAGGGTTCACAGATAGAATGGTCATTTTCAGCTTGCATGTCAGGTTCCATGGCAATAATAATTAGATATTTTTCATCTTGGCATACTAAACCACCAAAAAATATTTAATGTTTTTTTCAAGGTAAAAACACTAAAATGACATTGCATCTATAAAAAAATGTTTTGGTTTTAGATGAATTAATCGAAAATCGTTTCTCCTTTTTTTTCTCTTGCTGTGGTGATCTTTTCTGCTATTTCAAGTGTTAAAGTATAATATAATCATATTATGGGGTATTATATACAAGATTAAACTTTTAGGTGATTTCTTAAAATGATATCAGAACCTTGTTGACCCAGCAGTCACGAGTTCGAATCTCACCATCCTCATTCTATTTAATAAAAAAATCAAGCATAAAGCAATGTAGAGTTGTGCAAACTCTTACTTGAGAGAATGTGTTAGAGTATAATATAATCATATTATAGTGATTCACTTACAAGTTTTTACTTACAAGCTTAAGCTTTTAGGTAAGACTAATTTTTCAAAAAAAAATGATTTAGAATACAGATTTCATTCATTTTCTTCTTCTTTTCTATTCCGCATGAAACTTAAACATTTTTTTAAATGATAAAAAAAGAAATAAAATGCTAAAGACAATCCTTGCCTTAAAGCTTAGAAAATAAAGAAATTATAACATTTATTTCTATCCAAAATCAAATCAGGTTGATAAAAAAATAAAAAAGCTAAACAGAGCTAGGCATGAAGGCTGAGCTTTACA
This sequence comes from Salix exigua, assembly GCA_032356905.1. Taxonomy (NCBI): domain Eukaryota; kingdom Viridiplantae; phylum Streptophyta; class Magnoliopsida; order Malpighiales; family Salicaceae; genus Salix; species Salix exigua. The sequence goes on from CM063599.1 coordinate 12,622,687, forward strand.
CCCGCGTGCAAAAGCTTTTGCCTGTAAAAGAGATAACATTTGTCAAAGGAGTACAAATATATTGCTTTAGTTTCTACTTTATATAGCGACTGTATTTTAGTGTTATTGCGGTTGAATATTAAATTATTTTTTGTTTAAAAATATATCAAAATAATATTTTTTTTTTAAATAATAATTTTTGATTTATTTACATAAATATAATTAAAAAAACATAAAAAAAAAGTCAATTTTATTTAAAAATATATTTTTAAAATGTACTGTAAAACAAACTTATGGTGGGAGATCCTCTTGTCGTTAGTGATGTGTGACTTATGAGAGTGAACTCTACTGGGCTGCAAGTGGGGCCATCGTGTTCCCACTGTGGTACCACTGCCCAAAATAAGCCATGCATTTCTGTATTGTCAACCCTTTAGGTTCAGTGTGCCATCGTAACTTTTTACTCCCATTAGGGTTTGTGAATTTTATTTTATTTTATTTTTCGCGACTGTGTCAGCTATTAATGCACAGAGAGGGTTCTGTAATCCACAGAACAGTCTTCCATGTTGCTTGCCTGGATGCTATGCATCGTGGTGGAGCGTGGACATGAATTATTATTATTTATTATCCCTAAAATGAGTATTTTTTATGCATGTTAAAGAGTTTATATTACTTTTTTGCTTAGATAAAAAAAAAAAACTCTTAGCTTACTAAGCTTTCAAGAAGTTACAACTGTGGTAAATAACAAATTAAGCTTCGTATCTTTTTTTAATTGATCTAAAAGAAGATCATTATGGGAAAAAAGAAATAATAAAGTAACCCGTTGACTCGCTCCATGGTTAAGGAGTAAGGGCTCGTACCAAGATGTGCATGGTTAAGCGTCAATATATAAGCCTGGGCCCATGAAACAGAGGCATGGGCCGAGGTGAATGCCCATTGACACTCCCTCACCCCCCAGATATTACAAAAATTTTGCAGCATTTCTGAAAGATGAGCTTGCACTGAATAGGAGGAGATGTTCAATCTTATATATGTATGAGATATATGATGGGATATTATTAAGAGCCCGAGCCACCAAATAACAATTTAAGCTTTTGATATTTTATTGCAAGAGTCCTTATTACAAGAAAATAACTAATAAAGATACTCCTAATTAATCTAATCCAAGTTTTTGGTATAACCATACGATATCCGGTCACTGTAGACTAATCCGGATTCGAGAAAAGTGAGACCCTTAAGGGTGACAAAGCTCTCTCACATAGCAGCGCTGCATGCTCAAGGTCTAATCTAATCCAAGATAGGTGATAAGAACTCAACTTAGAATTCTGCCCATCTATGCTTTTGTATCCTGCCGTTTATTTCTCTTCTCAGAGAATAAGGATAGTAAGATTTAAATTCGTTATCATTGAGTCAGCTGACATCGTATCAATAAATCATTTCACCTAAAAATTGAAGCTGCTAAGTGAGGCCACAAGATATAATTTATATTATTTTCCAACACACCCTCTCAAGTGAAAGTTCTTCGGGCTTGAAACTTGCACAAGCTCATGCTACCTTGTGCTTGATTTTTATTGAATAGAATGAGGGTGGTGAAATTAGAACTCATGACCGTTGAGTTAAAGAACCATCTCACCTAAAGTCTTAAGCTATTAGGTAAGACTTCAAGATACGATTTATATTATTCTCTAACATATAATTCATGACTTGCAAGCTCAAAATGAACCAAGTTTATGAAATGTAAATGTCTAACAAAAGCAAAGGAATGTTATGCATAGTGAAAACAAAGTGTAAGTGAAGATTAATAAGCATAATTAACTAGTATTGTGGCTCAAAATGAACTTTAAAGAACCAAAATGTCACCAAAAGACTAGCTAGGGCATAATTGACTTGCAAGCTTTAAAGTGTTAATCAACGGGCCATAAGCGAATCCCATCTCGAGCATGGGAGAAGGATACCTTCGGGTGGCTGTAATAAAAAAAAAAAAAAAAAGTTTCATATCCATTCCATTACAATCTTTGAGTGCAATTAAATTAGCTCGATGTGTCTTTTTAGAAATTGCCAGCCCAGTACGCCATCATCGTGGGCTAGGGCTTTATCTACCATTAATAATTGCTTTAACCACCTTGAATGTGAGAATAAGAACCAGTGAATGGCGAAGGCCACGAAAATTGAGGGGAAATAGAAGAAGAATGGAATTCATGAATCATAGACAAAATGAAAGAAGCATGACAAAAGTTACTTAGATCAAACTCTCCCAGAAGCTCCAAGACCTGGTAATGAGAAATAGGACTGACAATTTCATTAAATTTCATTTTAAACAAAAACACATTCTATAAGCTTATTTAATTAACAGCTAATAAGCACACCATGTACAGGATACATAAAAATAAAAGGGAGTGCAAGCAGGGTCTTGGTCCCGTGGTAAGTGCACTGATTGTTCCTGCTAGACATCCGGGTTTGAGTCTTGCCATGCACGTCTGTCAGCTCCCGCGGTGTCTTAAATGTTCATCAGACTTGCAAGATATTTAGTGGGTCCAGGATTAGTTATGATGCATGCAAGCTGGACTGAACACCCTGATTATAAAAAAAAAAAGAAGTTGAATGATTCATATATATAATCATATTGATCTATAATGATTTAGTATAGATCATTGATACGTATAGTCACATAATTTTATTTTTTAAAATCATATTTAGCATTAATTTTTAAATATGAGTTAGAAAAATAAGATTAACTTAGCTAAAGAAACAAAAGGTTATTTAAATTTTCATGTCATTTCGTCGTTTACCCTCGACAATATCTCCACATATTTAACCAAAGAAACAAAAACAAAATAAGTTTTTTGCGCAAGTGAATGATTCATCATAATTTTTATTTTGTGAGATGGACACGCTGGCACTTAATTATTATTTCCAAAGATCTGGAACCATGCATGTATCCCTACCCAATCTGGTCGATCATGCTTTTCGTCGTCATCAACTCGTAATGGCTCTAAATTAGCCAGCTTCGAACAAGCCAAAAGGTGAGCTAATCTTGCAAGTAATGCTGCTTATTAAATATTATCATTATATTAACAAAAAGCAAACCCCATTTTCATTCTTATTCAAATAATTAATTTAATCTTGTCCTTGAGTGAGAACAAACTACACGACAAATATATGTATATATATATTTTAATGTCAAGCAGCAAGCACGAAAATCAAATGGGGCATAGCGCAAGGCATTGTTGTGGTTGATAGCGATATCGTGAAGATAAACTCTGAGGCATTGATTGGATTATTTTTTATGGTTGTCCGTGATTAGGGTGTTGATTGTGATGTGATGACAACTGATTTGTGATTTGGAATAGTTATGATTTTATTTATTTATCTGGACTAATTAAATGATTTAAGAGGAACCTTCACAAAAATTACAGTTTTTATTTTTCGATGTGTTTTACGGATATATTTTATTTGAAAAAAAAAGAAAAAAGTTAATGTATTATAGTGATTTTTAATGTATTGATGGTAAAACTAAAAAAAAATCCAAAAAATATATATTTTTAGACATGAAATATTCTAAAAAATACCACACATCATCATATCATTTATATATAGAATATCTTGAATGACTCCATCTCCATCCATGTCAGGATTTATAATATGTACTTGTTTTTTTCAATAAATTTATATATTTTGGCTATGTAATATTTCACTTCAAATGCAAGTTATTGAATATTCCATTATGCTAAACGCCTAAACTAATTTGCATTTTGGTGCTTCGATTTTGACATTAATTTGGCCAAATCAAACCATTCTGTCTCTCAAATGTATTATAAATCTTCTGTCCAATTAATTGTATGCCTCATGCCAAGGCAAATGTAAAATCAAATGTCTGATATGATCAAGTTTCAAGAAGAAGAGGGGATCAAAGTATTGATAGTTGCTCGTGGAATAGTTTAAAATTTCTTTAAAGTTAAAATTATATATATATATATATATATATATATATATATATATATATATATATATATATATATATAAACAGCAATTGCAATTGGGAGATAATAAAGTTAGATCGATAAAACATTATCAAAATCAATCACACAACAATTACTCCATCTGGGATTAATCTATATGACATGTGGTTTTAATTTATTTATTTTTTATCATGGGGGGGTGGTCAATGATAAGATTTGTTAATTTAAGATGATTAAACAAGTAGGTTAAAGGTGTGATCAAGAAAGGTGTCCATCAATATCATGATCCAATGAAGCCGGGGAAAAGTGTGTGAATATGTAAATTGATCGTGTGATGAAGAAAGGTACCGACCATTCAATGGGGCAAGGAGACTAGCAATTAATACTATATTATATGATCTAATGATAGCTAGAAACAAAAACTCGTACAGATCAGCAAGATGGGGCAGAGTAACATGAAATAAATCCTAAAAAAACTTAGTTTAATGAGAGGAGAATATAGTTTGCTGGGACTATAATTATTATTAAAATCCGGCTCGGCTCGATAGAATTTTACCCGGGTTAGATTGCATAAATAATATAAAAATAACCAGCAGTAAATTTATTTAATCCAATCCAACCAAGATATGAATTTATTTTAAAAATAATATTATTTATTATTGCATAAATAATAGAGTGAGGCCAAGACATACAACAAATGTGTTCCACGTGATGCGGTCTTTTTGGAAGGTAGTATGGGAATGGAACTGTCACTGTCCTTACTCGTGGCGGCTGTGTGGGTGTACGTCACCTTAACCGATAATAAATAAATATAGGGTTATAGGTTTTAAATTTTTAATTGTTAATATAAATTTGAAAAACAAAAAACAGAGAAACTAATTCGAAACTTAATTTTCAAAAGCTATATGATAACATCTTAGTGAGTGGGGAGTAGTAATATATTCAATATGTTAATTTAAAAAATTAAATAAATATAATTTCAGGCAAAAATTAATTTTGAAAGGCAAATTATAGCCCAATATCAAATATATATTTAGAGTTTGAAAACGAGTTATCTTTGATTACAGAATCCAAATATATTAATTGATATTTTAATTTTAAAAAATTATTTTATTTTTATTTTTTATTCAATAGTGATTACAGATATTTTTTAATAATTTACTTGTTAGCTGAAATTAATATATATATATATATATATATATATATATATATATATATATATATATATATATATATATATAATTTTAACTCACGTTATTCTAATCAATTAGGAGTAATTTATTGACATATTTTCAAGCTATTAAAGGTTTTGGTTAAAAAGAGAGTGAGTGATTGATTATTAATCAGCCAAATAAAAATCCTTGTTTTACTCTTTTGAATCTCTCATGCCTTTGGTTAATTTGGATTTTGCTATTGAAATTAATTATGTGACTCGTAGTAGACCGACGGATCGTTTTATTAACCTTTGATTTGGAGTCAATTCAGTAAAAAAATCTAGCCTTTTTTTAATTTTTTTTTAAAACAATGTTAGTTAAATAAAAAACTATATGTAAAAACCTAAAAGATATAACTAAATCATTATAGCCATAATCACGAATAACTATTCATTAAAACAATATTTTGATTAAAGGGTTCTACTAAAGAGTTTACATTGTTTTTTTTTTAATTTTATTATTTAATATCAAATCATTTGAGACATAGACCTTGTATATATTTTATATAAGATTATTTTATTTTCAATTTTAAACTCTTAATATTAGATTGGTGGAATTGGGTTTCGTAATTTTTTTTATCTGCTTTCATTGGAATTTTTTTGTTCCATAATCCAAGCCACAAATTTAACAGGTTAACTTAGGTTATTTTTTTAATTATTTTTTTCAAATTCGTAATATTGGGTTAGAATAGAGTTAAATTTTATATATTTTTTTATTTTTTCTATAAAATCATCTTGGTCTTATTTAACAATATTTTTTCTTATCTTTATTTTTTAGTCTTTTTTCCTTACACTTTTTTTTTTGCAACAAAAATATTATTTTTATTTTTACACTTTGAATGTTTATAATCCTACACTTGACCTATTTATAACAAATCATTCTTTTATTTTACCCTAGCACAAACAACACCTCATCTAATGTTTATGATGCGTGGTCCACCTCAATTGCAGCAAAAGAAAATAAAGCCCCAATCAAGTGAGTCTGCTAGGGAAGACTCATGTGTTGGCCCTACCAAAATGGGTCAAGACGGTTAGCCTACCCTCTTTTTTTTTTCTCTTGTTTTTTAATTGATGGTTTTTTATGGTTTTTTTTATATAAATCTTTTTAGTTTATATTTATATTAGCACCCTTTTATTTATTTAAAGAGTTTTTTTTTTGTTTAAAGAGTCTATTTTAAATGATAATAATAATTATTTTTTTAGGCATTGGAGTTTCAAGAGTTTTTCCAATTCATCTGTGATATTTTTTATGAATAAACTTTATTTTTTAAAGAAAATATTTCTAATATGTGCAGCAATGCGTGGTGTTTTTTTATTCAATCAATTTAATTTGTGTCTCTATTTTTATTATCATTTACTTGAATAAAAAAATATTTTAATAAATAAATTTAGTAAACATAACATGATAAAATATCATATCTTTCAAGATTAAATATTTTCATTTAAACCCATCACTTGATTTTTCAAGTTTTATTTTTAGATTTTATTCACATACATAGTTCCTGATTTATTTAACTACATGTATACATAGATTGTTTTTAGCTTAAATTTTTAAAATTATAAAAGTACGTTAATTTTTTTTGTAAAAATATTTTTTTTATATAAAATATAAAATATATAACCTTCAACATAACATAATCACATAACTAATTTTGAAAAAATACTCTGGAATATAACATGTCTTCCTATATATTTTTTTTAAAAAAAGAAAAAAAAATATTATTCTTAAAATGTTCTAAAAACATGGTTATTTTATTTTTTACAACAACATATATTTTAATTTTTTATAACAATTCCTTTTATTCCGAAATATTAACCGAATGTAATTCCGTGGAAATTTTTCATTTTAAATAATAGTGGCAGTGTCCTAGAATATTAGCCATAAATTAAGAATGTTGCCCCATTTAAAGACAAAAACCACGACAAATGCTGCAACTATGCCGTTTCAATTATATAATGCAAAACTTCCAAATTTCCAGACACAAAAGAAGACAACAATAGTTGAAAACAAAACATAAAATATATTTAGCAGAACCTCAGAATTAAACTACTAGAAGAAATTTCTCTGTCAATCCTCTATGGATCCTAGCAACCTGTTCCTCTGAATCATTCAACCGGCTGGTGACCATTTCTTCACCTGGATTTATTTTTCTTGATAGATAATTAAAATGGAGAATGAAGAAGAAGACTATATTAATAATTGATGTTTGCCATGGTGCATCATTTGAGAGAATTAAATCATTTTTCTTTTTCTTTCATGAATGATGACATGTTTGAAAGTATGACTGGTGTTGTTTTTTAAAAATATTTTTTATTTAAAAATACATTAAAATAATATTTTTTAAAAATATATATTATTTATATTGACACATGAGAATATTAATAAACACTTAGTACATGAATGATACGTTAAGGTTGTTGTAACCCAATTTTGGGTCACGCCCCAAAACTATCAGAAAGTAACAAAAAAAATAATAAAATAAAATGGGGGATGGTGTCGGTAAAAGATCAAGTTAAAATTTTGAACATTTTTGGAAAAATCGATTGTACCCTTTTTGTGCCTAGAAATGAGAAAAAAACGCGGATTCAAAGCTAAAGTAATTTGTTATGAGATAAATCCGCGTATAGATTAAGTCATAAAATATAATTATATTTTTATGGACCGATTTGATACAGTCGTGGGTTAATATAATTATATTCAGGATTTAATTTAGGTCCAGTTGAAGGGTTTAATTAAGCTTGACGATTTAATTATACTTTAAATGGATCGAATTAATTTTATTAAAGGCCTAGTCATTAAGAAATCAAGTGCTTAAATTTAATTCGGGCTCAATTGATTATATTTGAATTTTTGTTGATCAATTTGAATTTTTCAAGCCAATTAAGCGAAATCGGGGACCTAATTGAACAAATTAAGAGTTTTATGGTCGAGCGAGGACTATATGGCACAGAAAAAAATCAAGGACCAAATGTGCGCAAAACAAAGTTACCGTCGAATTTTTCACAAAGGACATAATTGCACAAGATCATAAATAGAAGTTCAATTAAGGGTGCAATTGGAGGAGTAACAAATGGAGGGACCAAATTGTATTTTATACACAAAACCAACAAAGTTTGCGTCCCCAACAAAACCCCACTTTGAAGACAAAACTCTCAACCATCCACATGGGATTTTGAAGTTAAAAGACAAAGACATTGAGCTACCCATTTTTTTTCTTGAGCCATGAAAAAACCCATGTTTTGAGGAAAAAGACCGTTTGTTTTATACCTGTCGGATAAAAAGAAAAAAAAGGAGGGATGTCGGGATTTTTCTGTTTTTTCATCTTTGAGACCCCGGGGATCCAGGATACATGGGTTTTTTTCAAAAATTTGTTGGGTTCTTTTTGCTGAGTGCCGGTTTTGGCTGAAATAAAGAGAAAAGAGGAAGAAAAATAGGAGGGGACTCAGCGCTATCTCTCTCTGGCCTCTGGATCTCCCGAGGAACAAAAAACTGTGTTCTTATTCCTTCCCTCTCGGCAGACAAAGGGAAGACCATAAAACCATCCATCAAAGGGGCCTCTCGGCTCTCTGAATTCGTCTCCCTCTCCCTCTCGATCATCATCTCTCCCTCAGGCGTCGAAACTAAAACTCCTCCCTCTGGCTCTCGGCAAACGGCTCCCTCTCTGTTTCCCTCTCGGTCTGTAAAAACAGACCACCCGATCACCTCCTCTCTCTCGGTGAAGAAACTTCACCATCAATTGCTCTTCATCATCACCACTAAGCCACCCTCAAACCTGTCAGCTCATTCACCTCTCGGACGAAGAATGAAGTAACATCTCTCTCGGTCACCGTTGGTCTCTCTCTCAAGAAAACAGCAACCCCGACGTCACTCTCTCTCTTCCAGGAACCACCAGCTACCACTCTTGTCCTTCCTTCTCGTCACCACAGACATCCCCTCGATCACAGAAACTCATCCATAATCTCCATTAAAGAGAAAGTGACAGTCCCGAAGGTTACAGTGCACACTGCCAGCGACTTCGAGCTCCATTTCCGCGAGCTCGGACCACCATTCTCGATTCCACCACGACCGTAAGAATCCCCACAACATCCTCTACATCCGTGTATTAGCCATTTCTCTTTCTTCATACTTGGAAAACCCGCAATTCACTCGTACATCTTCCTCAAATTGTTCATGCGAAAACGACACCCTGCTATCGCTGAGGGTAATCGGATCGGTCCGAACCGGCCACGCCTGCACTCGCGACGACGCCTGGCCACGCCCGTATCGCTGAACGCCTGGGCCACGCCCGTATCGCTGAACGCCTGGCCACGCCCGCATCGCTGAACGCCGGGCCACGCCCGCACTCGATGACGTCCGGGCCACGGCCCGTACTCGATGACGCCTGGCCACGCCTGTATCGATGACGCCTGGCCACGCCAGCATCGCTGAACGCCGGGCCACGACCGGATCGCTGAACGCCGGGCCACTGCCTGACGGTTGAAATAATGTCTGGTCGTCACCACTGAGGTCGACTGGCCGGGCACATTAGAACAGGTGAATCGGCATCCAACTCACCTCAAAATAATATATATAATATATAATAATAATAAAATAAAAATATATAAAATAAAAAATAAAAAATATTTTTATTTTTTATACAAAAAATCTAAAAAATGTATTATTTTTCTTGCATAAGGCCAATACACTAGCATATTTTTAAAAAATTGTTTTCTTAAAGAAATATATATATTATCTTAGTTTTTTGGAAAAATGAGTTTTAGCATGGATTTTGCTAAAAGAAAATCATTTCTTGCATTTTGAGATTTTACAACATGTTTGTAAAATCCAAAGGGTATTGGCCAATATTCAAAAAATATAAAAAACTTTTCGTGATTTAATGTTATTTTTTAGTTTGGATAAATTCTATCCAAAATATGCGGTGTAAATAATATATTTTGCAACATGTAAATATATATATTAAATATTTTAGCAATGATTAGACAAACAAAAACATCAAGCAGCTTACCTGAGGTAGGGCGTACTAGGGTGCTAAAACCTTCCCTTTACGCAACCAAGTCCCTTACCCTAGAATCTCCGAAAGACCAAGACTAGGTTTCCTAGTAACCGTAATACTAGGTGGCGACTCCTTTTGTATAAAAAATAAATAATTCCCCAGATAGTTAATAATCGCCTCCCGCTCATGGGGAGTAGTTGCTACGACGCCGCCGCCACTGCTTTTGGGGTGCGACTGAATGGCGACTCCACTCGGGACTTTGGACTAGGCTTGATAAATTTGTTTGTTTATGATATGCTATTATTTGTGTTTATTCATTCATTTATTCTTATGTTGCTTGAATTATTTATTTGTTTAAAGGCTTTAGCATGCATCTTTTCATCCTCGTCATCATAATATGCATTGTCATGCATCACTTTTATTTATTTTGAGAGCACACACTAACTTTAAGTTACGTGGGGACTAGCAACTTACCTATGACTTGAGTCAAGGTTTAAGTTTGTGTAAACCCCAACTCTTTGTCGAGAGCTTAGATGATAGTGATTGGTATACGTACTCATCCCATTATCTCGCTAAGACCCCATATTGCCTTCACGAAGGTGATCACTGGGACAACGAAGAGACCCTCTTTAGAGCCCAAATAGTAAGCCTACCCCATGTCTCACATAAAAGAACTAGAACCTATCGTTAGGGTGTATGGTCCGTAATACATTTCATATGACATAAACCTAAACAAGCATTTTCGCTTACTGTGTCTTGTGAACAAAATGGCCAAGCACCACTAGACTTTCTATCATGGAATATGGGAAAATTTCTGAATCCTCACAATTGACCGAAGGAGATCAGATAAGAGTAGTGTCGAAGTTCTACCACCAATCAAGAACCCGAATTGCACCCTGAATGAAGTAAACAAGCTAATGACTCATCTTCAGAGTGTGGACAAAGAGGCCTTCTTTGGAAGATATGGGCGTTTAATGGAGATTGCAAGGGTAGAGGTTTTAAACCCCGCAATACGAGCTTTAGTCCATTTTTGGGATCCGGATTATCGCCGTTTTTCTTTTGGGAATATGGATCTATGTCCTACAATGGAGGAGTATGGGTTGCTGACTGAATTTCCAAATAACTTGTATAGAGTTTATTTTCCTTTGAGATGTGACAATATCGTAAATGAATTGTCGAAACTCCTCAGGATCTCTGGTTTGGAAAGGTTTTTTGAGAGAAATGTCATGGGTTTGAAATGGAAGTTGTTAGAGTGTGAATTAGAAGGAAATTCGGTTTAGCAAGAGAGAGACTGATTGCCTTGGGCATATTTGGCCTTGTGCTATTCCCAAGCCAAATAGGCATAATAAGTTTGGAAGCCTGCTGCTTATGTGGAATACGAGAATACTCGGATCAACCCGTGAGTCGCTATTCTAGCCGAGACTATCATCACACTTAACCATTGCCGAAAGCCTGAAAGGGGCAATGAGGTGTTGCACACAACTGTTGTATATCCGGATGGTCACCATATTGAGACAAAAGACCAATTTTCAATAATTTTTGGTGGTTTAACCAAAACCTTTGGAAATAGTGGTAAAAGACGAATGGGGAATCTAGATAACCAAGGTTGGTTAGAAAAACTAGAAATCTTACCAAGGGGTGGTTTCAAATGGAAGGCTCCATGGATCAAGGCAATGGATGTTCTAATGAATTGTGGGCAACAATGTTGGGTTCCATTGGTAGGGATCACAGAGTTATGTAAGTTATGCTCCGACTCTTGTGGTAAGGCAACATGGGGGCAAGCGGCTCATTCCAAGGACAAAAGGGGTTGCTCAGCTTTTTGGTTTGTTTAAAGATTCTCGCTAGCAAGAAGTCATGAGAGCTATCAAGCAAGACCGGAAGCATCTGGTTTTAGTAGAAATAAAAGGTTTGGAGAATCCGAGTACAAGCGAAGGGTATACAAAATGGAGAGATTCAGCTGCTTCTGACTCGACCAATGGGGAAGCGAAGTCGCCACTAAGTCGAAGAGACCCTTAAAAGGAAAAGGGTTGACAATGAAGAAGAATTGAAGAGGCAAGTGGAAAAACTTCGGATGGAACTAAACAAGACCGTAAGGGACAAGATGATGATGGAAGAAATGGTGTGGGAAGGTGATAGAAAGAGAGCATTTCTAGATGAACAACTACAATCTAGGGATGCGAGACTAGCCAAGCTCGAGTTGAAGATAGTCGAGGCGTAAAATGCTAGATTGGGAATTGAAAAAGAATTAGCGGAGATGAATCGTAAATGGGTGCGAAGTTGCTCGAACTCAAGATATTGAAGACTCGAACATAATGAATGCCATGACAAGTATAGAATATTACCAAGAGAAGTTTGCAGAGGTCCAGATGCGAGTTGATGGACAGAATCGAAAAGCATGAAGAATTGTACAAGAAATATGTGATGTCTGAGAGTCGCTCGACAGAGCTTATGAAGAATGAAGTCGGTGAAGCAGAGTTGGTGATCAAAGAGGATGAGATAAAAACTCGAAGATGAAACTCGACAAAGAGAGGGTAAAGATAAAGCATCAAGTCGAAAAGTTAGCATTGATAGAAAAGCACAAGGACCGATTGATGCCAATAATACTTCCTTGAACACAACCAACTTGTCGCTATCGAAAAATGTCCAGGATGGACAAACAAATGGATGAAGCCGCCGCATGCTCTGGTCATCGGGAACAATGCTAGAAATGTGGGAGAGACATCATCCGTTATCGGCGAAATCTAGCTGAAACCGATGCTTTCTTGGAGTCCATTGAGAATCATGGATTCGCTTCCTACCTTTGGGAGAAGATGTGACTGAAGAAAGATTTTAATTTACTTGTCCTTTTGTGTTTCTCAAAACAATGTATCAAGCTTATCCATTCAATGAGAAGGGTGTTGTCTCCATTGCAAATTCTGTCTTTTGGTGAATATAACTTAAGTAAATAACTTGCAATGCAGTACTCCTAACGTCAGCGTGATGAGAAATCCCCGTCTATGAAGTGTTTGGCCATTAATTGTTCGCAAGAGAAACCTATTGCATTTCATATACATTCATATAAGCATTTGCATCTTACTCATACATCTTCCAGTTCGCTTATGCATTCATGTACATCCAACTCAACCACTGAAACATAGGTCCCCTCGCGAAGATCCACAACACCCGGCTAAGAAGAAGAATGGAAAACGAGGGAAGGATCGAGCCGAATCTCCGTACTGTAAGGACCTCGAAGTCGTCCGCAATGATGTAGCGCGCTTAACCAAGCATGCTCGAAAGGGTATTAAGAACGAGAGATGGAGAAGGAACGTCACTCAGACGGAAGAAGCACCACCGGCAGCTTCAAGGACCCGAGGCACCCCATATTCCAGGGTCGAGATCACCCAAGAAACAGCCCGAACCCACTAGGCCCATTCCAATCCCTATTACATTGGACTTAACGGATGAGGAACCGCAAGATTCCAGATTGTTCAGCCATGCAGGATATGACAAGTGGTCCGCATTGGAGGAAAGATTAAGAGCGATTGAAGGGAATGACCTATCCGACCCAATCAGGGCGGCTGAGGCATGTTTGGTGCCAAACATCGTGATACCACGAAAGTTTAGGGTCCCGAATTCATCAAGTATAGTGGGGTAGAATGCTCAAAACCCATCTTCGTTCTTACTACAACAAGATGGCGGAGGTAATACATGATGATAAGTCGTTAATCTACTTTTTCCAGGATAGCTCGATAGTGTTCAAATTCTTAGCCGGTACATGAGGTTGGACAACATCGGATTCGAAAGTGGGCTGATTTGGCGGATGCTTTTTGAAGCAAGATAAGTTCAACCTCGAAATTGCTCCCGATAGGACAAGCTTGATGACAATGGAGAAAGGAGCTCAAGAGTCCGTAAGGACTTATGCTCAAAGATGGAGGGACCAAGTCGTCAATGTGCAACCTCCATTGATAGAGTCCGAAATGGTGACCCTGCTTGCAAACACGCTCAAAGCTCCATACTATGAGCACCGATGGGAAGCTCACTCAACACTTTTTGATGCGGTACGGATTGCTGAAAGGATTGAGCAGGGAATCCGGAATGGAAGAATTATGGAACCCGTAGAGAAGAGGGGTTTCGTGGGGAAAAGAAAAGAAGTGGAGGTGGGCAACGTGGAAGAAAGGTACAAGGGGAAAGAGAAGAATTACAAGAGTTACCAAACACCTACCCCCCAAACCACCAACATCAACTTCTCCAAGCCCACCACTCCAAACCACCCTTTCTACCCAAGATTCCCCACAAGTAATCAAAATAACTACCAAAGAAGAGACTATCCACAAATCGAAGAACTACCACCTTTGCCCATGACCCTAAAAGAATTATATACCCAATTACTAAACATTGGACATATTGCTCCTCTACCACTACCCCTCTGAAGCCACCTTTCCTCGCCTCGGCACAACCCTAATCTGACTTGCGAATACCATGCTGGTAATGCGGGTCATAGTATCGAGACTTGTGCAGCCTTTAAGAGAAAGGTATTGCAACTGATCAAGATCGGATGGATCACCATTGAGGATCCACCCAATGTGAGCCTGAATCCTTTGCCCAAACATGCTGCGGGAAGTAGTGGGGTGAATGCAGTAGAAACTGATAACAAAGTAAGGGCTCTCAAGGTGACTATGGCCAGATTACACGACATGTTGGTGCAATCTGGACATTTGATGGGATCAGTTAATCATGACATTGGCGGAAATGACTTTTGCCCATTCCACGAACAAAGAGGGCATCACATTGATGGATGTGTTGAGTTTCGTCAAAAGGTCACCAGGATGTTGACTCTTGGGGAGTTAAGGATTGAGGATAGAGCAAACCATGAGGAGATAGCGGGGATAGAGAAGTGTAGGATCCAATCAACACCTAATGGACTCCCGAGATTGGTGCTATATAAGCCTTCATGTGCAAAAGAGGTGGACTATAAAGCAATGCCGGGAAATTATGCTGCTACCCCAACCGTCGAAGTTCTTTTTGGCCAAACCGAGATAGGTGGTTTAACCCGAGCTGGTCGTTGTTTCACGCCCGCAGAGTTGGAAAAACAAAGGAAAATCAAGGGTAAAGAGGTAGTGGATCTGGAAAACGAGTTAGAGGTAAATAAACCGGTGACGGAGGAAGAGACAAATGAGTTCCTGAAATTGATGAAGCATAGTGAGTACTGTGTGGTGGATCACTAAAGAAAACCCCTGCCAAAATCTCCATCATGTCATTGATACTAAGTTCGAGCCTCATCGAAATGCCTTGCGAAGGTATTGAACGAGGCCTATGTGCCCCGTAATATTGAGCAAACGACTATGGAGCACCCGGTAGGAAGGATCCACGCATCAAACTATTTGTATTTCATCGAAGATGAACTCGAACCGAAGGAACCGGCCATAATAAGCCTTTGTATATCACGTCGCCGATGCAAGGATTGTCTCATCGGTAAAGTTCTCATCGATAATGGTTCCGCCCTAAATGTGTTGCCAAGACACATGCTGGGAAGAGATGCAGTAGATCCTTCTCACATGCATCCAAGTGGGATTACGACGAGAGCATATGATGGTGCGCCGAGGCAAGTGTTGGGGGCAATCGAAGTTGAGCTAGCCATAGGTCCCCAAACTTTCTTGGTAACCCTTCAGGTGATGGACATCCACCCTTCTTATAGCATGTTGTTGGGAAGACCATGGATACATGTCGCCGAGTCGCTACTTCCTCACTACATCAACGCTTGAAGTACATTGCCAATGGTGTCCTTGTCACCGCCAAAGCCGAAGAAGCCATATCTCGTGATGAAAAATGTAGCGGTCCCATTTATTGAAGTCGAAGATTGTACGGATGGAAACCTGCATGCATTTGAAGTTGTGAATACCGAGTGGGTGCCGGAGAATACTGACATAAGGAAACCCAAGATCTCAGGGGCCACTGAAATGGCCGCTAAAAGCCTCTTAAAGAACAAGGTTCCGGTCCGAGTTCGAGCAGCAAAGAAGAAACTTGAATGGGTTGGGATAACAAGGTTGAAGGCTGCAGAACAAAGATTTGGGCTGGGGTATAAACCTAAAAAGAAGATTACCAACGGGTCGCTTTGGCAAGAAGAGAGAAAAGGATGGCGAGGATCGAGGAAGGAAGCCTCGTGGAAGAGAGTTTAGTCATTCCTCCGATCGAGTCTCATTCCCAAAGGCGAGATATGTCATCCAACCTGATCCGGGACACGAGAGCTTTCTTCAGAAGATGGCGTCCGTGAGCATAAATGTTGTGGAAAAGGAGGAAGTTCAGAGCATTGTTAAGAAAATTCAGTCAGGAAAAAGGGATGAAGAGCTACCACAACTGACCAATTATGCTGTAGAGGAAGTCAACGCGCAGACATGCATTCGGAAGTTAGTCAAGGGAGAGAAATTCCAGAATTGGGAAACCCAAGAAGCTCCATTGGTTTTCAGAATGTAATGAACAATGTTTTCTACATTTGTTTTGGTTTGGTTTGTTTTAAGGCCTAGCCGGCCAATCGGATTTTATCTTTGTTTGTTGTGAACTGCATTTTTATGAAGATCATGCATTTTTGTTCATCTCTTTTCTTATTTTTTATTTATTTTGTGCATTTACACTCATTTTCCGCTTTCAGGAACCCTGAAAGCGGAACTTCCACAACACCACTTGCACCTTGCACTGAGACTGAATGGTCGAATTATAAAGAGCGGATAATAGTCGTAGAAGAGGAAGATGGTGATGAAAATAGCATTAAAGAATTCACAAAATTATTAGAGCAACACGAACAAGTTTGGAAACCCGCTAAAGAGGAACTTGAAACCATAAATGTGGGTACGGAAGAAAGCCCAAGAGAACTCAAGGTAGGAACTTTGATAATGCAAAAGGAAAGAGAAGATTTGATTGCACTGCTTCGAAATTATACAGATGTTTTTGCTTGGTCTTATGAGGATATGCCCGGTCTAGATACAAATATTGTAGTCCATAGGCTACCATTGGAGGAGGGATGCAGACCGATTAAGCAAAAGTTAAGAAGAACGCACCCAGAGGTTTTGATTAAAGTAAAGGCGGAGATTGAAAAACAATGGAATGCTGGTTTCTTAGAGGTGATCAAATATCAAAAATGTGTGTCCAACATAGTTGTGGTACCCAAAAGGAGGGCAAGATTCGAGTCCGTGTGGACTTTAGGATTTAAATCGGGCTAGCCCTAAAGATAATTTTCCTTTACCACATATAGACATGTTAGTTGATAATGCAGCCCGTAGCTCCGTGTATTCCTTTATGGATGGTTTCTCAGGTTACAATCAGATAAAAATGGCGCCGGAAGATAAGGAGAAGACAACGTTTGTTACACCATGGGGGACTTTCTGCTATAAAGTCATGCCATTTGGGTTAAAGAATGCTGGTGCCACTTATCAAAGGGCTATGGTGACTTTGTTTCATGACATGATGCACAAGGAGATTGAAGTATACGTGGATGACATGATCGCTAAATCGGGAAAAGGAGAGAATCATGTCCAAATATTGAAGAAATTATTTGACAGGTTAAGAAAATATCAATTGAGGCTTAACCCTGCAAAGTGTTCATTTGGGGTGAAGTCTGGTAAGTTGCTGGGATTTGTGGTAAGTGACAAAGGAATAGAAGTAGATCCGGAAAAAGTAAAGGCTATTCAGGGTATGCCAGCTCCGAAGACTGAGAAGGAAGTAAGGGGATTTTTGGGAAGGTTAAATTACATTGCTCGATTCATATCCCAATTAACCACAACCTGCGATCCTATTTTCCGTTTGTTGAGAAAGAAGAATCCTGGCATTTGGAACGCAGAATGTGAAGAAGCGTTTGAGAAAATCAAGCAGTACTTGCTTAAACCACCTCTACCGGTTCCCCTGCACTCAAAAAGGCCATTGATTTTATACTTAACAGTGACCGAAACAGCGATGGGATGTGTGCTTGGGCAACAGGATGAATCGGGAAGGAAGGAAAAGGCCATTTACTATTTAAGCAAGAAGTTCACGGAGTGTGAGTCTAGATATGCTATGATTGAGAAGTTGTGTTGTGCATTAGCATGGGCTGCAAAAAGGTTGCGACAGTATATGTTGTATCATACCACATGGCTAATTTCTAAATTAGACCCGTTGAAGTACATCTGTGAAAAGCCCTATTTATCCAGCCGAATCGCCAGGTGGCAAGTTCTGCTATCTGAATATGATATAGTGTATATGACAAGGAAAGCGGTGAAAGGGAGTGTCATCGCTGATCACCTAGCGGACCATGCTATGGAGGATTATGAGCCGTTAGACTTTGATTTTCCTGATGAGGATGTGTTTTCAGTAGAAGAAGGAAAACCCGGATGGTGGACTATGTACTTTGATGGTGCTGTGAACGTATGTGGTAACGGAGCCGGGGCAGTGATAATATCTCCTGACAAGAAACAATACCCAGTGTCAACGAAATTGCAATTCGGGTGCACTAACAACACAGTAGAGTATGAGGCTCGTATTCTTGGTTTAGAGATCGCATTGGAGTTGATCGTAAAGAAGATAGATGTATATGGAGACTCGATGCTAATTATTTGTCAAGTGAAGGGAGAATGGCAAACCAAAGAAGAAAAGCTAATACCCTACCAGGAGTACCTATCTAAGTTGGCTGAAGAGTTTGAGGAAATAGAGTTCACCCATCTAGGAAGGGAAGGAAATCAGTTTGCAGATGCTTTAGCTACTCTAGCTTCTATGGCTAGAATAGACTTTGGGCAAAGCTTACAGCCGATACATATCGACATCAGAAATAATCCGTCGCATTGTTGCTCAGTTGAAGGAGAAATAGATGGAAACCCTTGGTACTACGATATCAAGAACTTCATCCAAAAGCAGACTTATCCCCTGGGGGCATCCAACACCGAAAAGAAGACCTTGAGAAGACTGGCAATGGATTTTTACCTTGATGGAGAAGTTTTATATAAGAGGTCATCTGATGGGACCTTGCTGAGATGCCTAGATGGGGTTGAAGCTGGAAACGCATTGCGAGAAGTGCATGAAGGGATTTGCTCGACCCATGCTAGTGGACATATGATGGCAAGGAAAATACAAAGAGCTGGTTACTTTTGGATGACATTAGAGAAGGATTGCGTTGATTATGTCCGCAAATGTCACAAGTGTCAGATCTATGGGGACAAAATGAATGCCCCTCCGATACCTCTATTTAATTTGTTATCTCCGTGGCCTTTTGCAATGTGGGGAATCGATGTGATTGGACCTATCAACCCAAAAGCCAGCAATGGTCACAGGTTCATCCTCGTGGCAATCGACTACTTTACAAAATGGGTAGAGGCCGGATCATTTGCTCATGTAACACAAAAGGTGGTAAAGAAGTTCATTGAGAGGGATCTGATATGTCGGTATGGGCCACCGAAAAGATTATAACCGATAATGCCCAAAACTTCAATGGGAAGTTGATAACGTAACTTTGTGCTAAATGGAAGATCAAACATTCAAATTCCTCTCCTTATAGGCCCAAGATGAATGGTGCTGTAGAAGCTGCTAACAAAAACGTCAAGAAGATTGTTCAGAAGATGGTAGTCACCTATAAGGATTGGCATGAAATGTTGCCATTTGCTCTTCATGCATACCGTACTGCAGTTCGGACCTCAACAGGAGCCACTCCGTACATGTTGGTATATGGGATGGAGGCGGTAATGCCTTTAGAGGTAGAAATCCCATCACTAAGAGTATTGATAGACTCCGAACTAGATGAAGCAGAATGGGCAAAGGTCAGATATGAGCATTTGAATTTGATCAGTGAAAAGAGGTTAGCCGCGATCTGTCATCATCAATTATACCAAGGAAGGATGGCCAAAGCATATGATAAGAAAGTCCGACCTCGAAAATTCCAAGAAGGCGATTTGGTATTAAAGAAGATATTGTTTGTACCAGGGCAAGATCAGAGTAAATGGGCCCCAAACTATGAAGGCCCATATGTGGTGAAGAAGTCATTCTCAGGAGGAGCTTTGCTAATATCTAGAATGGATGGAGAAGATTTAGCTAGGCCTGTGAATTCTGACTCTGTAAAGAAATATTATGCTTGATATGTTGTAACCTTCCTCAATAGATAAAATTCGGCCATGAATTCTTGTTGCAAGAAATCTTTTCCAAAGCACATGATTTTATAATATTTATTTGCGTTCTGTCATTTATTTTTGATCTATTTTGTGCCCCACGCTGGGGGCAAGATTATAAAATAGCTATTTGTTTTAAAAGTGTCAATTTGCAAATAAAAACTCTGGTTTGAAATTCTTTCAAGTATATATAATTTTGAGTTTTTAGACCTGAATAAAAAAATAGAAAAAACTACAATTGAGCTATAAGGGGTCCCATGTGGAACAAAAGAGTCTCGCCGCCGAGCATAAAGATAGGACATCCACCATGAAGAGAGGGGGGACCTATGTTTCCAAAAGAGGTAACCAAGCATGCATATTATTGTCATAACACTAACCTGACCTGAAAGGTGTGGTGAAAGGATGCAATTTCGAGTCATGAAAGATATGGAGAAACAAAATCCCCGGTCGACAAACCATGGTAAATGAATTGAGAATTGAGGTTGTTTCGTTCCTCGAGCCGGGTCGGTCACCCATAAAAATGAGACCATGATTTCCGGGTCGGTCGCCCATAAAAATGAGACCATGATATGCGGGTCGGTCACCCAGAAAAATGAGACCTCACTAACACCGGCCTGGTCACCCGTAAAAATGAGACCTCATTATAAAAATGAGACCGTGATATCCGGCTCGGTCACCCATAAAAATGAGACCATGATAGCCGGCTCGGTCACCCATAAAAATGAGACCGTGATATCCGGCCTGGTCACCCATAAAAATGAGACCATGCTTGCCTGGCTCGGTCACCCATAAAAATGAGACCGTGATATCCGGTCGGTCACCCTTAAAAATGTGACTATGATAGCCTGACTGGTCACCCATAAAAATGAGACCATGATATCCGGTCGGTCACCCATAAAAATGAGACCATGATATCCTGGCTCGGTCACCCATAAAAATGAGACCATGATATCCGGTCGGTCACCCATAAAAATGAGACCATGATATCCAGGTCGGTCACCCATAAAAATGAGACCATGATACCGGTGGTCACCCTAAAATGAGACCATGATACCTGGTCACCCGTAAAAATGAGACCTCACTAACTCTGGTCTGGTCACCCGAAAAATGAGACATCACTAACTCGGGTCGGTCACCCAGAAAAATGAGACCTCACTAACACGGGTCGGTCACCCAGAAAAATGAGACCTCACTAACTCGGGTCGGTCACCCAGAAAAATGAGACCTCACTAACGCGGGTCGGTCACCCAGAAAAATGAGACCTCACTAACACGGGTCGGTCACCCAGAAAAATGAGACCTCACTAACACGGGTCGGTCACCCAGAAAAATGAGACCTCACTAACTCGGGTCGGTCACCCAGAAAAATGAGACCTCACTAACGCGGGTCGGTCACCCAGAAAAATGAGACCTCTCTAACTCGGGTCGGTCACCCAGAAAAATGAGACCTCACTAACTAAGGGTCGGTCACCCAGAAAAATGAGACCTCTTTCCTTTCTAAGTTGGGGTGGTCACCCGTCATAATAAGACCCGGGTAAGTCATGTGTTGCAATGAGACAAATTCCAGGTTTTTTCTTTACAACACTTACTAAGCTAAAGTCTTTTACAAAGACTTTAGTCGTAAGCATTGTAAAGAAGGGGCAATCATTGTAACCCAATTTTGGGTCATGCCCCAAAACTATCGAAAGTAACAAAAAATAATAAAATAAAATGGAAGATGGTGTCGGTAGAAAAATCAAGTTAAAATTTTGGACATTTTTGAAAAATAGATTGTACCCTTTTTGTGCCTAGAAATGAGAAAAACGCGGATCCAAAGCTAAAGTAATTTGTCATGAGATAAATCCGCGTATAAATTAAGTCATAAAATATAATTATGGACCGATTTGATACAGCCGTGGGTTACTATAATTATATTCAGGAATTAATTTAGGTGCGGTTGAAGGGTTTAATTAAGCTTGACGACTTAATTATACTTTAGATGGATCGAATTAATTTTATTAAAGGCCTAGTCATTAAGAAATCAAGTGCTTAAATTTAATTCGGGCTCAATTGATTATATTTGAATTTTTGTTGATCAATTTGAATTTTTCAAGCCAATTAAGCGAAATCGGGGACCTAATTGAACAAATTAAGAGTTTTATGGTCGAGCGAGGACTATATGGCACAGAAAAAAATCAAGGACCAAATGTGCGCAAAACAAAGTTACCGTCGAATTTTTCACAAAGGACATAATTGCACAAGATCATAAATAGAAGTTCAATTAAGGGTGCAATTGGAGGAGTAACAAATGGAGGGACCAAATTGTATTTTATACACAAAACCAACAAAGTTTGTGTCCCCAACAAAACCCCACTTTGAAGACAAAACTCTCAACCATCCACATGGGATTTTGGAGTTAAAAGACAAAGACATTAAGCTACCCATTTTTTTCTTGAGCCATGAAAAACCCATGTTTTGAGGAAAAAGACCGTTTGTTTTATACCTGTCGGATAAAAAGAAAAAAGGAGGGATGTCGGGATTTTTCTGTTTTTTCATCTTTGAGACCCCGGGGATCCAGGATACATGGGTTTTTTTCAAAAATTTGTTGGGTTCTTTTTGTCGAGTGCCGGTTTTGGTGAAATAAAGAGAAAAGAGGAAGAAAAATAGGAGGGGACTCAGCGCTATCTCTCTCTGGCCTCTGGATCTCCCGAGGAACAAAAAACTGTGTTCTTATTCCTTCCCTCTCGGCAGACAAAGGGAAGACCATAAAACCATCCATCAAAGGGGCCTCTCGGCTCGGAGGATTCGTCTCCTCTCCCTCTCGATCATCATCTCTCCCTCGAGCATCGAAACTAAAACTCCTCCCTCCGGCTCTCAGCAAGCGGCTCCCTCTCTGTTTCCCTCTCGGTCCAGTAAAACAGACCACCCGATCACCTCCTCTCTCGGTGAAGAAACTTCACCATCAATTGCTCTTCATCATCACCACTAAGCCACCCTCAAACCTGTCAGCTCATTCACCTCTCGGACGAAGAATGAAGTAGCATCTCTCTCGGTCACCGTTGGTCTCTCTCTCAAGAAAACAGCAACCCCGGCGTCACTCTCTCTCTCTTCCAGGAACCACCAGCTACCACTCTTGTCCTTCCTTCTCGTCACCACAGACATCCCCTCGATCACAGAAACTCATCCATAATCTCCATTAAAGAGAAAGTGACAGTCCCGAAGGTTACAGTGCACAGCCCCGGCGACTTCGAGCTCCATTTCCGGCGAGCTCAGACCACCATTCTCGATTCCACCACGACCAGAAGAATCCCCACAACATCCTCTACATCCAGGTATTAGCCATTTCTCTTTTCTTCATACTTGGAAAACCTGCGATTCACTGTACATCTTCCTCAAATTGTCTGCAGAAAACGACACCTTGCTATCGCTGAGGGTAATCGGATCGGTCGAATCGGGCCACGCCGCACTCGCGACGACGCTCGGCCACGCCTGATCGCTGAACGCCTGGCCACGCCCAGCATCGAACGTCGGCCACGGCTGCATCGCTAACGTCCGGGCCACGCCTGCACTGATGACGCCGGCCACGCCTGCACTCGATGACGCCGGCCACGCCTGACTCGATGACGTCTGGCCACGGCCAGATCGATGACGTCTGGCCACGGCCGATCGCTGAACGTCGGCCACGGCCAGATCGCTAACGCCGGGCCATGGCCTGCACTGCTGAAATAATGTCTGGTCGCCACCACTGAGGTCTACTGGCCGGGCAACTTAGAACAGGTGAATGGCGATCCACTCACCTCAAAATAATATATATAATATATAATAATAATAAAATAAATAAATATAAAAAATATAAAAATATAAAAATATATTTTTATTTTTTATACAAAAATCTAAAAATGTATTATTTTTCTTGCATAAGGCCAATACACTAGCATATTTTAAAAATTGTTTTCTTAAAGAAAAATGTATATTATCTTGGTTTTTTTGGAAAAAATGAGTTTTAGCATGGATTTTGCTAAAAGAAAAATCATTTCTTGCATTTTGAGATTTTACAACATGTTTGTAAAATCCAAAGGGTATTGGCCAATATTCAAAAAAATATAAAAAAACTTTTCGGTGATTTAATGTTATTTTTTAGTTTGGATAAATTCTATCCAAAATATGCGGTGTAAATAATATATTTTGCAACATGTAAATATATATATTAAATATTTTAGCAATGATTAGACAAACAAAAACATCAAGCAGCTTACCTGAGGTAGGGCGTACTAGGGGTGCTAAAACCTTCCCTTTACGCAACCAGTCCCTTACCCTAGAATCTCTGAAAGACCAGTACTAGGTTTCCTAGTAACCGTAATACTAGGTGGCGACTCCTTTTGTATAAAAAAATAAATAATTCCCCCGATAGTTAATAATCGCTCCCCGCTCATGGGGAGTAGTTGCCACGACGCCGCTCGCCAGCCGTTTTTGGGGTGCGACAAAGGTCACTACAGGAATCTTATATACTAATGATGTTAAAAAGAAAAGGAAAAGAGATCTCGAATTAGTGCACAAATTATCCAAAGATTATGAATTGGGTCCCAAAATATGTATAAGAAAATGTTTCATTTAAGCCCCCAAAGTATTAGATCTTTTTCTTGTGACACTCCACATCCATGCCCGATATTAATCTTTGGAATCGAAATTGCCAACAAGGTCTTGGCCTGGTGGTCAGAGAGGGGGCTTGTCTTCCTCCCACCCCAGGTTCAAGCCTTGCCAGACACGCCTGTCACCCCCGCGGTGTCTTACCTGCTCATTGGGCTTGCAGGATGTTCAGTGAGCCCGGAGATTAGTTGTGGTGCGCGCAAGCTGGCCCGGACACCCCGGTCATAAAAAAAAAAAAATCTTTGGAATCGAAATTGCATATGTATGCAACGAAAAGACACCATTTTTAATATCATTTAATCTTTTTATCATTTCTGATAGGGTTTCAGTTGAGAATTACATGATACATTAGGGATCCAATTGAGAAGGGTTTCATGTAAGGACTACGATGTTAATCATTTGATATTTGGGGGCGGAACTTTGCTATACCTGTGCATTTCTAGTTTCTACCATGTGAATTACACAATATATAGTTTCCTAATTAATGCACAAATTCAACAATTTAAAAAGAAAAAAAGTAATGTTTTGAGGATATAAAAAAAGACCGATAATCTGTTCGGTTTTTTCTGTCTTCTTCATATTAGAGAGGTTATATGTAAAGTTATCAATTTCGTTTTGTTCTGTTGAAAAAACTGAGATAAAATAAAAAAATTTCGTACAAAATTATTTTCGTCTCAATTTTAATTCCAGAACAGTTACCGGAACGGTATTAGATTAGGTTATATGCAGGGTATGGACATTTTTTTTGCGTGGTCTGCTTGGTTTGTTTTGTATTGGGACTTGTCGATTTGTCCCACATAATCAGTCATCTGCTTTTCCACATGCTTGATGAAAAGGCTTTTTTGGTGCTTACAGGGAAAGTAATTGTGGGTGCACGTTGGAAAACTTTTTTTTGGCTGATTCTGCTAGCAAAGAAAGAAAACTAAATGCCCCTAAAACAGGGATTTATAAACAGGGATATATATATATATATATATATATATATATATATATATATATATATATATATATATATAGATGCAAGTGATAACCCTTTTGCATTATCGAAGAAAATACAAAAAAATAAAATCAGCCAATCCAACATTTAATTGGTCCGTGGATTTTACCATCTGTTCATGACCTAGAGGAAAGCAGTTCTTTCAGAGTCTCAAATTTCTTCTGCTCAGTGTTCCCCTCCTAATCTCAACAAAATCACCATCTCTTTCAACCCTAAGGGTCGCTTGGCCCACTTGTTTTTCAGCTAACATTTCTCTGCTGAAGCCAGTTCGTGAACATCTCGAGTGTTTTCATGTCAGCTCTGTAATGCTTTTGTGTGAATTCAAGCAGCATAGGCCATGTGAAATCTGGGTATATTCTTGGATTGCATGTGTCCACTAATTCCTTCGGTGGAGTTACCATCTTGTCATTCCTCGGACACAAAAAGAAAGCCAGAGATTTTCTCGGTGTTTGGCTGTTCACCACTGCTCGGTGCAAACAGCTCTTGTATCTACCATTTGACAGAGCCTGAAGGATAGCAAGAACCCACTAGGTATCAGTCCTCCTTGTAATAATCAAAACAAATTTGGAAATAATTTAAACAGCTGCCCACGTAGCTATGAGACAATTCTATCTGTTTAGCATGTATGAGATTATCAGAATTCCATAACACAACTCGGTGCGAATCGGTATCTTACCATGAAGGTGTCGCCAATGTTTACGACAAAGGCGTCGAAATTGGGGTTAATCGAACACCATTCGTTGTCCACATATACTTGAAGACCACCCACTTGGTCTTGATGAAGGATGGTTAAAGACGTTGGATCGCAATGAGGGCCGGTTCCTAAAGTAAGCTCAGGCTTTTGGCATGGAGGGTAGTAGTTGAGCCTCATTATCGAATCATTCTCTTTGAAATATTCTTTGAAATGTGCTCTGCTCACACCAAGACTCATTCCTAGCAGCTCCATGATCCCTAGTGACAGAGTGCTCATGGCCTCACAATAATCCTGGTACACCCTTCTGATGACAGCAAAAGGAAGATGAACATCAGTTTTAACAAACAACATTGAACAAAACCAAATTGAATGGAAAATGTTACCCGAATTTGGCGAAATCACCCCCCATTCTGCTATGAAAATATTGCTCGATATGTTTTGATGAATTCTCCTCAGCTGTATAGCGAAAAGAAAGCGTTTCTTTCCATGGAAGTTTGGAGGAAAACCTGCCAGTGAAGCTACTGGCATATCCACAAGACTCACCAATGTTTCTTTGAGCCTTTTGTTTGTCAGAAAGTGGCAATTCAAAGAAGCTGTCCATGTACTTGAGAGCATGGGCAATGAGTGTTTTATCAACTCCATGGTTAACAACAAGAAAGAAACCATGTTTTTGGCAAGCTTCACCAACAAGTCTGGAAGCTTCCATTGCAGCAACAGGGTTACCAGAGAGGAAATCACCCAAGTCTATAAGTGGGACATGGAGTTCAGGTGCATCAGCACTAGGCTTTTCATGGTCCGGCCAAATGAACTGTCGAGGTATGCTTGATTGGTTTCTTAGAAGCTGTGCATCGAAAACTAAAGTCTTGCCACCATTTTCGCATTGATCCTGATCCTGATCTTTCGGATGGTGGTGACGGGTGGTTCTTGAAGGCGTCGTTTGGATGCAATCTTTTGCCATTGCATTACGAATTTGTGACCGGTGCGCGATACCTGGCTTCAAAGAAATGGCAGGGCAATATACATGTATAATTTTGCAGGGGTGGGCTGGAGAAGAAGGGAGGATCTGCAGCGCAAGGAGTTAGTCGATGAGAAAATTAGGTGATATTCCAATCTGTTGGAATCGTGCCCTTTTTATAGCTGCCAGTAAAGCTCGTCCCGATGGTGTCTATTTTGTTTGGAAGCTCTATGCAAGTGTCAGCAGAGCACTTTATCTTGCCTAGTTTCAAGAGAGTGGTTCTACCTGTATGAGACCCATCACTTCCTGTCCTGTTTTAAATTAACACTAGCTCGGCAACTGCTCAATGCATCGAAACGCTCGCACTATAAAGATAAATGCAAACGTTTTCGAGGACCTTAATTACCCTGCCCAGATTGCATGAAACAAGATGAAGACTGAAGAGTTTACTTGGGAAAGAAAAGATGTAATAATTGAGAATGAAAACCTAAGAGCGATACACACATCTCGGCAACCTCGGACTCTGTAATGAGCAGCTTTTGTAGCATCTATGGCTACACAGAATCACTGCAAATACAACATTGGAGTCCAAGGAAAGAGACAACTTAAAGAAACATCTTCCAGTCTTAAGGTGACACAAGGTAGAGAGTAGAGGGGTTCTGCTTTCATGGAAATAGCATAATATAATGACTCGGAGCAGGGACTTTGTGCATGGTTAACCTAATAGTCAGCATCTTCTACGAACCAACCCATTTGATTTATTTTTTTAAAATAATTATTTTGTTTTAAATTAATTATTTTTTGATATTTTCCATCCTAGAGTAAATATTAAAAAATAAAATCTCAAGATTCTTCATTTGTCTGGAAAAGTGTTTGATCTTCTCCCCTTTTATATTTCTTGAAAATGAGGCCACCGTTCGAAGGATGTATACATTTTACAATGTAGCGTAGCTCCTTCCCAACTTCTTTCAAGTTCCCGAGGGACATCGTGAATTGCAGTTCTTTATTCTAACTTATAAATTATACATTAATTGCAATTTTAGAAAATATTTCCTATTCATTTGTGAAATGAAATAACAGCAATAGGGTTAAGTGACTGTTGAGTTGCTTTTAAAAGTTTTCTTTTTAACATCAATAGGGTTAAAATATTTAAAAGCACATAAAAAAATTAATTTAAAATAAAAATATTTTTTTTTAAAAAAAAACATTTTTAAAATATAATGTCAAATATGCCGAATTTTTTTTTTTGAGGTTTGGCTATTTCGAAAGAAAAAAAAAAGACAAGTTTTGTGCATTGTGGTAGAGTAAATTTCCTGAGTAGATTACCCTTTGTTTCTCGAACCCTGTCTTTTACTTTGTTTGGAGGGAGCTTTATCCCCCCCCCACCCCCATTAAATATTAAATGTGTTTGAATGAAAGTTGTTTTATTATATTTATACATATAAAAAAAACTCAATAAAAAGTGTATGATTTTTTTTATTAATATAAATTTGAAATTTGACTTAATTTTATACTATGCTCTTTACAATTTGCTCTTATATTTATTTTCCTTGTCAATTTTGATCAAGTGTTTTCAGTTCATCATTTTACTTTTATACTATCCAACTTAAATCGATTAAAAAAATTTATAAAGTTCAGTGCTAATTTTGGATGCCAACTCTTCATAATTAAAAAAAAACTCACAAATCTCTATATTGGTTAATATACATATG
This sequence comes from Salix exigua, assembly GCA_032356905.1. Classification (NCBI taxonomy): domain Eukaryota; kingdom Viridiplantae; phylum Streptophyta; class Magnoliopsida; order Malpighiales; family Salicaceae; genus Salix; species Salix exigua. Next base: position 12,651,909 of record CM063599.1, read on the forward strand.
CATACAAATAATAAAAAATAATAAATGATTTAAATGGGTTTAGTAATTGGTTTTAATTAGATAACTTAAGGTTAGAGGAATCACATGAATAAAATTGATGGTTGAAAGCAGACAATGAGACAATTTTAGGTTTAAACCTTTGAAAATTTGTACAAAACATGTGGTTCTAATCAATGTTAAGACTATTCTGCCATACAACATTATTGCAAACACATACTAAAAATCACACCCATCGCATCCTCAACTCTACCAAAATTGATTGAAAAAAGTGTCCCAACATGTTTACTATTTTTATGTAAAAAAACATATTATCTGAAAGTAGGTATATTTTACGAATCCAGATGAATAAGTAAAATTTTAGTTGTTATAAACTCTCCATAACTCGAACTCGAGAACTGTTGTATAAATAAAAAAAATTCTCTATCTTCATATCACGCACCTTGGAAACCATGTTTACAGTGTCGTGACTTTATAATATAATTCTTAATAAATTTAATAAAACAAAACACTATCCACTCAATTTTAAAAAAAAAAAGAAAAGAAGAATCATCCTTATTGACAAAATTATCAAACTGTAAAATATTTATTTTAACTATTCTTTTCGAGCAACATTAATAGATGCCTAAAATGTGTGATAGGTCGTTCTAGCCATGGGAGTAAAACCTAAAGGACAAGCCTTCATTTTCCTTTGCCCAATTTTCTCCTGCCATTTCTCTCACGTTTCTCCAATCCCTCCAAATTCTCGTCTGGTATGGCCCAGAGTGTTTCTTCCTTTAAATTCTTCTTCTCTTATTGAAAAACTAGATATCTAAGAATTGCATGACTTTGTTTAATTATATTGATTCAGAATCAATTAATTAGTTTAAATTAAGCTTGATTTAGTTTGTACACGGGCAGAGCCAGAAATGTTTTTAGGAGGCTAAGATCATAGTTATTTTTCTTCTCTAAAATTCTAAATTATTTTAAGGAAAGTTTGGGGGGAAAATATACAGCGGCCAATAAAAATAGAGACACAAGATTTATGCTCTTATATTTATAGAAATAGAAGCTCTAACCAACCAATAACAAATCTTATATCAATCAAGAAACTAAATTAAAAAAGATTGATAGTTTTTTTTTGGATAACCGGGGTGTCCGGGCCAGCTTGCGTGTACCACAACTAATTCTTGGATTCACTGAACATCCTGCAAGTCCAATGAGCATGTAAAGTATCGCGGGAGAAATACACATGCTTGACAAGACTTGAACCTAGGTGAGAGGGGATCGATAGGTTTTAATATGTCAAGCACAAGACCTACAATTACTAGGAGATCAGATCCTTAGACCAAAAACTTGGTTTAATCCCAACATTTCTCCCTCAACAATGTTAACATTTAATCCTTATTTTGGAAGGGATTATCTTTTTAAATCTCTTGAAAAATTCTCCTTCGTGCAAAGGATGAGAAATTATAAGGTTAAATTCTTGCCCCCGTGAACTCTCCTGCCAAATATGTATTAAGAGATGCTTGACATTACAAATGAATTTTTTTAAAATTTTTCTATATGTTTTTTTAATGTTTTTGAGTTGTTCTAAAGTGATGATGTAAAAATAAAAATATTATTTTAATATATTTTTTTTTAAAAAAATCAACCACATTCCTAAACAATCATAAAAGTTGAATTTAAAAGAAGAAACACTACAAATTCTGTCAAACATTAGGAATTCTGAAAGGTCGCAGTGGGGTGGGTGATAGGTGGCAATTAAGGCAATTGATTGAAGCAACTAGTAGGATAGTGCCTTAGTGGGTTTGACATAAAAATTTCTTCACATGAAGGGAGCCTGTGATTTTCCTCTCCGACGCAGGCCTCAGCTATTTTTATTTTTATGTTTTTATTTTTATTTTTGAAGGATACCTATATGCATAGTACTAGTTGCCAAAAGAAGCTACAATATGTCATACAAAACAAACGACAAAAAGTAAACTAAGTTGCAAGAGATTTTGTTTTCGATTCCACCACAGAATAATTTGGCAAGCAAAAATATGTGTAATTATTCCATAAAAAAAATGACACTTCAATGGAGATTATTAGGTATGATGGTATTTCCTCTGCGGTTTTTTTTATTAAGTAATTATTTCATTTAAAAACTTAAATTGTTAAGCAAAATTTCAGAATATAATTTATATTATTCTGTAACATTTCTTCTTTCATGTTTCATTCTTGCAATCCCATCTTGGATTCCATTCGCTTGATTGAAATTGAGGGAGAGGTTAAATTAACTAAATGAAATAATGATAGATATTAAAAGTTTTTAAGAGATTACTGGATTATTGAGAGTTGTGTTTAGTTAGTATTTTATGAAAAAATGGACAAATATAAAAGAAAAAAAATATTTAGTTGAAAAGATAAAAATAAAAAGCATAAATTAAATTGTCTGAAATAATTTTAAAATATTTCCTTGTACTTTTAAAATATAAAGTATGTAAAGACATGTCTTCTTTATATATCATCTGTAACTCAATCAATTTAATTTTAGAAAATGGATTTTTTTAAGGAAAAAAATGATTTTGGCCATTTTTTTTCGTGGGACCCGATTTGATATGTATGCTTTTTATTGCCCTGTTTCATCATTTTATTCCATGATCAACAAGGGTTTGATTCTACATGAGAAAATAGTCCCGACAACTTCCTAGCACCCATTTCATGGAAGAAATAAAAAAACCATTGGCTTCGAAGTACATGATAAATACAGTGTGCCCAGAAAATGTCTCCGAGGAGCTCACATGAAATCCACCAAGTAATCGATCAGATTTGTGTTATAATTAAGGATAAATTAAATTCTCTTCATACGTGTTTTATTTTTAAAAATAAAAACATTCATCGAACACAAAACATCATAATATTTTGGAGACCCAATAAAAATAAAAATAAAATAAAAATTAATAACGGGGACACGATTTTAGGTAGTCTTCAGTGAGAGAGAGAATGGAAGAGTGTGCGTTGAGCACTAAGACATAGTCACATCTACTGCTTGAACTTGAAAATAATGGGGTATTTTTTTATTTTATTTTATTTCAGAAGAATAGAGTTGCATGTAAAGCACTAATCTAAGTCTCCATTACTAACATATCTAATAAGTGGGAATAAGATATTAATTAAGATCCTACATGATGTTTCAATAGTATCACTACCATGTAATAGTTATAAAGCTTGAAATTGCACCCATGCACTAACAATTTCGTATAATTTTTCTTAATTATTTTAATGTGTTAAGGTAAAAAGTATTAAAAAATATATAAAAAAAATATTTTAATATATTTTCAATGAAGAAATAATTTTAAAAAACATCATACATTACAATACCAAACATATAAAATGACAACATATTTTTTTCTTTATATATGTCATTTTAAAAATATGTTACGTGTCCAAAATTTAATTATAGTTTGTTTCTGTTTAACTATATATATATATATATATATAGGAAGGGTTTTATTGTATCACTCCTTGCATTACACTATCACTTGAATAATGATTTTTTTAAAATTTAATATTAAATTTATTGGACATTGATATAATTTTTTTCAATTTACTTTCTACGAGATTACCTTGAAACTCATGATCTTAATTGTGAGGTCAGTGGGTTAACTCCATTTACCCAAGATTTTACCCCTTTCTCTAATTGATTTTTTTGAATTTTACCATTCAACATTGAGTTGATTTGATATTAGATCTTTTGATTTATTTTGGTTTATTTTTTATGAGATTAATATTCTCATCTTGCCACTCAATCATAGAATTTAGCGGTTTAAACCAAATTGACTTAAGTTATTTTTTTAATCATTTTTAATGCATCTTTCAACACTGGGTTGAATGATAATGATGTCTCATAATTTGTTTCAATTTACTTTCTATTGGGTTATCTCGGTCTTATGATCTGGTCATGGGTTTGACAAGTTAGCTCCGGTCGAGTCAGGTCATTGTTTTTAGTCTTCTTTTTAGTTTCATCCTTCAATTTGGGATTTATTGGAAATTGAGTTTTATAAAAAAAAAATTACGGGGTTCTCAAGATCTCATAACTTGGCGGAAATTGATAGTTTACCCGATTGATCCAAATCAATCCAATATGTGTTGTCTTAATATTTATTAAAAATACATCATCTTAAATATTTATTTTGATCCAGATTTTATTTTTATTGGTTATTCAGGTTGCTTTTGAACTCGTCAAGGTGACTAAGTTACATAAGATCAATTCTCACGTGGTTTTTAATTTTTTTTATACTAAAGAAATATTAACAACATCTAAATATTTTTTTTTATATAAAAATCTAATCTGACCTGTAGCACAGGGCGAGCCAATAATCTAGTAAAAATACAATAAAAGATATAATAACTCAAAAAAAAAATCTACAGGGACATCAAATTGATATATTGCACAACTACTTTCAAGTTTTAACTCAATAGTTTAATGTGATGAGCTAAATGAATAATAAAATTCTTAAGGTATTTTTATCAGCATCCCCCCAGGGGGTAATCGGATCGGAGGGAGGTGTTGTAAATTTTCAAACCCTAATCGTGAAGGTTAGGGTTTCAAGGCTTCAAATAGTTTAAGCAAATTAATTTTGAGTATTCTAAAATAATTTTTTGTTTCACACAAAACCCGTGGTGATTACATGTATATTGTCCTAGATATTAAAACCCCATTAGTCCAATCTTCTTTATTATTATATTTTTTAAAAAAAAAATAAGGGAAAAAGAAATAGAGATAATAAAAAACGATGAAAACTCTTAATTATTTTAGGGTTATCTTTTATCTAAGTAATAATTTAATATATTGGCTTTAAGTTTCTACACCTTCACAAATTCAAACCTTTTCGATTATTTATTTTAAGATAATATTATTAAAACCCAACAGTATACATAGTGGTCAAAGATCTAAGTAATCTAACATTAGTCATGAAGATAATGATTTTATTTTATAAAATGTATAAAGTCAAAGTTGTATGGGTATGGAAGAACGCATACATAATTGTTCCCTAAAGTCAAATAAAATTAAGAAAATCAAGAATCACATAGAAAAATGAATTGCCAAAGGCATGCATGACAAGATTAATGATATTTGATAGTGGAGGAGTGCATAATTACCTTGACTTAATTATTACTATTTATGGTGTAGCAAAGTAGCTACCATTACCCACTAAAAAATGTTTTAAAACAATTAATCCCCCATTAAAGCATTACAAAAAAGTAGCTATCAATATGAACAAACCTCGAAAAGGGATGCATGGAAAGTAAATACATTTTCAAGAATTTATTGTTTCTTCTTTTCTAGTAGATGATGTCGAAACCAATAAGGGTCGCGAGGAAAGAAGGTATAAAGTAGAAGTATGAGAGCAATAATGAATGGTAGTAGAAATTAACAACGAATAGATTGTAAGATGTAGACTATTTTAAAACCTAAAATCATGACATTATTCTTCATAATTAATAATAAATCTCCATTAATCACTTGTGTTTTACGTATCACAGACGAGATCTTGTGGAGAAGTTAATCACCTTTCAAGAACCATGTTTGTTTAGGAGTATGGTTGCAGTTGTTTTTTAAAGTGTTATTTTATTTAAAAATACATAAAAATGATATATATTTTTTTATTTTTTAAAAATTATTTTTGACATCAGCACATTAAAATGATCTAAAAACATCAAAAAATTTTTAATTTAAAATAAAAAAAATTATTTTTTTTTAAAATTATTTTCTAAAAGCAATCCCAAATACCCTCAGCATGTTGATTAACTCTCAATGCTCATGAAAACAAAGGTCATTACGAAAATTATTAACCTCTTCATAGCTTAGTCAAATTTTAAGAGCATGCGGCTTTATCTCTGTTAGACATGACATTAAGAATTCAAAGTGATTTCATGAATGATTATTTCTTCTTCTTATTATTATTAAAATCATTAAATTGATACATTTTAACATGTTTTATTGGCTGAAAATGCAGTTGAAGTTACTTTTAAAAATATATTTTGTTTAGAATTGCATCAAAATAATATTTTTATATATTTATCAAAAATTATTTTTAACACCAGCACATGAAATGAACTAAAAACACCAAAAATATTAATTTAAATTAAAAAATTCAAAAGCACTTTTGAAATGTAGTGTCAAACAAGACTTTAACTTTTTATGTTTTAACTGTTGTGTATGAGTGATACTCTTGTTTGGGAGTGTTGTTGAAATTGCTTTTGAAAGTGCTTTTCGTTCATACCTATATCAAAATAATATTTTTTATTTTTTTAAAAAATATTTTTAATATCAACATATAAAAATAATCTAAAAAACCAAAAAATAATTTAAAATAAATAATAAAATTAATATTTTTTATAAATACTTTTGAAATGAAATGTCAAAAAGAATATATGAAACTTGGTTAAGAAAATGTTACAATTTATAAAAAAAGAAGCGATTGCACTGCCAACCAAACACACTTGTGATGCTTTTGAGATGGTAAAGCCAGATCATCAAACCAAAAATACCTCCAGATGCAATATATTATAGGGTTGGCAACATAGCTTGTATCATTTCTAGAGATATATTTAGATGTCACATTCTCGACAATGGTTTATATAATTTCTGATGATAAAAAAAAAAGTCTCAAGTTGAGAGAAGCTTGCCAAACATGAAATTGCTCACTACAGGACAGATGACAGTGGTGGAAAAGAAAGGGGACAACAAGATCCATCACTAGAAGCAACTAGCATGATGGTGGAGTTGTCACCATGTCATGCAGATTAAAAGGTGGGGCAAATTGAGTTTTTTTTTTCTTCTCTTCAAGAGCAAATCCTATGAAACTGATATATTCAACGAGGTTGGATCCATTGGAGCAACTACAGAGCTTAGGTGTGTGTATCAATTAGGACAAACACAGTTCTATCCTCTTGTATTGTGCGCTACCAGTTCTGCTTACTTCTCCCTTGTATGTACAATTATTTGTTGGTGGGTCTGGTGGAGGACTTGAATCACATTAATTAGAAATGGGGAGCAGAGACAATCCAGATAGATTTTGGTCTTGAAATTTTGGAGAGATAGGCGGGCTACATCGTGATGATCCTGAAAGAATGTTCTCTTCGCCAACGAGAAACCCTACTGAACCTGCTCCAGCTTCACTTAGTATCCCACGTGTCCATTTAAGGGGCAACCATTCACAGTATTAGAACCTTAAATAGGAAACATCATGGAAGCCAAGGGATTTTTAGGGCTAACATTTTGCAGCTCCTGGTTGGAAGTGAAGAGGGGATGAGGAAATTAAGAAAAGCCTGCATCTCAAGTTTTCTCTCATGCTGAGAACGCACTGCTAGGGTCCCTCTCTGATGTATTACACTGTGGAGAAGAGAATGCAGTTAGATAATGTCACATCCTAACTAAGGGTGTAAAAGTTTATGAGAGAGAAGTGGATGACGCTACATTTGAACTTTGAAAGGACAAAAACAGTGTCCCAACATGTTCTGTCATGTTGAGTGAGTGCTTGCTGTGCCATTATATCAATTGGAGCTTGCTGGAGAGTGTTAGCTTGAATTTTAGAGAAGACATGGGAAGTTTTAGAGACAATTTTTCCCCATTATAACTTTATTGCGGTCATGTTTGTCTTAGTTGTACACTAGGCTCCCACATAAGGCGGTCGGGACCGGCCATTGGAGGTTTCATCGTGATGAGAATCTGATACGCTAAAAGCAGACCGATAGGATCAACAGATCGTGTCCTTTAAAGGGATAGACATGACCATGCAACAAGCTCTATCGTCGATCTAAATGCACGAAGAATGGTCACTAGATGATACATAATCTAGAGATCTTCTTGGTTGGTAGTTATTGGGCTAAATTTATTACATGGACATAGCATTGAGGGGAGATTGCTTATCAGATATAGGCAGATCGGTGTACAGATTCACGGCAATATCTGCAAGTGACTTGAAATTGTCTCATCATGGATATGCTGTTGCATCTTGTTGTCAAGAAACAGATGGATGACACTAAATGAAATGACAAGCGACGAACCAATAAGCTCACTCTCTCAGATGCTATCTATTCAGCCTTTTTAGTCTGGTACTTTCCACTACTTTCATTTCCATTTACTTGTTCTCGTATTTCCAACCTTGAAGGATTCCAAATTCCAGTGACGAACAATTTAGTGAAACTAAACGTAAAAGTAAAGATCAAAATACTGTAGGCTGAGACAGCATGCATACGAGAGAATCAATCAAATGGGAAAAATCTAGACAGCTCCAAAGTAGATTGGTGGGATCTTCATATTGGTAAAAAAGTCAGACACTTGACATTGATTTGGAGGATTTTAGAATGGCAGAAGTAACATGAAACTTAAATAGAGCTTGTGTATGCGTGTTTTAATGGCATCACATAAGAAATTTACATGAACCATGTTCCAGACATAAGGTTTCTGTTTACGTCTAGCCGATATTTATGTCTTATCGTTTCTACAGTTATCAATGCATAATGACTTCAAATCAACAGGGGATAGGTGAAGATTAACAAGCGCAAGTAGCGAAAGCTAGAGATTTTATTTGCATAGATATGTTTTTACATGCTTTACATGGAGAGATTTATTGGAACCATGATGCCTTTACTAGCTAAAGTAAAACCAAAATTGAGCAGAAAGAATACGTATGCAATTAGAGCCAGAAGATGATGGAAAGCCCAACCTGACATTAAGCATAACTTGGCATAAGACTTGGTTGGTGAAACTCCCAATTGGTTTCAAATTTCATGTGATGACTGTAGGCTTGTCCCTTCCTGTGAAGTCTTTCAACTTCGATACAGACAATGCCAGATCTAAAACAAACCCAAACATACCATGAATACATTTGCAAGTAAAGCCTAAGAAATTAGCACTTGAACAAAAATATAGTACTGACCTATTAATGGTTTTAGGGCTATTTGAGCATCCATCTCATGTTTAGAGGCATCTGGTTCAAACTGTTCGATGTAGATTCTCACAGTTGCACCTGCTGATCCAGTTCCCTGTAGATGAAGATGTTCCAGTTAGAAGGAAAAACGGAGCCTATAAGCTTCAAATTCTGACAGAAAACTATAATCAATCGAGCATACAGATAGACGGAATATGATCCTTGATCCATCGGTGAAAACAAACCGGACACCTTGCTTTGTTACCACACTTCCATCCACCTATAACAATCACATAAAAGATAAGCATGGCAGTGATATCAGACTACAGGTGCCTGGTGAAGTCGTAACTGATCATATTTGATCAGTTAAACATGCAGAGCTTTAACTTACAGGATCAGTGTATGTAAAGTCATCAGCAAACTGAAGGGTGTAATTTCCTATAAAAGAATTTGTAATACAATGCTCAGAGATTGTCAGATAGCAGGAGGTGATTAAATCAAAAGGAGATAAATAATATACTTACCATACTTGTCACCTGGTATGCCCTTAGTGACCAAATCTCTAAGATACTGGATCATTTTGTTGGCACCTTCAGAGTCACATTCCTGGAAAAGAATTTAAATAAATTAAAGAATTGTACCTAACACGCACTTATACTTAGAGACTGGAAGTTCAGTCCATAACTGTATCGAAAGCATCAACTATACCATGATCTAAAACAGATTTGGACAATGCTTACTTCATAATCGTATCTAGAAAAGAAATTTCTTCCATAGGTTTCCCAATGCTCTTTCACAACATCAGCAACAGATACTAACTTCTCCCCTGGTTTCTTGTCTTTGTTTCTGTATGCAATAATCGAAAGCCATGCTAAAACAGCCCTGCATTTAGATAGATTTGTTATTCTGTATGGGATTTGACAGTCTTTCATAACAGAGGAAGTGAGATGTGCTAGACCAAACAAAATATGAGAGGGGGTCTTTTAGAAACCAAACAATTGCCTCAAAAATGTAAACATGATTCAGCGCAAAAGAACTTTATGGAACAGCACTGACAATGAATCTGGTTCACCAAGCTTTCACAATATACTGGGTCATAACATGATTCTGATGAGATTTTGCAATAATCAACAATAGACAGCATCTAAACAATATACTTACGTTGGAAAATCTGAAACATGCGATGAGACAGACTGTTGGGATAAGGTCAATCTGAAACATGCAATGAGACAAAGACTGTTGTGACAAGGTCAAACACCTACCAATTTAAAGTAAAGCATTCCCATTAAAAAATAATACCAAACAACTCTTTAAATTCTAATTTGGCTCCTTCGTTGTGAACCACTTGGACTGGCATGCAGTTCCATCAGCAAAGCAGCCAATCTACCACTTCCTCCAGACCCTCTAGTCTCTCAGAAAGAATATGTAAGGACAATTATACGGAAGCTCTTCTATCCCTACCAATTGGACCCAGACAAAGTTCATGGCAGACTAGCAGACAGTCTGTTGCTATTGGAGGCAGCCAGAGAATTGGAAAAGATCCATCAAGGGTAAACTGCCCAACCATCAAGCAGACTGCCAAGATGAATATTGTTTAACATATAAACCAACCCACAAAATGCTTGAATTATAATATACTTGTAGGTAGGTGCTGGTTCTGGTTTTCATTTTTATAAGAAGTAGAATGTTTGACAATTACCACAGATTTTTACAAGTGTGATGCATTACGAGGCTCAGATGACTGTGGCATGATAAGAAAACAATGAAAGGTTTAAGGAATGTCACAAGACAAAAAACATAAAACTGCAGACAACACTCTGCAGCAAAGTAGAATTTTATAAACAGAATTGAGGACATGTAAGGCTATTTTTTTTTAACATTAATTGGCAGGAAAATCCTTCATGTTGGTACATGTGAGAAATTCATTCGATGCATCTTAGACATTTACCATATGCCATCCTTCTCCCGAATGTGGTCAGAACCAGTTCCAAAACTTTCTTCACCACAAATTGACAATTTTCCAGCATCCATGAGATTCCCAAAAAATTTCCAACCAGTAGGGACCTGAACCCAGGTATAAAGATTGTCAGGAGAAAAGCATATCTATCAATGCAAACTCTATTCTAACTTCTATGGTCTCCCCATTTATTGAAACTAGAATTTCCTTCAAGGGTCGCCTGACCTCAAAAAATGGAAGATTCAATTTTTTAGCCACACGATCTAGAGCACCACTTGTTGGCATGGACCGAGCTAAACCCTGAAATTTGGAAACAAAACATTTCTTTTTCGTTTCTTTGAACATTAATATAGTTGAGAAACATCTGCAGAATTTTCTACCTTGGGGCCACTTGTAAAGTATGGAATGGCTTCTTGCGCATTGGCAGCAATAATAGCAACAGAATCTGAAGGAGTGACAAAAAACCCTCTACCTAGGACCATGTTTCTGTCCCCGTCTCCTGAATAATGGTAAGAAAATTTACCTCTCAAAAAGGGATATTAAGGAATAACAACATCATGATTAATCAAAGTATGGAGCTCAAAGATAAACCAAATTATCCAATAAGAAACACATATACTCATTCATCTGATACAAGAAAAACACCCACATATTGTTTAGGAAAAACATTTGGCAGCCTAAGTTTTCATTTTCACATTTCTCAGTATACCTGCCCCCACACCAATGTTGTCAAACACTCTTACCATAACTTAGGACCAAAACAAAGTTTCTGCCCGGGAATGACAGATCCAGGTATATCTATTTGTTGTAAGGATTTAAAGAATCTTGCTTTTTCTTTAGCATATAGCAGAAAAATAGCATTCCAAGCATTGGTTGCTCATACTAACCTAGTTTATTTTTAATTAAAATCCATCCTCCAGTGAGCTAAAGAGTGGATCAAACCTTGATTTAAATTAATCTACCATTATCAAGGTTGGCCTCCGCAGATTTGTTTTGTCCCAAGCTTGGAAGAAACTATATGATATGGTTCACCACCCAAACCAATTCATTCAAGCTTTGCACCAGCCCCTCCAGAACTTTACACAATTTCTTCCTATTTGACTACTTGTCTACTCATTATATCATCTATGGATATAGCAGTGAAAACCACTGAAATAACATCAACAAATTCAAGACTCAAAATGATCTTGTTGTATAAAGTGTCACCATGTTAAACAATGTAACTTGAGGATTGATTTCAAATTGGCTCATTTATCTCAATGAAAAAGTGTGAAAACAACAGATGAACAGATTAATTAAATAAAGTAGCTTTACTATTGGTTGGTACCGACATTTATTAAATGAGTGTCTCCTGATACACATGCATAACTGGACTTGTTAATTAGAAATAATTATGGCCCAATAACTGGAATCTCTCCAAAATGAGCGAATCAGTTGAAATATAAATTTCAGCTACCAGCTATTCGTATATTAATAAAAAAAAACTTAGTTATATTTTCCTTCAATATTTGAGACTTAAGTTAATTTAGAGCTTTAACAGGTCAAATACACAATTCTTATATGGTCAATGCTTCTAGGCTGATAAAAGGGCAACGTGACTTAAGTTGTCAGTACAGCTACTAAGTTCATCATTCCAATATTTTGTCAAAAAAATAAAAACCAAGCCACAACCTAAAGTTTATTTGCAGTTGAAATTTTACTTTGTTGATGTCACAAGGAGAACCCTTAACTTTCAGAGCAAAATTTAGTTCAAAACCCCAATGGAATCACTTGGTGCATCCTAATCTGCCAGTGAATCCAGGCATTCATTCACTCCAGCAATTAATAACACATCAAATGCTTGAAAAATGAAGAGTGTCTATTTCTTCAAAAGTCATCTGAAATACCATCACTTGCAGCTCCAAAATCTGGCCCGTTCTCTGCATACATGATGTCGACCAAGCCCTTGGCATATCTGTTTTAGACGAAAAGTTATGGTTAATAGGATATCAAATAATTACAACTTGCTATATGGTCAAGAAGTTATTGGCCATCTTACGTAAGATTAGGATCAGGATGGCCATGCCCAAAATCCTCCAGAGGCACTCCATTTAAAATTGAATCCTACATGCAAAACTTAACATATGTTATCAGGAAATATCGATAATTCAAAGATATTTTAAAAAATGTCTCATCCAGAAAATACAAGACTGGCTCCAAGCTTGTCCACGAAGATAGGTTTTGCATAAGCCCCAGTAACAGCATGCATGGCGTCAAATATAAACCTGAAAGTAAAATACCATACAATATACTTTAAACCCAGAAAGAAAGCTTTCCGCATATGAATTCAAGATTCAACAATGCCTTTTATGCAATAGTATAGAACTTGCATCAAACACAGACACAAGCAAAAACAATTGTGCATGCTTCTATACAGGGAGGTAAAAAAAGGTACAGATGATTGTGATGGTGAACACAACATTTTAGCTGAGAAGTCTTCACATTAGAAGCAAAAGAAACACAGCATCTGTGAAAATAGCTATAGAGATAGTGATCTAGTGAAAACAGGCTTACATAGATTGACTGCAAATACTTCAGGGGAGACTTTATTGCCAAGTTGAGAAGGTATGAACATCAGTCCAGGTTAATTCAATCATAAGTCAATACTTGGAGGAATATACATAACATATGATAGCCAAAAGGAATAGAGGATCTTCTACATTCATCATATGCACAGAAGAACATGTAAGAAAAAATAGCTATGTCGCAGTGAAAAAATGTACCTGAAATCAGACCGTGAAAGTAGACTTTTGATGAGCTCAAAATCAAATACATTCTGCAAAATAATCCATACAGTTATTGACACAAAATCCAAATGAGTGATCATTCAAAGATGCATGTTCATGTTTTTGTTTCTAACCTCCATTAAATCCAAATAATCAGAAACTGGGTCTACTACTTCAACACTGAAGTTTCCATATTTTGTGACTCCAAGAGTAGAAAGGTCAACATCAGGAATGTCTGCCATCTTAATCTCAGCTATCTGCATAGAGTTCATGAATTTCAGATTCATGCAGAACTACCAAATTATAGGAAGTTAAATAATCAAGCATGCACATCTAAATAATCATGGAGGTGAGATGATGTCCAGTTGCATCCCAAAACCTTCACTTTTGAAAATCACAAGATTATAGCAATTTTTTAAGAAGAAAAATAAATATTAAGCGAGTTAAAAATGACCAAAAGAAAACAATGAAAAAGAACCAGAACATTCATTCTAATAAACACAGAAATACTTCAATTTGACCGAGTCTAAATAGAATTAATGAGCATTTAGCTTATAAATTAACTAGCCTAAACCAGGCAACCTTTGGTTTGCTGGTCCTTTCATTTTTATTTAGCGTAACTGACCTAGAACTTCCTCAAGTTGATTGTAGCAAAAAAGGCTGGACATTGGTACAGGTTCGTGTCAGAAAATACAGATTGGTAGTGTTAGGATCCTATCATCTTGGCACAGGTTTATAGCTGTAAAATTTGGGGATTGTTCATTCACACAGAGGAGAAAAAAGCATACTCAAGTGGTATTGCTTGGAATTGCCAAGATTGGTGTCTTCTTTAAGAAACAAATAAATATTTCATCTAAAGCATTTACTCTAGGAATAGACATAAAGTCAGAGCACATTCAAGGGTAAACTTATGCAATGATTACATTTTTACTCTTCAAAAAGGATATAAAACCAGAAGAACATGACCATGTTGAAGAAAGATGAATAGCTGAACATAGAGAATTACAAGTAAACAGCAGGATACTTTTTTGATGACGAAATAGCCAGATACTTACAGAAAGGGTGTTTCCATATATCTTGTCAGTGATGGATTCAGGTGCAGGTTGCCCACTGTTGTAATTAAACTGGGAAATGCAAGGAAGAAAAGAAAGGAAGCCACATCAACTGGTCGATTTGCAAGTAAATCAACATGGTCAGTTCATGCAGCTAAAACACCAATATGTGAGGGGGAATAAAGATCTCTGTTTACAAGATACTAAATTGCAAACCAGAACATGTAAGGATGGTTAAATCATCAACATGTATGACAAATGCAAATATAAATTAAAAAACAGAGAACTGACAACTACCACTAGAATGATAGCAAAAAAGTAGTAAAGCTTGCTGCACTATGCATATCAGCTCATCGTACTTGATTGCCATATTTTTCTACAGCTTATAAAAAGAGTAGGGGTGGGGTTGAGAGTCGAGATGAAACTATAATTAAGCAGGAGTATTAGATGAGAATTACAATTCACCTTGATGCCCCAATCATATTCAGGCCCTCCAGGATTATGACTTGCACTCATTATAAATCCACCATTGGCCTGCAGATTTATTGCTTGGTTAGGCAGGGAAAAAGGAAAATTTATTAAGGCTTTGAAATGAGTTGCTTAATGTCTGCTCAAAGCATAGATGAGAAGTATGTTCTTGCCTTCCTCTTTCGGATCACAGCAGAAACAGCTGGAGTGGACAAAATACCTTCCCTGAAATGTTGGAACAACACCATAAACAGTGCCAGAATTGCACAAGCATGCTTCAAGATTCTAAAAGGTACTTCATATTATTATTCTTTGAACTTCACCAAAATGATTTTCAAACAGAGCATCTGATAAAGAGAGTTAGCTAAGTTATCATTGCTTAATATAACAACCTTATTTTTTCTGCTCAATTGACTACAAACATGATTCTCAATCAAACCATCCTAGGTTTTTGGAGTTAACATATTGTTTAATCGACTCAAAGTTTCGATGAATCAGTCCAATGCAGCTATCACAGTGCAAAAAAATGGGTCTCAAACAATTAGTCCTGGCATATATCATTCATCCAATACATCAATCTTCCTTAGAATATAAGCATTTCCTCCATCTGACAACAAAACGATCAATCGCAGTGCTTACTTGCCGACAAGGATTTTTCCAACACCATTCCCAGCAGCAATTTTGATGATAATCTGCATTTTATGTCCAAACAACTCTAATAATCAGAGAAGAAACCACAGAATTAAACATCTAAAAAGTATTATTAACTAACAGCAATCACCTGTGAAGCTTCTATGTTGAAGTAACGACCATCCCCTCCTAAGACCAACACTCCATTCTTGTAATCCTCTGGTGGCAATGAATTAAACAATGCCTAGGCATACAAAAAATCAAACTTTACCAAAAAAACTTTATCAAATACCCCCTAAACAATGACACGACACAAAATTTAATACCAAAAAACATGTAAAAGAAAACAAACAAACCTGAATCCAATTTGCAAGGTAGTTTTCCCCCTTGAAAACCTTAACCTACAAGAACATAAATTTGAAACCACTCATTTTTATTCGATTAAGCACATATAACCCAGAATTCTAAATCACTTTTATCTACTTTCTCTCTCAGCAACCACAGAGACAAAAGAAGCAGAACATTACCTTCTTTCGCAGACCACTTGTCCCTGTCTTCTGACCCTCAATTGGCTTCGTAGGCACTGAATTAATCTGAAAAACACAAGAATCAAACACCCGTTTGTCACTTATTTCCATATAAAGCAAACATACATTTGTATATGCACAAAGGAAGGACCTTGATGCCTTCAGGTTCAGCAATGGCAGTGGAAGAGGAAGCTTTGACAGGGACGGAAGAGCTAACTGAATGTAAATTTCTTAAGAGAGCAAGTTTTGGTGAAAACAAAGATGATGATAAAAGAGAGAAAGAACAGGTGGCAGAAGAGAGGAGGACACTGCCATTTGCATTAGTTTGCCTCAGCTTTCTATAAGTTGATGAAAAAACGACATTTTCAAGTCTCAAACAAGAAGTAGATGAAACCATTTTTATTGCTTCTTGATTGACAATTGCTCTCAATGTATTCTTCTTCCCTAGCAAATGTAGTCAGCAGTCATCACTGTGGACAGAGACTGGGAGTACTCTGTGTTAGAGAGAGAAAGATTTTGGGAAACGAGTTGAGAAGAAAAGAACTGAGGAAATCTCTGACTGCCGCATGTACTTTTAAAAGACTTATCTTCACTTCGTATCTAAGCCATACACGTGCTCCTCCTACACATTGTGAACTTCCTCTCCATTGTTTTATTTTATTTCCTTTTTTTTATTTTTCAAAAATATATCTTTATTTATCATGATGGTATCAATATTAATATTTTATTTAACACTCTATTTTAAAAATATTTTAAAAAATAAAATTGTTTTTATTATTATTTTTATTTAATTGTTTTAGATTATTTTCATGTAGTGATGTTAAAAATTATTATATATATATATATATATATATATATATATATATATCATTTTAATGTATTTTTTAATAAAAAAATATTTTTAAAAACAATATCCACCAAATTACCAAACAGTTATTAAACATCTATTTGTTTGATGCAAATTTAACTTAATGATCTATGGATGAAAAGATAAAATATTAAAAAGAGTAAATATATTTTAATAATTAGTTGAGGACGTTAATGATAAAAATGATTTTATAAAATATTTTTATCTTTTAATAAAAAAAGAAACCAATTACTTCAAGTATCCAATCAACTGATACATTCATTCTAAAATGATTTTTATTCAAATATTGACTATAAATCTCATTTTTATATTTATTCATTAAATTTATTTTTCTTATATAACATGAAAAAGATATATATAAGTTGTTAGCTGGAAAGTAAATTATAAATGGTTTTATTCCGGTGACAGGTTCCTTTAAAAGGTGAGGTTTCAAGGTATATTCCATGTATATTCTATTAAATTAAATTTCGTTCACTTTTATTTATGTAGAAGAATCCACATACCACTTGACAGCAAGGAAACATGGTATTTATCCCCCTTCTTCTTCTTCTTCTTCTTCTTCTTCTTCTTCTTATTTCGGTGGTCACAATTTCCTTATAACGCATGAGTTGAATGCTCCAGATGCTTATACTTTTTTTTTTATATAAATTTTATTTTATTTTAAATATATTTTATGTATTCAGATGAATAAGTAAGACTTGGTTATCCTGGATTTTTATAAAAAATATACATTTTAAATTGAACCCGAAATCTATTGTGCTGATAACAAGCTTTCACGCTCCTTAATAACAATTATGCTTATGCTTATGAGCATAATAAGATAGTGTGGGTGAATGTAGTAATTATTTTAGGAAAAAAATACTTAATCGAAAAAAATTCTTTTTTTCATACGATAATATAAAAATTAAAAATAATTCTTTTTTAATAGTTTTCATACGATAATATAAAAATTAAAAATAATTCTTTAATATATGTTTTTTAAAAATAATCAACTCAAGCGCATCCTCGAACAAGTGGAGAAAGCGCATCCTTCAAGAAGAAATATCGGTCACATGGACCTGGAAGAACAAGGGTGTGTTTTGGAGATCGAGCAGCCTCAGATAAGTAACCTCTATACTTCAGCCTGGGTTGCAGTTTGGTCCTTGCCTCTTTAAGACCTTATAAACACACCCTTTCCATGAACACTAGGTTGTGGCTAAAGCTCATGATCATGACCATCGAAGTGCCCGAGTGCTAGCCTCATCATCCAACCCTACAAGTACTTTTTCAATAGCGTAATGATTGGATTTGAACATAAATTAAAAAAAATATATCCCCAAAAACACTTAGAATTCTTATTCTCTTGCTATCTTTCGGGTCAGCTTACATGCATCTCAATTATTTTTTGAGCTTACTTGAACACCCTGCAAATTCAAATGACCAAGTAAGGCACTGCGGGGTAACAGACGTACCACGTAAGAAAGGATCCAAAGAGACATGAAAGAAGATACCTTACAGCCCCACTCTAGCTGGAACTCAAACTAAAACTTAAAAGAAGGAGGACGCGTCCCTACATGACTGGGCTACAACCTTGCAGGTCCACCTAGTTGTTATCTTTTTTTTATGACCGGGGTGTCCGGGTCAGTTTACGCGCACCACAACTAATCCCTAGACTCATTGAACATCCTTCAAGCCTAGTGAGCATGTAAGGCACCGCGGGGGTGACAGACGTGCATGGTGGGACCTGAACCCTGATGCTGAGTAGGGAAACAAGTCCCTTCAACCACTAGGCCAAGACCCCACTTGCTATCTTAATAATAGAAAAGATGGAGACACGAAAGATAAAAGAAAACATGTTTTATTTGCATTTTTTATTTTAAAATCACATGAATTTCCCATAAAAGATATTTTCTCAAAAAAATAAAATTAAATCCAAAACAAGAACTCCTAACATATTGTTTTCCTCAAGGAAAAGAACCCTGAGTTCAATTTGCAAATATGTTGCCCCAAAATTACTCAAAAAATAAATTAAAATTCTATAAACCAACTACCAAATCAAGCATCTCCAACCGCCAATGTGGATGGTAAGAAAATCAACCATATCATTATTATCATTCTCCAACCCACGAGCCTGCCCATCAACATTCTTAAAGCTACCACACCATAAATATCTTGCTATGCTTGTCCAAAATTAACTATGAATCATGAATTGAACAATTAATTTTTAACTAGGTTTCGACCAGTCCCAACTTACTAAATTTAATGAAATACTTTCACTTCTACGTGTTTCAATTTAAAATCTTATTTATCCCAAATTTTTGACCTCCAAGACAACCAATTCAATAACAATTAATCACATCTTGGTCATGTTTTGAGTTGTAATTGAAATTGTTTTAAAATATTTTTAAATTCAATTTAAAATAAAAAATAAAAATATTTAAAAAAAATACCACCAAGCTATATTTATAATAAAATTGATCCTAGGTTTCTTTTGTCTTGAACGAAGCATTAGATTTAAGGCTGGCTAGTTTTTTTCACCGTTTTTTTTTTCTGCGGTAATTTCGGTCAAGGGGGGCATGCTCTGCAAAAAGGGGAGGCTGCTGCAGTAATATCATTAAGGTCATGCAGTTACTGGATTGTACTTTTGAGTATTGACTACTTCTGAGGTATTGCGGACTCGACCGTAATTTAAAAAAGCAAACCTTGAATTAATATTTTTATCATTATTATTTTCATACTAATATTAAAAATTAAAAAAATTTATTTTGATATATATTTTCTTGTAAAAATATTTTAAAAAATAACCTATGTACACCCCTATCAATCCATAAGAATTGCTTTCAGGTTCGAGGAAAAAGTGGGTGTCTGACATTATGTTTTACAAGCGTTTAAATTTTTTTATTTTTATTATTTATTTTAAATTTTTTTTGGTATTTTTAGATCATTTTTCATGTGCTAATGTCAAAAATAATTTTTTTAAAATAAAAAAAACATTATTCTAATACATTTATGAACAATAAAGTCAAAATAAAATGAAACACGTAAAACCAAACCAATGAGGACCAACATATATTTGGATGTTGCAAGAGAGAGAAAATAGGGGGAAACCGACCATTAATGATCCCTCACTCACCATACAATGACATGATAGCTCACCAGAAGTCATGTCGGATGACATTTTCAACTACCTATCTACACCGCACACGTCGTCTTAAAGGTGTGTATGAGTGAAAACTGACGGCGTGTTCGAAAAACACGATTGTAATAACCTTGAGGAAAATCAATTTTAAAAATACAGAATTATCTAAATACTCTTGGATCAAGCGATAACTACGAAAAAAACTAAGAGCGGAAGTACCACAATGGCCTAGCGTCATACCTTCATTTTTGTCTTGCTCTTAAATGTATGTATGTAGTTTCACTGTGCACAAAACATGAAACACATTAACTACCCTCCCTTCCAGCGCCCAATTTATGCCTCACCTAAGGGCAAAGTTGTTATTGCACCGTTCAAGATCATGCAAAAAAACAAGAATATCTCTATCTAGCCTTCATTTTCTTGCCAACATCGGATGATAAATAGGTAGTTTCATTGTACAAATAAAAATAGAAAAGACTAGAACACCCCCTATATAATATGTAAATGTCACACAGGCCCTCGGTACTTAAGGTTAAAATTTGTGTCCTGAGGGGCAAAACATTATTTAACTATTGAAATTCATAACGATTTGTGTCTAGGAACACGGTAAAACATCAATGTTTTTTTATTTATTTATTAAATATTAGAAATAATATAATTATTAAAAATACTTTGCAAACTAACACCATGAGGAAAAAAAAGGGAATATTATCTATTTTTTATTGCTGATGCAATCGAAAGCGTCAACGAATCAACTGTACTAATTTACAATTTTTTTTGATAATTATTCTACTTTAAAAAAAAAGAACTTTGCGGTGGTTTATAAAGTATAGACTATGGAAATGTACCTTTTTTTTCTCAAATAAATAAAATAATAATCAAGAATAAAAGGCTCACATCTCAGGGCTAAATGCCATGTGTAAGTCGCTGTCATGAAGAAATACAAAATGTTGAAATACTAGTAGAGGAGTGCATCGCTGTTTGCCACAAAAAAATCATAGCAAAATCATGTTCTAACTTTTTTAAACATCAATATGTGCATTCTCACTCACAATCCACTTCTCATTGATGTTTGATAAAATAGTAGGTCTTGATATTATTTCTGAAAATCGTATTTTGTAGACTCAAGTGAGTGGATAAAACCCCGGTTATTCTAGGTTTTCACAAGAAATGCATATCCTGACTCGAACTCGAGACTTGTTGTGCAAATCTTAAACTCTTTATCATCACGTCACACCCATTGGAGACTTCAAATTATTTCTATAATGCCAAGAGAACTATTTTTTGTATATATACATAATGAATTGTTATAAATTGAATATTTTATTTTTGAATAACAAGAGGAACATGCTCTCTTATTGAAAATAAATAAATTTATATTTAGTTGGGCCATGAAAAAAATAAAAGTTGTAGAAAGCAAAGTATTGAAACACCAAATCCAACCTCAATTCTTAAGAAAAAAAATCACGGTTTAGAGAATTTGATATGTTAGGATTCATACTGTTTTTAATTTTTGTTTTTTTATAAATCAAATTAATTAAGGGTTTTCATTTCTTAAATGAGAATATTTTTATTAGTTTGTATGACAATATCCACTTGAAGGGTATTTAGATTAGAAAATGACTTGAAATATAAGAGTAAATTAAGAACAAATAATGTATTCAGAGCTCTATCTTTTATTTTAAATCCCATTTTTGTTCAACATTCTCTCTTTTTCTAGCATAAGTTTCATCTTAGTGTCACATCCCCATTTGTGTGGGTATCGGTTTAGGAGTGTTTTAAATTATTTTTAATTTAAAAATATATCAAATAATATTTTTTTTAATTTTTTTTAAATTATTTTGATATTAACACATGAAAGTGATCTTAACACACTAAATTTTTTAATTTAAAGTAAAAATTAAAAATAAAAAATTAATTTTTTTCAAAAGTATCTTTGAAATACAATGGCAAACAAAGCTCTAATTTGTCATTGATAACCAATTTGTATTGCTATCTTTCCTCTATTTCCTTTGATTTCTTCACTCTCCCATCCAATTTTCTTAGGTAGCCCCTAATTTTTTTTTATTTAGTCCTTTTTCTTTTGATTATATATATATTTTCTAAAATAACTCATTGAATTAGTTTTTTATTTTATTTTATTCTCATTGAATTTATGGTTTTGTCAAATTTTGTCATCTATCTTTTAAATGTTATTTTTTATGGGACGAGATAGTTTTAGAATTGCACAATTCCACCCTCAAATTTCTATGCAAGAGGTTTAATCCTTATTATTATGAATTATTTTCTTGCTTCGTAATTTCTTCAAAACTGGATATTGTCTTACCTGATTTAATTGGTTTTGGATTTGACCTTCATTTAGCCCGTGTCTAGGATTTCATAGGTTGCAGCTTTTGTGAATTATCCCGGCTTCATGAGGTTTCTCTATGATTGCTTTGGTTTTCTTTTTCATTATTTCATCATTCAATATTTTTTTTTATGCATGCTTTCTATGATCTTGATTTTATCAATCATTTTTATTTAATTGTGTTACCTTAGGTATGGTATTCTTTGTTATATTTTATTAAAAGTAACTTTTATTATTGAATTAAATATAATTAATTTATTTAATGTGGATGGATGCCCACTTCCCACTTCATTTTATTTTATTGAATTTACTATATAGGGTGGTTGCTCTATGGACCCATACAACTTCTTCTCATGTTATCATTCAAAAATTTACAACCTGGTTTAAACAGTCTTCACAATTTATTTATTTTTTTCGAGCGATTCCCACAATGAAGTGGCATATTTGTTTTTGTTAGTTGTTGCCAAATATATTCAAATGATTAGATTAGCCAGTAAAACTGGATCTAGTTAATTTAATGGCTCAATTATCAAGTTTATATATATATATACACAGTATTTTTTTAAAAAATATATTAAAAATATCAATAACACAAACAATTGTATAGTTTCTCATGATTTTCCATGGTCGTACATTATTTAAAAGAGAGAAGAGAAATCACGAGGGCTTGCCCCCACGCACGTCCTCTACTGTCTGTCCATGTGGAAGTGATACTAGAAAACGACTGAATAAGAACAGATATTCAAAAAAACAATTAAAAGAAAAATATTCTAGACCTACTAAAATCAATCTCCTTTCTCATGATCGATGCTTAAAGAAAAAAACCACAGCCGTTAGATTATTCTTTTATCTCCACTCATATGTCTGCAGTGCACCTATCTTTATGTATACCAGTGCCCGGATAAACATACGTAAAGCCAACAAACTGAAAGAAACTGTAAGAAACTACTGGTCAGAAAACGAAAGAGCTTAAAAATTCAGTCATCACCATCTTCTTTGTTGCAGAGAGTGGTAAATCACAGCTCGGCCTTATGTTTTTAGTTTCTCCTCTTATAGCCAAAAAGCCCATTAACAGAAAGTTTGTATCTCTCTCCCATATACATCTTAACCCTAATACGTACTAATCGCGTGAACTTTTTGAAGGGCTAGAGCTTGACTGAAAGTTTGTATCTCTCTCCCATATATACATCTTAATTTTGTTTGCTGTTCTTACTTCTTAGGTTTTTTCTTCCTCAAGAGGGCCAACGAAATGGGGAGAGGAAAGGTGGTTCTGGAGAGGATAGAGAACAAGATCAGTCGTCAAGTAACTTTCTCCAAAAGAAGAAATGGTTTGCTCAAAAAAGCTTATGAACTCTCGCTTCTTTGTGATGCTGAGGTTGCTCTCATCATCTTTTCTAGCCATGGCAAGCTCTTTGAGTTTGGTAGCGTTGAGTAAGCTCATCTTTTTTTCCCCTTTTTCATTGATTGATCTTCCTATCTTTCTTGCCGTTGTTTGCTTCGAAAATCCTTTATTATTATAGAGAAAGAGCGAGAGAGATGTGGTTAATACACAGACTGCTTCCTCAGTTTCTAGGATCCACGAAGGAAGGAGATCGGATTTCCTTTTCCTTTTAATTCTTTTAAATTGGGGTTATCAAGTACTAGTAAATTTCCAATGCTATCTTGACACGTTTTTGTGTGTACTTTGTTCCATAACACCTCAGCAGTCTTCTCAGACCGACAGGTTGGGTTATGGGGGGGATGTCTAGGGTTTTGTCTCTCTTTTTTTCACTGCTCAGACATGTTTCCAGCCAGATTCGAAGCTAGTGATTTATTGTAGAGTCAAATCCCATTTTTCTTCTTCTATATTGTTCTTGATCTTTTTCATGATCCAAGGGAATAATGAGCTCTAATGATGCACCAAAACCTTGTTGAGGTGAACCAAGATGGCTGGCTCTGATGCGATTACTTTCCTGACAACCTTAATGATATCTTTCTCTTATTATTTTGCTGTGGGTAGGAAGGTTAGATCTTCTGGACATGCATTTGATGTGATCGTAGTGTTTTTGAATAGTTCTCCTTTTCTCATCTGCTTCTGCATTTTTCTGTGATTCTCCTTTATGATTTGAGCAGTAAGAGTGTAACCTGTCAAAAGTACAGTGTGTGTTTTTATTTTGTTTTTTAAGTATTTTTTGCTTATATATATATTTATTTAATTTTTAAATTTTATTTTTTATATTTACATATAAAAATACTTTAAAACATCAAAAAAATTAATTGATAGTTGGGACTAAGCGAAGAATGCGTAAGTGTCTTTTATATATATATATCAATCACTAAATTCATAATTATATATAAAATTATGAACTCATTAAAAATCTTAATTGATTAGTATAAATTTAAAGCTATAATAACATTATAATAAATTATCAATACTAATAAGTAAATTCAACCTCCGAAAAATATTAATATTTCTCAAGTACTGTATGCCTCATTAACACCTAGATACATAAAAGGGGTCCAATTAAATTAAATCTCTTCTAAGCTATGTCGTATTTTATTGGTGCTCTTTAAAAAAAAATGTTTATAGATAGTCTGATAAAAAATATAAAGTGTAATTAAAATCCAAAAATATTTTAATAAAATTACAATAAATCAAAATTTTAATTTTAACCCTTTGTTAATTTCCAATAAATAATTTGTTTTTGGTCTTCCGTTATTTTTCACTCGTTTGTGCTGATATTATTGATGTTAGAAAATGAATGATTTATTAAAAACTACGTATAAATTTTTGATTCATATATTTATTTTTAACTTATATTAGTATAATTTATAACTGAAAGAGGTATTAAATTAAAAATGATAGCCACTCCAAAAGTTTTAAAGGCCAGAGTGTAGCTTATAGAAAACCAAACCAACGTAATAGAATTAATCATTAATGGTGTAAGCTTATAGAATCAATCAAATCTTTTTTTATTTTATATATCTCTCTTAATAAGTTTCTAGAGTCTATCAATATATATATAGTAAAAATTGAATTTTGAGAAAAAATATGTTTTAATCAACCATTATAACAAAATGAACTTTTAATGACGTTTTATAAGTTTCTTTATTATAATTGTTTTAGTATAATCTTTCTTAATTTGAGTGGTAAGTGTGATATATCTTTACTTATGATTCAAATATGTTTTGATTACATTTGAAACAAATACCTTTGATCCAGTAAAAACTCTATCACGATTGTTATAAAAATAAATAAAAAAATATATTTTATGTTATATAAATGCCACTAATTATACATTAATAAAGTTAATTGCTTCACAATATCATTATAAAATGCACTTGTATAATAAACTTTTAAATAATAAAAATATTTATTTACCCTCAAAATCAAAATTGTTGGGCTATTGGATAATAATATCTTTTTTTTCTTCCCACTATTCATGTACAATTAAAGTACATTTTGGAGGTGTTTGTTTTACTCTTTGATGGTCTTCACATTTTCCTTTTCAATCGCAGGGGAAGAAGTGGACTCTAGAAATATTACTAATTGAGTTGAGAAATGAAACTCTATAGATCACTATGCAAAGGCTTTTAATTTAATAATTTTATATTGAACTATTTAAATTAAAATTGAATTCAATCAATTTCTAAATTCCATACAATTTGATTGGAGTAATTTATTCAATGAATTATATCTAAATATTGCCCTTTTAATCATAAATTATAAGAATAATACCTTTTTAATCACACACGTACACACACATTCTCGTGTTTATATTTCAAATTAAAAAGATTGCAAGTGATAATAAAGTTATTCCATCCAAATTCTTTCTAAATTCCTTATTTTGATGAATTGGCTCTAATTAGAGTTATACATGGACATTAAGGAACAGCAAAACGTTTTTTTAGTTTTTATTCGAAATAAAAGAAAATTCTTATGCATACCCTAGTGTTTACAAGAGATGCTTGTGTTTGTTAAATAGTTGGATGTACTTTTTTTTTTATTAAGAGAAAAAAAAATTAAAATCCTTATTACATGCTAAGGAAAAAAAAATGCCTCTGATCATTTAATTAGCATAGAGATGGTGGTGTAACCTTGGAAGAAAACAAGGATAAAGGATTTTAATGATTTTTCTCTTTATATATATATATATATTTAAAGTTTTCGTTGCTCACTTATTTTTATAAATTGACTTGTTAATTATTTATCTCTTCTTAGCAGGATCAACAATACCCTTCAGCGGTATCGACGACAATGTTGCTTCAACACACAAGACACCAACATTCTTGAGGAAGGGTCACAGGTTTGTTTTAGTCATTTGACCTTAATATTTAAAATAATTTGATAGTTCCTATTTCCTATCTGAATGAATTAAATTTCCTGTTCATGAACTTAATTCATTTTGTTTTTGTTGTTGCAATATCTTTTTAAATTAATTCCAGACCTTATACCAAGAGGTATCCAGGTTAAGGGCAAAATGTGATGCTCTTCAACGCTCTCAAAGGTAATCTCATTTTTAATCTTTTCATTTTCTTCTAAATAAAATTGATTAGAAATCATTAATTGTCGATAAAATTGAGTAGGGAAGTAAATATTTCCGAGTGAGTTTTGATTGATTTTGAGGTCCTTTTTTATCCCATGAGATTTGTATTGGATCGAGAAAGAAAATATGAAATAAGGTCACTTGTCCGAGTTATGCTATAATACATATCATTCTATTTTTAAACATATTAATAAAGTAGAGATTGTTATATGTTTCCTTTTCAGGAATGTTCTTGGAGAAGATCTCCAACACCTTGCATTTAAAGACTTGGAGAAGATTGAGAAACAACTTGACAAAACTCTTTCACAAGCTAGGCAAAGGAAGGTACATACATTTACACATGTATAATGGTTAAACTCAAAGATTTTTATAATTTCTTACCAATTGTAATTATAAAATCCAGTGTCAATTCATTAGCTAAAAAATGATACAATTTTTATGTGAATTGTTCACCCCTCGTTCAAAAATTCTCAAGTCCTAGGGGTTGGACAAACTTTCTATTATAGTTATTAAACCTGACTCATGGGTTGACCCAACCAAGGGTTGGATCCCAGGTCACACGGGTTGACCTAGGCTGATCTAGAAAAGTTAATATTTTTTTTGAAGTTCTTATATCCCAAATAAAAAAAATTAAGAAACTATTTGTGTGAATGTAGACTATACATGTTATAAATAATACAGTTTGAAAGATTATTTCAAAATATTTTTTATCCCACATTGGATTTTTAAGTCAATTTGTTAACGCGATCCGAGTTTGATGACTATGTTTTCTACAATTCATTACAAAATTCTTCCATCATAGGTACTTGGTAGTATTTGGTACCAAAATACTCCTCAGATTGATGATAGCTATTGAAATGTTAGAATTATCGTGTAGTCATTTGGAGATAGATTGAAATAGGGGAGATATATAATACAAGAACTTTTTTGTATTGTTTTTTGAAAAAAATAAAATTTATTGTAAAACTTTCTTAAAAATATATTTATTTTATATTTCTATATATGCCACTTCAAACAAACATGAACATGTCCCTTCAAAGATTTGTTTTTATATTGCTTGTGGCTGCCTCTTGTTTCAGTGATTTGGCCGTTGTGTAGTGCTTTCAACCTATTTTGTAGGTGACTTTTATGTAATTAGGGTTACATATTCTTTCTTTTAATTTAATTAGGTTTTGATAGGAGTCAGCATTTTTTTCTATGTTTGGTGTTTCTGTATAATAAAGTTGGTTTTCAAGTCTGCTGCTACAGAGTGGCCTAAATTGTTCCCTTTCGATCTCCTTGCTGGCCTTTTGGTGCTACCTATTCTATATAATAGTTAATAAACGAAGGTAAAACTGATAATAATCCTAGGTTTCTTCTCATCAATGCAGACACAACTGATGTTTGATAGAATGGAAGAGCTACGCAAAAAGGTAATATCGTTATTCTATTTGGGAGTGGGGTTGATGTTACTTTTAAAACTATTTTTTATTTAAATATGTATCAAAATAATATTTTTATTTATTTTTTTAAAATTATTTTTGATATTAGCATATTAAAATATTTAAAAACACTATTTGTTTAAAATTTTAAAATAAAAAATAAAAATAAAGCATTCCTAAGCATGCTAAATCTATGGCAGCCTTAATATTCTTTGCGTATTTCTCGCCCATGTTTAATGTGATTGACATGGTGGCTAATTAAGACTTGGTCAAGCTTTGGTGGACTGAAAATAGAATCATTGCTGCAAACTTTGATCATCTTTCTCATCATGCAGGAACAAGAACTTGAAGAGGAAAACAGACAGCTAAAGACTAAGGTATTTTTCTTTCTCGACCTGCACATATACATCTCACATGAGTAATCCACCTTGAAAGCTGTTCATTTTCCTCATACATTTGGAGGGGATTAAGTTTTCTGCTGGTTTATGGAATTTCAGCTAGAGGAAGTTCTTCGTTTCCCAGTTCTTCAAGGTGTAGGAGACCCTAGCAAGGCAGATGGAAATAAGCATTCTCAATCTCAACCCACTTTACAGATGGGGTATGCCTCTCTTTCTTCTTACTCTTGAAAACTTTGAGAACTATGTTGGGATCTCTCTGCATATATATACACTATGGATTCCAAATTTTTTAGATCTACTTCTAAGACCTCTGAGGATAAGAGGAGAGTACAAAGTGAGGAAATAACTATTGATGACTTTACAAAGAATATAAATGGCTGAAAGATTCCAAAAATTTCTCAAACTCAAATTTCTCAAAAATCAAAATATGACATTTTCAAAACCGATTTTATAATCAAAACTGAAAAAAAGAGATATTTAGCTCACAAAATCATTTGAGACTATCCAACTCTTCTCCCAAAAATCTTTATAAAAACACTTAGCCAAAAACTACAAATACATCCATATCGGCTTAGTCCAAGTCGGTATCAAACCACTCACGAAAGAAATCTTTAATCACGGGATGACCTTGGAGGAATTCGAGAAGACAACCAAAATATTCCCACCATTAACCATAATGGAAGGTTTGTGAATGTTATGGATTTATGGAAGTGAAATAGCCAATAATGACTATGGTTGGTGTTTTGGAGTAGAAAGGCATTGAACTAGGCTTGCTGGTAATCCTAGTATGTATATGTAAGTTTTCAAATTTGACAGAATTTATTTCTTCTCAAATTTGACAGAATTTATTTCTTCAATTTCTCTAGCTAGGCAAGCAGTTCCATGGTTGATATATGTTCATCAATTAATATCTAGAGAATATAAGTCTTAAATTCACAAAATTAAATAAAACTCCTAAGCCCCTAAAAGCTCTAGTCTCAATTTTATAACAAGTGCTTGCAGTAAGTGGATGCTTATGTACATTTATGACTTTAATTTAACCCTGCCTTAATTACATTGGTTAAAGATAGAAGCAACTTGTGTGCAAAAAATTAACTTGAGCATGATAGAAGCAACTTTTTGTCCACTTAACCCTAAACATTTTATTTTTTGCACAAAAATGTTTCTTGCCAAACAGGTACCATCAATTTGCTTACCAAGAACAAGCCTTCGATGCCAGGACTATCTTTCCAGGAAAGAGTAACCCTATTCCAAGATGATTCTCATGAAGTAATATACATCCTTCAACACTTACAAGTGTGTTTGATGAAATATGAATGGGTTCCAAGATGTGTTCCCAAATTATGGATGAACTGCATGAATCATGAATGTGCTCAAGAAATTCATGACATTTTAGTATCTATTCTAATTTAAGCCACGTATAAGCATGTCTCTAGGGCTGTAATATTGAAATACTGTTTGAAATATGGCTATGTGTACTGAATGGTATTGTTAAAGCTATGTTAAAGCATTTCCTCAGCACCTTGTTTTAAGCACATAATTAGTTACTATTTCAAGACAAAAATAATATAAAATAAATATACTCTTAGTGTAAAGTCTTACAAGTAGATTTGATATATATTTTTTGTAAACAAAATATTCATCTCTATTACAAGGAAAAGTATCGACTCTCTAGCCATGCTTGGAACAAGTCCTTGTGAAAAATTAAACAAGATGAAATATAGAAGGAAAAGTAATTGGATTGATAAGAAAATATCTCATCTAAAATCTAAAAATTTAAGATTTTAGGTAAAGTTTTAAAATATGATTTATGTTATTTCTTAATATATATCTTCAAGTGAAAATATTTTGAGCTTAAATTTATATATATTTATATTATCATGTACTAGATTTTTATTAAATAGAATAAAAATATTAAAATTCAAATTCGTGATCTCTAGATTAATAAAACTCTGATATTATATTAAGTGATAAAACGATCAAAAACCGACACGACGACATCATCACGTGTCACATGGCTGAGAAACTTTCAAAGTTACACTTCCCTGTGTCTAGCTAGCTAGAGCTTGTAAGAGAATTTATTTATTTTTTTATAGGAAAAATATCTGTAGTTTTATAATTTAAAAATCGCATTTGCTTATTGTTTTTGTTATTAAAAAACATGCCTTTCTTGCAAAAACAGTCACACCTCTCGAAATCATCCAAGTCCAGGGAGGAAGACAACGATCGATATATATATATATATATATATATATATATATATATATATATTTGAGTCAACCCTCTACCTATTTGGACAGATCCCTTCCATAATAATCGAGCCAAAGTAATTCAATCTTCAACATATTGCCATAAATCAAATGGCGAAGGCAATACGAGAATCCCAAATTCAGTATCCTAAGAACAAATTAATTGATGCACGATGATTACTGGTAATCTATATATCTTATTTCAACGTATTTTCAAACACAAATCAATTTTGAAAGCAAGATTTGATCAGAAATATAAAAAAATAAAAAATTAAGGTGCTAATTGAAAATAGTGGTTTTATAGGCTCATTTTGATAGATAGATGATCAAAATAAATAGATGAATTGAGAAATACCTTTTCCTGTTTCTGTCATTTTCAATGTCAATTTCGTTTTTTAATAAATAATAAGTATAAATAGCTATTTCCTAATGCTATAATTAAAATTTCTCTTAAAAAAAATGCATGCGGCCGGCCAGATATTCTTTTTTTGTGAACCATTGGCGGAGGCCAAAAGTCAAAAATGCTGCAACTCTTTAGTTTATGAAATTGAATTGTGCTGTGATGATCCCCTTTCTTTACTCTTTAAAGGTGGCCTCACCATCAAAAGATGCATGCACATTTAATAATACCATTGACCGGCCCTAAGACAACTGCAATCTAGACTGGATTAGGTTTTATTTTAAAAAGAAATATTATTTATAAAACCTGATCGTATATAATCAAAATGCTCGAGCTCTTCAAGTTCTTAAATTTTGAGTTCTTATTTTTATTTTTTATAGTATTTTGAATCAACAATCCGATACTAGCAATGTAGCGTAGCATTTGACAAATATTAACCGAATGATTAATGACTCCTAATTAATATCTTAGTTATATGTCATGTTATATTATATTTTGAAAATCATTCAAAATTACATAAAGGTACTATTTGACACTGTTTTTCAAAAATATTTTTGAAAAAAAATAAATATTTTTAGTTTTAAATTTTTTACTTTAAACTATATTCTTTTGATGTTTTTAGATTATTTTCATGTGTTAATATAAAAAATAATTTTTTAAAAAATAAAAAATAATATTATTTTGATACATATATAAATGAAAAATATTTTGAAAAGTGACTTCCACTGGATTCTTGGACACTGATTATTTTTAAGGATAAAAGGACTATTTTATTTATTTTGTAAAACTAGAGGGATAATTTATTATTTATTAAATAAAAAAAAATAAACAATAATGTTAATTTTTTTTTTTGATACTGATCGGGCGTTACGCCCTACTAAATATCACGAGGAAAAAAAAAAGGCTTTTAATTATCACTTTCCTAGTAATTTATCTGATCTTGCTTTCTTCTTTGATGTTAAATTAACATTATTGTATATGCTTTCTTCTTTGATGTTAAATTAACATTATTGTATATATATACAATAATGTTAATTTAACATCAAAGAAGAAAGCAAGATCAGATAAATTACTAGGAAAGTGATAATTAAAAGCCATTTTTTTCTTAAAAATGAAAAGAAACGAAAGGAATAAAATAAGTAGTTTGCAGCTCTCTTTGTCAACTTACCACCAAGAGCGATCTTTCAGTATAGTGTAAAGTCTACAACGAAGCAACCACCACCATCTCCTCCTTCTATAACTCCTCTCCTCTTCTATATAAGACACCCACACTGCACCAAACTTCCTCTTCCTTCTCCTTCTCTCTCTTTATTCTTTCTATTAACGCTTGTAAAATGGCCAAGGATTACGTCCCACGTATGTCTCCTCTGTTTCATTTCTTTTAAAGTTGTTGCTTTCTTGATTGATCAATGCTATGTTTATTGTTTCTATGTTTTGATATTCTTTTCAGTGATTTCTTATCTGGGTTTGAACTGGTTCTGTGTTTTTCCTTTTATTTTGTGTGTGTGATTCTTGACCTTGGGTTTTTTTTCTTCTTTTTTTCTTTTCTCTTTCATAGATCTTTCTTTATGCCTCATTGGTTTGTTGTCTCTGTTTGAGTCCTGCAGAACGTTTTTCTTACCTTGTACAATGAAGTGACTGTATATTATTTTATAGTGCTTTAGGTGGACCAACCCTGAAAAAGATAGGATTGGTTTGTGATTTGATCAAGACTGGAAATTTGTGTTAATTCACAGTGAAGTTGAATTGTTTTTCAATCTGAATCTGATTTAAAGAGATTTTTTTATGTCTTGGGAATGACAAAGGGAGGCATAGTTTTTTTATCGACTACATTTTGGTGAGTGTTTTTGTAGTTTTTGATGTGCAGATCGTACTGATATCAAGCAATTGAAATCTGTAGGTGATTCTATTAATGACTCCTTGAATATGAAAGAAGGAGCGAATGACTTGCTAGTTGTTTGTTTCGGGGAAATGTTGATTGACTTTGTACCAACAGTTTGTGGGGTTTCACTGGCTGAAGCACCCAGTTTCAAGACGGCTCCTGGTGGTGCTCCTGCTAATGTGGCTGTTGGTATATCAAGACTAGGTGGTTCATCTGCTTTTATAGGCAAGGTGCATTTGGATATGGTTCTGGGTTACTTATTTATGAAATGACTTATTGTTGCACACGCCAAACATGGTTAATTCATTTTCTTTTTGGTGTTTAATGCATCGAGTAAATGAACTTAAACTGAAATTGCAAAGATTTATCCTGAAGATTTCATTTCGATTGGAACTTGGTCCAACATTTGGCCAAATGGTGTTTCGTAATTTGACAGTAAACTGTACGTTGCAGGATCACAGTCTCCTGTTTTTTTAAAGTTGTGAATGGATTTGGTGTCGATGCTTTTTATCTAGCCATAGTTCTAATTTCCATTTTTGTGGCATATTTTCTCAGCTTGGTGATGATGATTTTGGGCACATGCTGTCTGACATTTTGAAACAAAACAAGGTGGATAATTCTGGTGTGCGATTTGATTCTACTGCAAGGACTGCCGTGGCATTTATTACGCTCAGAGATGATGGTGAGCGTGAATTCTTATTTTTCCGTCATCCAAGTGCAGACATGCTTCTTCAAGAATCAGAATTAGATATAAACCTCCTTGAACAGGTCTATTTTTTCCTCTTGGTTTTAGCAAGAAATATGTAGCATGTCAGGACATATTCCACAAGATTTTCAAGTTCTGGCAGACATCCATTTGAAAATTTTCACATCCAAAATTGAATTGATTGCAGGCCAGGATCTTTCATTATGGATCAATTAGTTTGATTTCAGAACCTTGCCGGTCAAGCCATATTGCAGCGATGAGAATTGCCAAAAAGTCTGGCAGCATCCTTTCTTACGATCCAAATTTGAGATTGGCATTATGGCCATCAGCAGAGGCTGCTAGGGAAGGCATAATGAGCATATGGGATCAAGCTGATGTTATTAAGGTGTAGTTGGAACCTACTGTGGCATGAGCACGTATACACCAGCTCAATTTTATTGTTCTGAAGTGAAACAATTGCGTATCTTTCATGGTAATATATTTGGAACTCATTGGGTTGATTATATAAAATTGCAGATAAGTGAGGAAGAAATTACTTTCTTAACTGGATGTGATGATCATACTGATGATAAAGTTGTCTTGGACAAGCTTTTTCATCCCAATCTGAAGCTTCTGATTGTAACTGAAGGGGCAGAGGGTTGCCGGTATTACACCAAGGTATCCTTGCTGATTATTGCTACTTGTATATAAATATAAACCTTCGTGTCGACAATTGATTATCAAACTAGAGACAGGATCTATATTCTAATCTACAAAAATGTTCCTTTAGTGTTTTAGAAGCGGCTTTCTGCTAAACTGATCTTCTCCATCTTCTCCCCCCCTCTCTGTTTTTTTTTCCTGTTGTTGGGATGTTGGTTGATGTTAGCAAAGGACCTTGGCTAACGAAGCCTCCGGTAGAAAAGGCAAACTGCTAGTTGTTTTGGTCGTCGTACTTAGATAATTCGGCATAATTTGAATTATGGAATTGAAAAAATTATATTCTTTTTCAATCTTTGGTATATACTCTTGAGAAGCATCAGTCATCGATAATAATGACAATATGCAATTACTCAAGTCAGAACCTTGCACAACAAATGATCGGAATGGATGTGTGGATCCTTCTGAATGTGTAGGTGTATCTCATGCAATGTTACTTATAGGTCGAGGTGGTTTTTGCGCGGGCTAGACTTCAAAAAGTTTGAAAATCTGCTGTAATAAACGGAAGTGTCACCGCAGTGCTGCTTGTAGATGGTTATTTTCCCCTACTTTGTGATCTGATATTTCAACGTGGCCCTGGAAATTGATACCATCTGTAAACCTATTCAGGAGTTTAAAGGCCGTGTTCTTGGTGTCAAGGTGAAGGCTGTTGACACGACTGGTGCAGGCGATGCGTTTGTCGGTGGGATTTTGAGCAAACTAGCTTCTAACCTAAATCTGTTCGAGGTAAATATAGTTGCATACAGAATCAGAATGGCTCAATCTTTTTATCCCATTGATAATTTTAATCCCTGTATCAATACAACTTCCTATAGATTTCATACAACCTTGTAGCCAAAATGTTCCTTTGCTACAAAACAGAATAGAATTTCACGACTCCATTTGTCATTATAGTAAATCCAAACCGAACATTTCCCCCTCCCTCCTTTCATGCAGGATGAGAAGCTATTGAGGGAAGCTCTCATGTTTGCAAATGCCTGCGGCGCTGTCACAGTAACAGAGAGAGGTGCAATCCCTGCACTACCTACCACAGAAGCCGTCCTGAAACTTTTGGGAAAAGTCTCTTAGATGACAAGCACAGACATGAATCAACCCAGATGTTCTTTCTTGTGTAAAGTTGCTGCAGTTTGAAATCTTTGCACAGCACTTATGTTTTTCCGCTTGCTGTACTTCTCTTTCATGCTCATGATCATCAAAGGTTGTAATAATCAATCCCCTCAAGCATGATAGATGAGGTTATTTAATAAAATCGATGATCTCAGATCAAGTTTCAACACGATCAGATCTCAAGTGTGTTGACGTTTCTTGACTTTGCTAGCCATGCTCGAGTTGTCTTGCACACAGCTATAGCCTCAAGGGAGACGACTTTCTTCTCCCGCCGTGCTTGTTATCACTGTTTTACCTCGAACATCCTGAAAGGTTTACATCAACTGTGTGTTTATACAAAAGATAGAATGAAGGAATATGCATTATTGGTGATGATCTAGAAAATGTAATAGAAAGATCAAGTTTTTACAAAAGTTTTTGAAAAATTAATCAGATCTAAAACATAGTGTAATTCGCGTTGTGGAGGTGATTGGTCTGTTTTAAAATAAAATTGTCTTGATAAAAAAAAAAGAAGGTGATTGATAATCAAGTTTTAATTAGTTCAAGCTGAAATGATCAAGTCTCTGGATCAACTTGATTTTTTAATTAGCTATAAAACTTTTATGCGTATATTTTAAATTTATATAATATCGGATATAATTGTTTATTTAATTATTATGATTTTTTTAATAAAATAATAATCTATAATTATCATCATCATCACGTAATAGTCATGTCACAACTACCATGTTACCAATGGTAGAGGATTTGCCCATTATAATATAAATTATATTTCGGAATCTTATATAATAAGTTAAATTTTTAGATAAGATAATTCCTTAACATGGTATCAGAAATCTTGTTTACCTAATAGTTACAGTCGAATCCTACTATTTTATTTGATAAAAAATCAAGCACAGAGTAATGTGAGTCTGTACAAGTTTTATCTCATCTAGAAATTTAAGTTATTAGATGAGGCTCAAGAAAATAATTTATATTATTTTTTATCATATAATCTTGAGTGAAATTCTTTTAAACTTTAAAAACAATTTCGGTGAACCATAATGAAAACCCTGAATAGTGAGTCCATAGTAAAATGTAAAATGTGAAACCATGAACAGTGTTTTTGCCGGAGTGATTCTCCCACGGTGCTTAGAGTTTCTTGTAATAACTGAGTATGAGCTAGAACAAACATCATTACTCTGATCAATCTCAAACATCACATAATAATGGCATGAATCAGGTCGGGCTTCTTGAACTCAGGCTTGGTTAACTGTACGGTGCACAGACAAACGGCTTGATCTCAGTCGAGCGTCACCAAACTGATCTCGGGGGAAGTGCTTGATACGTCAATTATGTCTGAATCTGCTTCTGCCATGGATGTTATTGATATTCCTTTCATGTGTTTGTACAGTACAGGACTTGATTCATCGATTCGTCCATACATGGAGTCCTAATCTGCAAACCTGCTACTCCATTTTTGTTCTTCGTAGTACAAGAACTGATACTGTTTCAAATTCAAACTTTCAAAATGCCATTTCCTATAAATTGTTGAAGATATATAATCATGTGGCTAATCCAATGCAGCTGGTTGAACATTACTAATGATTTCCTATAAATTGTTGACATTTTGCATTCTATGATCTTTGTTTGGTCAAGAAATAGCGCAAAGTGCATGGAATTTCAATGTCACGTACCATAAAGCAAGCAGCTTCTGATTTGAAATTTAAACTTGCTACTGATCGCACCAAACTTGTCCTGCCCTGATGAAAGAAGTCACAGAATTCTTCTGCTCTGTTTATATTGATTTGAAGACAAAAGTCCTAAACTGTTCATCATGTTTCGAAACTAACGTTTGTACTAACCTCCCACAATAAAAGCCAGTTTCACAGTCCTAGTTTTGATGAGACAACGAAGAACTTTTCTTCTTTTCTATTAAAACAAACTGCACACTTGAATAATTAGAAGCTGAAAATGAAAGTCAGTCTCTTTGCTATCCCCACTCAGCAAGGTTAAAAATATATCCCCGTATATGATATTCACATTACCTCATCGGACCTAACCCATTAAAATCAGTATTATAGATATTATAAATAATAGTAAATCAAAAGATCTAATAATTAAAAATCATGGGTCGGGTAGCAAGTTAGAGTTTTTAAATATAGTCAACCCGATCAATCTTGTATACCCTATACCTTATTTGTCCTTATATTTTAGAGTTTTTGGATTGTGTATTATTTTTATTTTATATAGAAGTGTTTTAGCTCCAAAGTTCTTGTTATTGGACTTCCTGTTAGATTTATTTAACGTAATAAAAAAACCCTTCTCTTTATTGGATGGGAGGGAGAGATAAATATAATCTAAAGATGATACAAATATATATATATATATATATATATATATATATATAGACTTATTAATTAAGAGTTTCATGAAATATGCGATCCATGTTATAGGTCCATCTCTAACTACGAATTCATAAAAAATAGTACTAATACAAGCTAAACTAATGAATATATGTAATATCTATGAAAACATTAGCTCAGCTCAATATATTCAACCAATTGGCTAAGAAACAATTAAATAAATCAAGTTTATTATTGATAAAATATCAAAAGTCAAATTTGATATAATTATAGATTTAAACTCGACTTAACTATACCCTTGAACACTCCTATTTTCCATTACAGAGCTGGGTAGGGAAATAGCGGTTCCCTAAATACTTATCAT
The DNA here is from genome assembly GCA_032356905.1 of Salix exigua. Classification (NCBI taxonomy): domain Eukaryota; kingdom Viridiplantae; phylum Streptophyta; class Magnoliopsida; order Malpighiales; family Salicaceae; genus Salix; species Salix exigua. Next base: position 12,690,635 of record CM063599.1, read on the forward strand.
TAGAACTTGACTAAGATGTAAATGAAAAAAAAAAAATCATAGTAGTTAAACCTAGCTTGATTACAAGGGATGGTTTACGAAATTTAGAATATGAAAATATAATTTGGATTGAGTTTTTAATCGATTCATATAAGACGTTGACTCAATTGGATTTTTAGTAACATGATTGATCCGATCAAACTCGGTTTGAACTTGATCGGGTCAACACCAAGAGAAACAAAATAAATAAAAAAATGAAAAACAATTGAGCTAATGACTTATGAATTGATCCAACAGTTACTCTTTTTTTTTTCCAGCTAGCAGATCTAGCCTAACAACAGTTAACAACGCAAAAAAAAGTAAGAAGTTATACTGGGATCGATCAGGCAGACAATAAATTGTGGGTCAAGAATTCACATGTTCATCATACTTTGCATTCATTTCCCCCCCTTGAAAATCTATACATGTTGGCAGCTCAATTCTTCCCATTAAAAACTTCTGTCGTCTGTAGGAGGTCATGAATCCACCACCAATCCACCATAGATGACTTACCTACCAATATTAATCACTGTCTGTCACATAAATGAAGTAAAATAAATGCATTTAATAAAACCCTAATTGATTCAGCTTCAGTTTATGGCCATCGCACTGCCATAACACTTTTTTGGTGAAGCACTAAACTAGCATATGCAAATGTTTAGATGTCCTGATTTATGCATTCATTTATGGAATACCAAATCTCAGTGCACATCATATGGTTATGTTGCCGAGTATTAATTTTCGCAGCAATGAATATTTACCAACTTAAGTTTCTGATCAGAAGAAACTTATTTTGCCAGAAAGCGTGGAATTAAGTCACCTCATCAACTAGCAGTTAAGTCCTGTTATCCTGTCAGCTTATCAACCAGGGTATGCCTCGTTAGTCCAAGACACGGCCGTGAAAAATATAATCCAATATATATGAAGTTTTCAGGCTTCATCAGCAATAATGCGTAATATTTTTCTATTTTTTTTATAACCGGGTATCCGGACCAGGTTATGTGGATCATAACTAATTCCTGGATCTATTGAAGTTCTTGCAAACCCAATAAACAAATAAGGTAAAGTAATAAATATACAGGGATAGAATCGAAATGGGTACAGTCCCTTACCGCCATTTATCACCTCAAGTGCTATTTTTCTATTATTATTGATTCAGAGGGTCATGAAGTTCACGGTCGGTCCTTGGACTACACATAGGGTTTAATTAGCTCTTGTTTTCTGTCCATCTTTCTGTCAATTATCACTGGTATGGACCAATTTGATTACAGTTTTTTTTTTAATTATGGGATTTTTGAATGACGTGATGTTTATTAATTAAACATCTCTAAAACTCAAAATAATGGCATGTTAATCAGATTTAACCCCTTTTGTTTTGCTCAACTAGGGTTCTTGGAGGGAAGAGAAGAATCAAATGAATTCGAGTATCTCCAAGAGCACCAGCTAATGATTTATCTTGGCATTTTACTTTTTTGTTTTCCTGTTTGGTAAAATAACAAATTCGTAATTGCAGCTCAACAAATCTTGAAATAACTGAGAAAAAAGTTTGGAAAATAATTAACAAATTTCCTTTTTCATCAACTCCTGCTCACCGCATCAAAGGAAAAGGACACATAGCAATCGATTTCCCCAGCCAGGACATGAATCATAGCAAGCTGGTGAGTAGTAACACATCAAAGCAAGAACAGAAATCATTTGAATGCATAATTTTGTGGTCCTACGTACGTATATGAGGGTCTGTAAGCCTCATACTGATAAGCCCTATATATCCTCAGTGAGGTAGCATTTTTATTGAACAGTTCACAGTTCCTAATCAAGGACATGGCCAATCTGTCCAAGAACTAGACTTCCGATCCACATGATCGGCAAATGTTCGGTCCCCCACAATTCAAAAACACATTTTTTTAAAAAAAAAATCGTATGAACATTTTAATCATATCACTTGTACATTTTTTTTGGGGATTTATCACTCAAGTTTTTCTCTAAATTATTATTTAACTTTTAGTGAAGAATGATTTGTACTTTGTGTCAACCTAATTGTATTGGCTTACACACTAAAATGTGCAAAATGATTCCTGACTTTCTGGTACAGCATCCTGCGTAACACATGACAATGTTGCAACATGATGAACTGCGTTCTTATGCCAGAGTACACGGATGAAAATATGCAACTAGCTTTCAAAGGTGGTAATGAGATGTAAATACTAAATAATTGGTAGGAATAATGTTGGATCCCAGATTCACGCTAATCCACTCTCGAAGCACAATTAGGGTTTTTATCAGTAAAATTGTTAAGGAAACAATATTAGAGTTGACCCGTCCAAGATCGATCGATCCAAGTTAAGAAAATAGGATCGAGAATGAAACGGGGCACGCTTGTTAATTGCTATCAAGTTGAAAATTATGCTAATGAGCTATAGTTTTGTTGGTATTAATAATATTTACTATATCAAATTTGAAATCTGAAAAGGACAAATTTAAAAATATATTATAAAATTATAGACACATGTTCACTATTATTATAGGATCTGAATCATCATGGTACGTCGATCCGGATCATTCAAATCCTAAACTAGTCTAAGTTGAAAAAATTAAAAAAACACGGCTCACTCAATAAAAAAAAAAAAAACTTAGTCCAATTTAATAACTCAGACTTGATTTAGTCAAATATGAATCTCTTATAATTTATTTGTGCACAAATTGAGATTCAATTTAAATTTTTTCTTGAGTTTTGTGATTACGGAATAGATCGTTTTTATCAAACCATGTTAGTTTTCATTTTTGTTGATGATTTATTCATGAACAAATGCAAAGAAACATAATTAATTTTAAAGGTTAATTATTAATGCATAGAATATCAAAGATACAAAAAAAAAGACATTAAAATATAAAATCTTGGATAGCTGTGTAGAAATTATATATAAATTCAAAAAATAAATAATTAATTTTAGTAAAATAAAAAGTTATTTAAATATAATTAATAATAAGATGAAACATATAACCTTGTTTGACACTCTATTTTTGAAAAATATTGGATTATTTTTATTTTTTTATTTTAAATTAAATTTTTTGAATGTTTTTAGATAATTTTCAACTGTTAATATCAAAAATAATTTTTTTAAAATATATTATTTTAATATATTTCTAAAAAAAACCTATTTAAAAACAACCACCAACACAATATATCAAACAAACAGTTACTCCATGGTGGTCATTTTGCAGATCCCCATTCAACCTCCTTCCATGGAGCATATTTAAAACATCAGAGGGGGTACTGTAATGGGAATCACTTTGTAAACAGAGCTGCCCAGAGAGAGAGGGGGTGCGTGGCCATATCGTCATCTTCTTGCATCTGTTAACAATCTCTATTCCCAATGAAAGTTAGAGAGAGAGACTGTCTGGTATACTTGGGAGTGGGTGTCCTAAGATAAACAAGACAGCCAGAAGGAAAATAAACATTATGAAATATATATATATATATATATACACACACACACTTCAAAACCCACAAACACACCATTTTTGTTGCCCTTTAAATTCCTAAATCAAAATGGATTATTGTCAAACAATTCATCCTTGCATTTCAAAATAGTTCACGTCCTTTGGCCGTTGATGCTTCGGTGGATCTTCCAAAAAAAAAAGAAAAAAAAAACACGACGTGACATAAAAAATGAATGCACCTTCAGAATACATGTATATGAATGTCAGGTGCATATTATAGATTAGAGTTTGGAATACGTGAAATTTAATATTTCTGCTGTAGTGATTAAATTTTCGATACATATAAAATAAATGTATTTCTTCTATACTAATAACAAATATTAACTCTTCTGATAAATAAATAAAACATCTGTTTGTAAGAGAAAAATTATTTTTACCAATAAAAAATTTATCATCATGGATGTCTGACTCGCACAAATTCCGACACCTAAAAAGCTGAGGTCATCATCATCAGGTAAAATTCATGGATCATTAATTAGGACAGCTTGAGTTAATGTCTTAAATCAAAACGACACCATCTAGTCAACTCCAAATCAAGGGCTTAAGATTCACCAAGTAGAAAAATGAAGCGGGACTATAGTAAGAAAATGTTTAAAGTAGAGGGACTAAATAAAATACAATCAATCTAGAATCAAAAGTTGTAGTCGTACTTGATTTATATGCTTCATGGATCCGCCGCTTCTTCAAAGTTAAATCTGCCACCTGTAAACATTTCAAATCAACTCCTCTCCCTCCCCCCCTCTCTCATCTATAACTCCTACTACCACTAACACTTCTTGTGATCACCACCACCATCATCTTCTTTTTTGGTAGACCACCCCATATCTTTGTTTCTTGTGTGCATTCAAAGCAAAAGCAAAACGCTTACAAGACATGGGAAAGGAATATTGGTATTTTTGCGGTGGTGGTAAAGCCTCCAAGAAAGAAGACGGTGGCGGTGAAGGTCGGAGAGAGGGAGAGAAAGATACCGCCGGTAGTTTATCTACCGGTTGTGCGTGTGCTATGTTTCAGCTATTTGCTTTACATCGGTTTCCATTAAACCATCAACAACAGTCTTCGAACGTTCTTCAGCCCACCTCTTTCCTTCCTGTGCAGGATCCTCCTATCCCAAGAGGCACGTAGCTCTTTTACCATTTCTCTCTCTCTTTTCGGAGAAACTTTGAGTAATTTAGTTTATTTATTTATTTAGGTGTTGAAGCACCAAGGAATAGCTTGGAATTGGAAGAGGAACCTCCATTGCGATCATCAAAAGATGAAAAATTCAATATCCCTGTAAGTTTTATTATCTTACTTAGCTAGCTAGCCAGCCAGCCACCTAGATTTTTGTTTTTCAAAAACTTTCTATCTTTAGGAGCTTTATCACCCTTTTCTTTTCCTAAGAATTTTTATTCAGTAAAGTTAGTGATGATTACAATAATGATGATATGATTCTTTTTGAAAAACCCAGATTGGTATTCAAATTAAAACGAGAGGAGTTCCAAATGATTTATCTTCATCAGAGATCAGCTCTTCTCCAGGAACCAAGACACCAAATTTGGTAGCTAGACTTATGGGGCTTGATCTTCTTCCTGATCATCTTGCCAGCTCGCCAAGCCATTCTACTTCATCAACTCTTGGCACACCAAACCTTCCACCAAAATCTCATTCTCATAGCCAACATTGCAGACCTCAAAAACCACGCCCTCTCCATGGCAGAAGAAGTAGCCCCCGAAGTTGTCTGGACCATGATTTTTCAGGCACCCGTTCTTTGCCCGAGACACCAAGAATATCGTCGGCCAGAAGATCAGATGTCGAGCACCGTTTGTCACTCCAAATCAACAAGGAAAATGTAATTGAAGAATTGGTGCTCTCTCGCCTCTCATCTTTGAAAAGAATAGACCTCAAATTTGAAGAAGAGAACAGAAGTCCAGGCCACTATGCAAGGCAAATTGTGAAGCAGGTTAAAGAAAGCGTGGGCAGGAAATTTGGGTTGGATATTACAAACACAGACAGAAATAGAGAGCAAACAAGAAGAAGAGATCAAGAGCTTGAGCTTATTAGTCACTACAAGTCCAAGAAAATTCTCTCCAAAGCTCCAAGTAGCACAAAAATTGTTGACGTTACAGGTAATAGTCCAGGCAACCATTCTGTGACCACAACTTCCTGTTCTCCAAGATTGAAATTCTTGGAACCCAAAAACAAGCCAATCACAACTCTACCTTGCAAGGACCACAATAATAATTCTCAAAAACCATCACTACTTCTGTCTCAAAACACCAAACCTTCAACAAAGCCAAATTTGTCTCATCAGGTCCTCCTGCAGCATCAATGCCATCACCAGCATCAGCAGAGACCTTTCAAGAAATTCAAGAAAGTGACTGAAGAAAAATTTGGTTCACCACCAATATCTAGACTGGTCAAGAAAGCTCGACAATCATCAGATATTATCAGAACCAACAAGGAAGATCCATTTGTACTTTCAACATCAGTAGTTACAAGAGCCAACATTCCTGACAAGAAATGCAAGAAAATCCCATTATCAAGTGACCTCAACGTGTCTCTCCCAACTCTCCTTCCAGTCAAGAAAGACCCTACTCCTCCAGCTACAAAAATCCCTCAAAAACAGGTGCTACATGCCTACTTTCCCGTTCCTTTTCCAAAATTTTAGTTATAATATTCATACACACATTCTGCTTATTTTTCAAGGAAATAATTAGTTTGTTTTTCTTGCATGCGTTATGGTACAAGTATAGGTATCAAATGTTGCTCAAGAATCGAAATGGAGCTCACAGTTATCTAGCTGTTCGAGCCAGTCGTACAAACAAGCACAAGCGACGCGTTGGCTCGATTCCCGAGAAACAAACAATGAGGACAGGTATAATAACGGTGTCGCCACCAATATTATCCCCACCGGAGATGGAGGAGCATCAGGAGAAGAATATGAGTACATTACTAGAATACTAAAACGTACAGGTCTAGACAAGGATACCCCGGTGTCTTTTACGAGGTGGTTTTCTCCTTCTCATCCTTTAGACCCTTCAAGTTTTTACTACCTCGAGCATCTTACCACACGTAGCTATGCTACCAGTTCCTGTGAGAATAATCGCACCTTGGACCGTCGAAGCAATCGAAAATTGCTGTTCGATCTTGTTGATGAAATTCTGGTGGACATTTTGCGTCCATATATCAACATGAAACCTTGGAGTAGTACAAGGTTAGGAACATTTAGTCAGCAGGATCGAATTAGTCACATGAACGGGTCGCATTTGGTTCAAATGTTATGTGCAAAGCTAAGGAGCTTCCCTCGCGCTGATTGTCACGATCTCAAAGACATTGATGGGTTAGTAGACAAAGATTTGGCCGAATTGAGGGATCAAAATGAAATTGCTTTTGGAGAAGAAGGTGAAAGGATTGTGATGGATGTAGAGAAGAACATCATGGACACATTAATACATGAAACGGTTATGATTTTTTATGGTGAATAACGAAGGGGATCGATTTATTACCATAAATTAGACAATATTTGAGTACTAGAGCTACGGGGATGGATTCAAGTAGTGATGGCAGAGAGACAAGAGATCGAGCAGAAGGTCACGTGGGTTATTCACGTGATGAGATGCTGCATGCTAGGGGGGGTCCAAACTAAAGGTTGGGACTTGTAAAAAAGAGATTTTTTTCTCCGACAACAACACACTTCAATCTCATTGGTTCTTAAAAGACAACAATAGTTGACAGAGGATTCCATATCTCCCCTCCCCTCTCTCCTTGTAAGCATATTGTATAGTATATTTATCACCTTTTCCTTTATTTGATGATGTTCTTTTTAATCGTAAAACAGATTGGGTTCTTGGAAGTGGTCCTGTTATGGTGTAATATACGGTTTTGTACCTTTATCTGTGATTTTTCAGATTGTCATCAGATGGATCATCATGGTGTTCATGATTATGAAGTTCACTCTTTTCTCAGATAAGTCCAATAAAATTGAAAACCAGCCATACTTTTGTTTGACCGAGCTCTCCCATCGGTATAATTTATACGCCGTATCATATAATTTATTGCGCCGAACTTAATTAAAAGAGCACTTTAATAAAGTTGATCTTACAGGTAACCATCATGGAAAAATCTGCCCTTATGCTGTGGTCGATCCTATATATAATTGCTGTGTGTGATCTCCGTTTTGATAGAAGAAAATTATTCGACCGCAGCATCATCCAGATTAAAAACATATAATTGACTAGTTTATTGAATTCGAGGACCCATTTAGTAAAACAATTATATGAAAATTATTATTCATTAATAAAGTCTCATTTAACTATTTAAATTTTTGAAATAATTTAATTATTTTATATATATAGGTTTTTAAACCGGGAGAGTTTTCATTTGGGATGATATATATTAAGAAAATAATACAAAAAATACTCCTAAAATTTACAAATCAATGAAACTTTTGATCTCAAATAATTGAATGAGAATAGAGTCTAGTGTGGTTAAATATATAAACCTAACATAAGTTTCTTAGTTTCAATTACATTTGTAATTGTAAAGTCAAATATAAATACTTGATAGTTGAAAACAATTCATTCATCGCAGTGTTTAAGTCTTTGATTACAGACGGGATTCTACCGGCCGGAGTTACCTCAAACACGAAGAAAGAAGTGATTGTAACTTACGAAACTTAATTTTAAAGCCAGGTCAAGAAAAAGAAAAGAAACGAAATTGAAAACTTTCAACACTGTTTCTAATCATTTCACTTTTCAGGATAGATTTGGATAGGATTTCTTCATGGGAATCCGAGCTTGTAAAAGTGAAAAGGGTAACTGCTTAAAAAGATGAGTTACACTTGAACTTCAAAGCCTCCTCCAAGTTGAGAGACCAATTTGTAATGCAGACAACTTTGGCATCTTGTATTTGTATATATATATATATATAAGAAACCCTTTAATTAGCAGATTCTCAAAAGAGGGGTGGAAACACTTTCGGAGAAAAGCAGAAAGTAAATTCAATAACTTGAAGTGCACTTGTAAGAATAAATTTAATTAACTTAATAGATATCAATTCCTGTTATGACAATAAAAATATGTGTTGAATATGTATAATGTTGAATAACACATGGTCGATCATAGGTGAGAGGTATATTCAAATTCTTTTATATATATATTTTAAGTTTAGAATATTTTAGAATTAGTACATAAAAGAATTTACTAAATTCTCTCAAAGTCATCAAGTAGATGAACAAAGCCCACGTCTTCGATTCATTTTAAAAAATAATAAATTTTGAAATTAACTCGAGAATATCTTCGATAAAAAAACAATATGATACAGTAAGTTGTCAACTCCTATTAACACTTCTCTGAAATATATACTGGGCGGCACTCACATCCGGTATGTGCTGATTTTCTTGTAAGCTGAACCAGGCCGACAAGGTTTTGTGAGTTGTGACAGTGCTCAGGATAGACCCGTCCGAATATTTTCCCTTCTCAATTCACAGAAAGAAGAGTAGGGGCCAGGTGGGGGTCAGTGATGACTTGTTGATTGTATTACGTGTCACTTGCTAGTTACTACCACGAGCCATCTGTCTTCTCCATTATGCATCGTCGTTTCTTAGAGTAATTAACTATGAGGTGTGCGAAATAGAAAGTTGAAGTTAAAAATATTATTTTAATTTCTCAATACTTGTTTTACATGTTCTCGAGTAAGAACATCTTAAGAAATATATGTTATTTTAAAGAGTTAAATTGATAAAATAATATTTTGAATAATATAAATATAGTTTTAAATGACTTTTTTATTGGAGTATTAGTAATAAAAATCATATATCTATACTATTTAAGATGTTATTTTATTAATTTAACTTTTCAACCACGCTAACTAGACGTTATGATTTCCTCTCGGATATTATTTGACAATTATTTTCTTACATATTAAGACATAGTTATAAAGTTTTGTTTGTTTCATAACCCAATTCATGAACTAAATCATCTATTAGATCAGATCAATATAACTACAATTTAAGTCGCTACATGGATAAATAAAACAAGTAAATTTAATAATAGAGAATAAAAAAATTAAATTTTTCCTGACTTAAATAAAAATAAATTTAATTAATGAAATGGTTATACTAATAGAACTAAGCTTATATAACAATTAATGACTAGATAAGACTTTCAACAGAGTAAAGTTAAAGAAAAAGTTAATCAAAATGGAAAAACGATTTTCCTTCTGTACTGGTACAGGAAATAAAACAATACACGTGTAAAATGCAAATGCAGTCATGAACACGTAGAATTCAAATGATTTTTTAAGAAATCAAATCAAATTTGCATGTGGGTTGCAACATGTATGAAGCTTTATCGTTATGCTTGTCCATCAATGATGCGATGTGACTTCTATGGTTGATTGACCAGTTGTCCCTTCAATGATGTTGGAGCTGTTTATAACAAAGCCACTCCTGGGTTGTCACAAGCTATTGTATTTTTTAAAATAATCTTTTATTTTAAGATATAATACAATATTTTTTAAAGATATTTAAAAGCATATGCCAAACACCCCTATATCATTTCTTTTTTCTATAGGGTACGTGACCCATGTTTGAGAAAAAAGATTTATGCAGTGGCCACTATTTTCAGGGGAGGGATACCTTGCTGAGGCATGTCCATTCAATGAGTTTATTAATAATGTTGATGGTGACAAATGCTATACGCAAATTTATTTAATCATCTATATATTATTAATGTAAACTTGCAATGGGCTTTATAACGTGAAATGAAGGGGTGATAGATGATTCAGAACTTCAAAATTCTTTGGAACATTACTCGAATTTAGATTTATTAATTCATAGAGTAAAAAGTTTCGTCGCTTTAATTGCTGAGGAAAACTATTCGTGGCAAATTATGGGAAAAACATTGTGTGATATATATATATATATATATATATATATATATATATATATATATAATAAAAAATAATATTAAACTTGAATATTCGAATGATGTTGAAAAAACGCATTTCTCACATTAATGTAGGGCATTTAAAGTCTGTTTGGGAGTGTGGTTGCGGTTGTTTTTGAAAGTGTTTTTCATTTAGAAATACATTAAAATGATATTTTTTTTATTTTTTAAAAATTATTTTTGACATCAGCACATCAAAATGATTTAAAAACACCAAAAATATTTAATTTAAAATAAAAACAATAAAAATAAATCAAATTTTCGGCAAACACGGTACAACTGCAGAAACAAACAGAAAGAACAAACCACTCTTTACATATAATAAAACTAATACTGAGCTTGATTTGATGATTAACTAGCACAATTAGCTCAAACATTATAATATATTTTATTTCTCCACAGCTAGCTAGCACGCCATCCATTTTTGTTACTCGTCAAGGAAATCAAGAGACACAAAACTTAATTAAATGACTTGTTTTCTAAACTGCTGCCAAATACTACCGTTTATGCAATATTATAGTATGCACGCATTAAGGGATGGGTGAAATGTGCGCAAAACTTGGCAGATTCCCCTGCATTAATTGCATTCCTGACCAATTCACTAACTCTGAAATCAAAATTGGAAGAGGGAGAGGAAACATTTTCCAGATTCAAAGTGGTCCAGCTCTAGGGTGTAACGGCTACAATATTAAGCTATCCATATGTGTCCGTGTCGTGTATTTGAGTGAGTAAAATATATATGATTATGGTAAATCATAAGAAACTATACACATTGTTGTGTACAATTTAGGGATGGTAATGGGCCAAGTTTCCAACTTAGAGTATTTAAATCTACAACCGTTTGGATTTCTAATCTAATTGGATAGGGTTGGGAGGAGACTTTTCTCCACTCAACAAGTGCAATTTAATAATAATAATAATAATTTGAATCTTAAAAAATAAACTATTACTTGTTACAGAATAATATAAATCATATTATAGAGTCTTACTTACAAGCTTAAATTTTTAGGTGAGATGGTTTTTTAACATGATATCAGAATCTTGTTGACCCAATTATCACGAGTTTGAATCTCACCACCCTTATTCTATTTGATAAAAACTAATCACAAAGTGATGTGGGTTTGTGCAAGTTTCAAGCCCAAAATGCTTTCACTTGAGGATGTATATTAGAGAATAATATCCGAGTATCCACTTTAAATTCATGCATAAAACTATAAAATTCCACATATTTTATTGAAAAATAAAATTATAACTCTATAAAACTAAAACAGATGTAGATCTAAAAATTCCATAATAAAAATGCAATCAAACACAAATAAACACGAATAAACACAAGAAAACACAAGTAATTCAACAAAAGCTATGATAGTAATACAATCTAAAGAGATATAAATTCATGGTGAATGTCGCACCCCAAAAATGGCTGGGAGAGCGGCGTCGTGGCAACTCGTCCCCAATAGTGGGGAGAGGTCAAATATCGGGGGATTATTTATTTATTTTTTTTGTAAAGGAGTCGCGACCTAGTATTACTGTTACTAGAAAACCTAGTACTGGTCTTTCCGAGATTCTAGGGTAAGGGACTGGTTGCGTAAAGGGAAGGTTTTAGCACCCCTAGTACGCCCTACCTAAGGTAAGCTGCTTGATGTTTTTGTTTCTTTTATGATTTGCTAAGATATTAAAAAAAATATTTACATGTTGACGATATATCATTCCCACTGAATATTTCGGATAGAAACCCTTTAAGATTCATCTATCCAAACACCGATAGTGAATAATATCATATTATTCCACTGAATATTTTGGATAATACCCCTTAGAATTTATTGATCCAAATACCAACAGTAAATAAAAGTACATCATTCCTACCGAATATTTTGGATTCTTACCCCTTTAGGTTTTATTTATCCAAATATCGACAGTGAATAATAACTTATTATTCCCGCCGAATATTTTGGGTAATAATCCCTTAGGATTTATTCACCCAAATACCAACAGTGAATAAAAGCATATTATTCCCACCGAATATTTTGGACTTTTACCTCTTCGGGTTTCATTTATCCAAATACCGACAGTCAATAATAAATCCCAAAACAAAAATAAGATTTAAAATTTTTTGAAATATTGGCCAATACCCTTTGGATTTTACACACCGGTTATAAAATCTCAAAATGCAAGAAATGATTTTTCTTGTCAAAATCCATGTTAAAATTCATTTTTTTTAAAACCCAAGATAATATATATTTTTTTTAAGAAAACAATTTTAAAATATGCTAGTGTATTGGCCTTATGCAAGAAAAATAACACATTTTTTTTTAGATTTTTTTTTGTATAAAAATAAAAAAATTTATATTTTTTTTATATTTTTTATATTATTATATTATATTATTATATTATTATTTAGGGGTGAGTTGGTCGCCAATTACCAGTTTAGTATCTGAGCTGAAAGCCCAGTCCATCTCGATGCCTGGTCGTCGACCAGAGAAGTTAAGTGCAGGTCGGAGGCTCAGAGAAACTGGACCAGGCTTTGGTCCGAGTATGGGAGTGGGCTTAGGTCGGGCTTGAGGCCTGCCTCGCCATCATCTTGAGTCGAGCTTCGACCGACGGCTAGTAAGCCCGACCCTCTTGCTATCGAGACCCGATTCATTGTTCATACAACGATGAATCGGACGAAATTTCAGAGAAGAAGATAAACAGTAACTTGCATGTTTTTTTCAAGTACGACGAATGGCTATTCTGTTTATACCTTCGTGTAGAGGACGTCGAGGTGGTCCTTGTGGTCGTGACGATATCGAGAATGGTGGTCTGAGCTCGCCGGAAAAGGCGATGGAAGTTGCCGGAACTCGTTGCAGGGGTGGTTGATATGGCTGCTGTCTTCACTGTTCTTCACCTGCAATGGAGCTTAGGGTCGCCGGAGTGTGGAGAGCTTCTGGAGGTGGTTCTTGGTGGACTGAAATGGTAGCTAGGGGGAAGAACAAGGCGTCGGTTGAGGGCCCCTTTTTTTTTGAAAGAGAAAACAGGGGGAAGAGAGAACCGAGCGGGGCTGCTGTTTTTGTGAGGCAACCAACAGCGATCGAGAGGGAAGGAGATGCGATGGTGATGCGAGAGAGAGAACAGAGGTTCTGTGGTGGTCTGCTTTTTTTAAAACCGAGAGGGAGAGCTTGCCGAAAGGGATGAGAACACAGGTTTTTTGTGTTCTAAGAGGGAGAGACAGAGGCGAAAGAGAGAGAGAGAAGTCTCTGGTTGCCGTGAGAGAGAGAGCCGAACGAGTGGGAGCCGAAATAAAAGGGGTGGCCGTCGATGCTGTTCTTCAACCGAGCGGGAGAGAATTAGGAACCAAAAATTTGTATTTTTTTTAGCAGAGACAGAGGCTAGTCACCGGTTTCAGTTGAGAGAGAAAAAAAACGTCCGGAGGAAGAAGAAGAAGAAGACCCCCCGGGGAAAGGAGAGACGAATGCTCTTTTAATGAACCCCCACAGGAACCCAAAAATTTCAAATTTTTGCTCCCGTCCCTCTTCCCCAGCTTCTCAGTTTTCATTTTACTCCTTTTTTCTCTTTTTTCCGACCTCATTATCATTCTTTCGGTTCTTTCGGTTCATGGGCCTCTGCAGTTACCGTTGGTGGCCTACAGCATGCCCCATTTCCTGGCAGGCAACATTCTCTAATTCATGGCAGTGGCGGGTGGCTCAATAATGTGGATGGCTTCGTGGGTGGTAATAATTTTTTTTTTTGTATAAAATACAATTTGGTCCCTCCATTTATTATTCCCCTAATTGCACCCTCAATTAAGTCCTTGTAAAAAAAATCCAAAGTTAACTTTAAAATTTCGCGCACCTTTTTACTGTAGCCCTTACTTTTATCTGTGCGATATAGTTCCCCACTCGACCATGAAACTCTTAATTTGTTCAATTGGGTCCCCGATTTCGCTTAATTGGCTTGAAAAAAAATTCAAATTGACCAACGAAAATTTAAATATCATCAATTGAGCCCGAATTAAATTTAAGCACTTGATTTCTTATTGACTAAGCCCGAATAAAATTAACTTGCTCAAATTAAAGTATAATTAAGTCGTCAAGCTTAAACAAACCCTTCAACTGGACCTAAATTAAATCCTGAATATAATTACGTTTTTATATTAACCAACGACTATATCAAATCGGTCCATAAAAATTTATGACTTAATTCATACGCGGATTTATCTCATAATAAATTACTTTAGCTTTGGATCCGCGTTTTTCATTTACGAGCACAAAAGGTTATAATCGATTTTTCCAAAATATTCAAACTTTTAACTCGATTTTTTCTACCGACACCATCCCCATTTTATTTTATTTTTTTGTTATTTTCGATAGTTTTGGGGTATGGCCCAAAATTGGAGTTACAATGATTGCCCCTTCTTTACAATGCTTACGACTAAAGTATTTGTAAAGACTTTAGCTTAGTAAGTGTTGTAAAGAAAACATGGAAAATTGTCGTATTGCAACGCATGACTTACCCGGGTCTTATTATTGCAGGTGACCGCCCCAAGTTGGAAAGGAAAGAGGTCTCATTTTTCTGGGTGACCGATCCAGATATTATAGTCTCATTTTTATGGGTGACCGACACGGATGAAAGAGTCTCGATAGTGACGGATGACTTACCCGGGTCTGCTTATGACGGGTGACCTGCCCGGATTAGAGTCTCGATAGTGACGGATGACTTACCCGGGTCTGATTATGACGGGTGACCTGCCCGAGTTAGTAAAGTCTCGATAGTGACGGATGACTTACCCGGGTCTGATTATGACGGGTGACCTGCCCGAGTTAGAGTCTCGATAGTGACGGATGACTTACCCGAGTCTGATTATTACGGGTGACCTGCCCGAGTTAATAAAGTCTCGATAGTGACAGATGACTTACCCGGGTCTGATTATGACGGGTGACCTGCCCGAGTTAGAGTCTCGATAGTGACGGATGACTTACCCGGGTCTGATTATGACGGGTGACCTGCCCGAGTTAGAGTCTCGATAGTGACGGATGACTTACCCGGTGCGCTTATGACGGGTGACTCGCCGGATTAGAGTCTCGATAGTGACGGATGACTTACCCGGTCCGATTATGACGGGTGACTCGCCGAGTTAGAGTCTCGATAGGGACGGATGACTTACCCGGGTCTGATTATGACGGGTGACCTGCCCGAGTTAGAGTCTCGATAGTGACGGATGACTTACCGAGTCCGATTATGACGGGTGACTCGCCTGAATTAGAGTCTCGATAGTGACGGATGACTTACCGGATGCGCTTATGACGGGTGACCTGCCCGGATTAGAGTCTCGATAGTGACGGATGACTTACCCGGGTCTGATTATGACGGGTGACCTGCCCGAGTTAGAGTCTCGATAGTAACGGATGACTTACCCGGGTCTGATTATGACGGGTGACCGACCCGGTTATCATGGTCTCATTTTTATGGGTGACCGACCCGGCTAGCATGGTCTCATTTTTATGGGTGACCGACCCGGCTAGCATGGTCTCATTTTTATGGGTGACCGACCCGGCTCAAAACGAAACAGCATCGATTCTCAATTTATCCTCCGTGGTTTCTCGACCTGAGATTTTGTTTCTTCATATCTTTCATGACTCGAAATTACATCATCTTTCACCATCTATTTCCTGTCAGGTTAGTTTTATGACAATAATATGCATGTTTTGTTACCTCTTTAGAAACATAGGTCCCCCCTTTCTTCGTGGTAGTCTTCCTTCATAGGATGTGTTTCCTTCATAGGATCTTTATGCAGATAAGACCCTTTCTAGCTCCATTGTAGTTAAACGACATATACTTGAAAGAATTTCAAAACATTGTTTTATTTGCAAATTGACACTTTTTAAAACAAATAGCTATTTTATAATCTTGCCCCCAGCGTGGGGCATAAAATAGATCAAAATACAAATTGACACTCAAATTGCTATTTTATAATTTTGCCCCCAGCGTGGTGCACAAAATAGATCAAATATAAATGATAGAATGCAAATAAATATTATAAAATCATGTGTTTTGGAAAAGATTTCTTGCAACAAGAATTCATGGCCGAATTTTATCTATTGAGGAAGGTTACAACATATCAGGCATAATATTTCTTTACAGAGTCAGAATTCACAGGCCTAGCTAGATCTTCTCCATCCATGCTAGATAATAGCAAAGCTCCTCCTGAGAATGACTTCTTCACCACATATGGGCCTTCATAATTTGGGGCCCATTTACTCTGATCTTGTCCTGGTACAAACAATATCTTCTTTAACACCAAATCGCCTTCTTGGAATTTTCGAGGTCGGACTTTCTTATCATATGCTTTGGCCATCCTTCTTTGGTATAATTGATGATGACAGATTGCGGCTAACCTCTTTTCACTGATCAAATTCAATTGCTCATATCTGACCTTTGCCCATTCTGCTTCATCCAGTTCGGAGTCTATCAAGACTCTTAGTGATGGGATTTCCACCTCTAAAGGCATTACCGCCTCCATCCCATATACCAACATGTATGGAGTGGCTCCTGTTGAGGTCCGAACTGCAGTACGGTATGCATGAAGAGCAAATGACAACATTTCATGCCAATCCTTATAGGTGACTACCATCTTCTGAACAATCTTCTTGACGTTTTTGTTAGCAGCTTCTACAGCACCATTCATCTTGGGCCTATAAGGAGAGGAATTTGAATGTTTGATCTTCCATTTAGCACAAAGTTCCGTTATCAACTTCCCATTGAAGTTTTGGGCATTATCGGTTATAATCTTTTCTGGTGGCCCATACCGACATATCAAATCTCGCTCAATGAACTTCTTTACCACTTTTTGTGTTACATGAGCAAATGACCCAGCCTCTACCCATTTTGTGAAGTAGTCAATTGCCACGAGAATGAACCTGTGACCATTGCTGGCTTTTGGGTTGATAGGTCCAATCACATCGATCCCCCACATCGCAAAAGGCCATGGAGATAACAAATTAAATAGAGGGATCGGAGGGGCACTCATTTTGTCCCCGTAGATCTGACACTTATGACATTTGCGGACATAGTCAATGCAATCCTTCTCTAATGTCATCCAAAAGTAGCCGACTCTTTGTATTTTCCTCGCCATCATATGTCCACTAGCATGGGTCGAGCAGATCCCTTCATGCACTTCTCGCAATGCATTTCTAGCTTCAACCCCGTCTAGGCATCTCAGCAAAGTCCCATCAGATGACCTCTTATACAAAACTTCTCCATCAAGGTAAAAATCCATTGCCAGCCTTCTCACGGTCTTCTTTTCGATGTTGGATGCTCCCATGGGATAAGTCTGATTTTGGATGAAGTTCTTGATATCATAGTACCAAGGGTTTCCATCTATTTCTCCTTCAACTGAGCAACAATGAGATGGGTTATTCCTGATGTCAATGTGTATCGGCTGCAAGTGTTGCCCGAAGTCTATCCTAGCCATAGAAGCTAGAGTGGCCAAAGCATCTGCAAACTGATTTCCTTCCCTTCCTAGATGCGTGAACTCTATTTCCTCAAACGATTCAGCCAACTTAGATAGGTACTCTTGGTAGGGTATTAGCTTTTCTTCTTTGGTTTGCCATTCCCCTTTTACCTGACAAATAATTAGCATCGAATCTCCATATACATCTATCTTCTTTACGTTCAACTCCAATGCAGTCTCTAAACCAAGAATACAGGCCTCATACTCGGCTGTGTTATTAGTGCACCCGAATTGCAATTTAACCGAAACTGGGTATTGTCTCTTATCAGGAGATATTATCACTGCCCCGGCTCCGTTACCACATATGTTCACAGCACCATCAAAGTACATAGTCCACCATCCGGGTTTTCCTTCCTCTACTGAAAACACATCCTCATCAGGAAAATCAAAGTCTAACGGCTCATAGTCCTCCATAGCATGGTCTGCCAGGTGATCAGCAATAACACTCCCTTTTATCGCTTTCCTTGTCATGTACACTATATCATACTCGGATAGCAGAACTTGCCACCTAGCGATTCGGCTGGATAAATAGGGTTTTTCACAGATGTACTTCAATGGATCCAATTTGGAAATTAACCACGTGGTATGATACAACATATATTGTCGTAACCTTTTTGTAGCCCATGCTAATGCACAACATAACTTCTCAATCATAGTATACCTAGACTCACACTCCATGAATTTCTTGCTTAAATAATAAATGGCCTTTTCCTTCCTTCCTGATTCATCCTGTTGCCCAAGCACACATCCCATCGCTGTTTCAGTCACTGTTAAGTATAAAATCAATGGCCTTTTTGGTACAGGGGGGACCAATAGAGGTGGTTTCAACAAGTACTGCTTGATTTTCTCAAAAGCTTCTTCACATTCTGCGTTCCAAATGCCAGGATTCTTCTTTCTTAACAAACGAAAAATTGGGTCACAGGTTGTGGTTAATTGGGATATGAATCGAGCAATGTAATTTAACCTTCCCAAAAATCCCCTTACTTCCTTCTCAGTCTTTGGAGCGGGCATATCCTGAATAGCCTTTACTTTTTCAGGATCTACTTCTATTCCTTTGTTACTCACCACAAAACCTAGCAACTTCCCAGACTTCACTCCAAATGAACACTTTGCAGGGTTAAGCCTCAATTTATATTTCCTTAACCTTTCAAATAATTTCTTCAATATTTGGACATGATTCTCTCCTTTTCCCGATTTAGCGATCATGTCATCCACGTATACTTCAATCTCCTTGTGCATCATGTCGTGAAATAAAGTCACCATAGCCCTTTGATAAGTGGCACCAGCATTCTTTAACCCAAATGGCATGACTTTATAGCAGAAAGTCCCCCATGGTGTCACAAACGTCGTCTTCTCCTTATCTTCCGGCGCCATTTTTATCTGATTATAACCTGAGAAACCATCCATAAAAGAATACACGGAGCTACGAGCTGCATTATCAACTAACATGTCTATATGTGGTAAAGGAAAATTATCTTTAGGGCTAGCCCGATTTAAATCTCTAAAGTCCACACAGACTCGAATCTTGCCCTCCTTTTTGGGTACCACTACTATGTTGGACACCCATTGTGGATATTTGACCACCTCTAAGAAACCAGCATTCCATTGCTTTTCAATTTCCGCCTTTACTTTGATCAAAACTTCTGGGTGAGTTCTTCTTAGCTTTTGCTTAATTGGTCTGCATCCCTCCTCCAATGGTAACCTATGGACTACAATATTTGTATCTAGACCGGGCATATCCTCATAAGACCAAGCAAAAACATCTGTATAATCTTGAAGCAGTGCAATCAAGTCTTCTCTTTCCTTTTGCGTGATCAAAGTTCCTACCTTGATTTATCTTTGGCTTTCTTCCGTACCCACATTTATAGTTTCAAGTTCCTCTTTAGCGGGTTTCCAAACTTGTTCGTGTTGCTCTAATAATTTTGCGAACTCTTTAATGCTATTTTCATCACCGTCTTCCTCTTCTACAGCTATTATGTGCTCTTTATAATTCGGCCATTCATTCTCAGTGCAAAGTGCAAGTGGTGTTGTGGAAGTTCCGCTTTCAGGGTTCCTGAAAGCGGAAAATGAGTGTAAATGCACCAAATAAAAATAAGAAGAGAGATGAACAAACATGCATGATTTCCATAAAAATTCAGTTCACAATAACAAAGATAAAACCCGATTGGCCTGTTAGGCCTTAAAACAAACAAAACAAAAACAAATGTAGAAAACATTGTATATTACATTCTGAAAACCAATGGAGCTTCTTGGGTTTCCCAATTCTGGAACTTCTCTCCCTTGGCCAATTTCCGAATGCATGCACGGGCAGTGACTTCCTCTACACCATAGATGGTCAACTGTGGTAGCTCTTCATCCATTTTCCCTGACTGATTCTTCTTGACAATTCTTTGGACGTCCTCCTTTTCCACCATATTTATGCTCATAGATGACATCTTCTGAAGCAAGCTCTCGTGTCCTGGATCAGGCTGTACGACATATGCTGCCTTTGGGAATGAGACTTTGATAGGAGGAATGACTAAATCTTCTTCTTCAAGCTTCCTTCCTTCAATCCTCGCCATTCTTTTCTCTCTTCTTGCTATGGCGGCCACTGGTAATCCTCTTTTAGGTTTATACCCAGCCCAAATCTTTGTTCTGCGAGCCTTGACTTTGTTACCTGACCCAATCAAGTTTCTTTTTCGTCGCTCCAAATCGAGCAGGAACCTTGTTCTTTAAGAGGCTTTTAACGGCCATTTTAGTGGCCCCTGAGATCCTGGGTTTCCTTTTTATGGTATTCTCTGGCACCCACTCGGTATTCACAACTTCAAATGCATGCAGGTTTCCATCAGTACAATTTTCGACTTCAATAAATGGGACCGCTACATTTTTCATCACGGATATAGCTTCTTCGGCCTTGTGATACGAGGACACCATTGGCAATGTACTTCAAACGTTGATGCAATGAAGAAGTAACAGCTCCGGCAGCGTGTATCCATGGTCTTCCTAACAACATGCTATAGGAAGGGTGAATGTCCATCACCTGAAGGGTTACCAAGAAGGTTTGGGGACCTATGGCTAATTCAACTTCGATTGCCCCCAACACCTGCCTCGGCGCACCATCGTATGCTCTCGCCGTAATCCCACTTGGATGCATGTGAGAAGGATCTACTGGCATCTCTTCCAGCATGTGTCTTGGCAACACATTTAGGGCAGAGCCATTATCAATGAGAACTTTACCGATGAGACAATCCTTGCATCTGACTGTGATATATAAAGGCTTATTATGCCCAGTTCCTTCGGCACCGAGTTCATCTTCAGTGAAATACAAATAGTTCGATGCGTGGATCCTCCCTACCAGGTGCTCCATGGTCGTTTGCTCAATATTCTGAGGCACATAGGCCTCGTTCAATACCTTTTGCAAGGCATTTCGATGGGGCTCAGAACTTAGTATTAATGACATGATGGAGATTTTGGCAGGGGTTTTCTTCAACTGATCCACCACACAATACTCACTATGCTTCATCAATTTCAGGAATTCATTCGTCTCTTCCTCTGTCACCGGCTTATTTACCTCTAACTCATTTTCATGTCCCACTACCTCTTTACCCTTGATTTTTCTTTGTTTTTCTAGCTCCTCGGGCGTGAAACAACGACCGCTCCGGGTCAAACCACCTATCTCGGTTTGGACAAAAGGAAATTTGACGTTTGGGGTAGTAGCATAATTTCCTGGCATTGCTTTATAGTCCACCTCCTTTGCACATGAAGGCTTATATAGCACCAATCTCGAGAATCCATTAGGTGTTGATTGGATCCTACACTTCTCTAATCCTGCTATCTCCTCATGGTTTTCTCTATCCTCAATCCTTAACTCTCCTAGAGCCACCATCTTGGTGACCTTTTGACGAAACTCAATACATTCGTCAATGTGATGCCCTCTTTGTTCATGGAATGGGCAAAAGTCATTTTTGCCAATGTCATGCTTAGTTGATCCCATCAAATGTCCAGAATGCACCAACATGTCGTATAATCTGGCCATAGTCACCTTGAGAGCCCTTACTTTGTTATTAGTTTCTATTGCATTCACCCCACTACTTCCATGACATGCTTGGGCAAAGGATTCAGATTCACATTGGGTGGGTCCTCAATGGTGATCCATCCGACTTTGATCAATTGTAACACCTTTCTCTTAAAAGCTACGCAGGTCTCGATGCTGTGACCTGCATTACCAGCATGGTATTCGCAGGTCAAATTGGGATTATGCCAAGCAGGGAAAGGCGGTCGTGCTGGTGGTACTGGTAGGGGAGCAATATGTCCAATATTTAGTAATTGAGCATATAATTCTTTTAGGGTCATGGGCAAAGGTGGTAGTTGTTCTTCAGCTTGTGGATAGTCTCTTCTTTGGTAGTTATTTTGATTATGTGCGGGGAATTTTGGGTAAAAAGGTTGGTTTGGAGTGGTGGGTTTGGAAAAGTTGATGTTGGTTGTTTGGGGGGTAGGTGTTTGGTAGCTCTTATAATTCTTCTCTTTCCCCTTGTACCTTTCTTCCACATTATTCACCTCAACTTCTTTTCTCTTCCCGATGAAACCTCTCTTCTCTACGGGTTCCACAATTCTTCCACTCCGGATTCCCTGCTCAATCCTTTCAGCAATCCGTACCGCATCAAAAAAGTGTTGGGCTGAGCTTCCCATCAAGTGCTCATAGTACGGAGCCCTGAACGTGTTGGCAAACAGAGCCACCATTTCAGACTCTATCAATGGAGGTTGCACATTGACAGCTTGGTCCCTCCATCTTTGAGCATAAGTCCTTACAGACTCTTGAGCTCCTTTCTCCATTGTCATCAAGCTGGTCCTATCAGGAGCAATCTCGAGGTTAAACTTATACTGCTTTAAAAAAGCGTCTGCCAAATCAGCCCACTTTCGAATCCTGATATTATCCAACTTCATGTACCAGCTAAGCGCAGAACCCGTCAAGCTATCCTGGAAGAAATATATTAGCAATTTGTCATCATGAATAACCTCCGCCATCTTGTTATAATAAGAACGAAGATGAGTTTTTGGGCATTCTATTCCAGTGTACTTAATAAACTCGAGGACCACTGAACTTCAGTGGTATCACAATGTTTGGTACCAAACACGCTTCACTGCCTCGATTGGGTCGGATAGATCGTTCCTTCCACTTGCTCTTATCCTTTCTTCTAGTGCAGACCATTTATCATATCCAGTGGGTTCCGGAACTCTGGTATTGTGTGGGTCCTCGTCTGTTAAATCTAATGTAATAGGAATTGGGATGGGCCGAATGGATTCATGCTGCCTCTTTGGCGAATTAGTTTCCGCAATAAGGGGTGCCCCCAGGCTTTGGACTGCTGGTGGTGCTTCCTCGGTTCGGGCGGATGTGCCCTCTCCATCTCTTGCTCTTAAGGTCTTCTCTAGCAAACTAGTCAAACGTGCTACGTCATTTCGCATAGCTTCAAGATCCCTTTGGTACTTGGATTCTAGTTCTGCCCTGTCGTTGTTTTCCATTCTTCTTCTCAGTCGGGTGTTGTGGACTTTAACAGGGGGACCTATGTTTCGTGGTAGAGCTATTACATGAATGCATAAGAGAATGTAAAATGTATGTGGTATGATGAGTATGAATGTATATGTAATGCAACGGATTTCTCTTGTGAACAATTAATGGCCGAAACTTCCTAGAATAGGGGTTTCTTGTCACATTGCCGTTAGGAGTACTGCGCCTCGGGTCATTTGCTTAAGTCATATTCACCAAAAGACAGAATTTGCATAAGAAACGTCCTTTTTATTGATTGGATAAGTTTGCTACATTTTTGAAAAAACTCGAAAAGGGAAAGCAAATTAAAATCTTTCTTCCGTCGCGTCTTCCATCAAAGGCAGGAAAGCAAATCCCCGGTTCTCGATCGACTCCAAGAAAGCATCGGTTTCAGCTAAACCTGACTGATAGCAGACGATGTTTCCCCCCACATTTCTAGCATTGGTCCTAATGACCCGAGCGTGTGCAGCAGCTTCATCCATTTGTTTGTCCATCCTAGACAATTTTTCAATAAGCACCAAGTTGGTTCTGTTTAATGAAGTATTATTAGCATCAATATGGTCCTTATGTTTTTCTATCAATGCTAATTTTTCGCCCAAATGCTTTACCCTTTCTCTCTCTTTGTCGAGCTCCATCTTTAAAGTCCTTATCTCATCTTCTTTAATTACCAATTCTGCTTCAACAGCTTCATCTTTCACATGCTCTGCCAAACGACTTTCCGACATTACATATTTCTTGTACAATTCCTCATAATTTTCAATTCTATCCATCAGCTCGCACTGAACTTCTGCAAACTTTTCTTGATAATATTCTCCGTTCTCCTGACATTCATTATGTTTAGTCTTCAATGTGCCGAGTTCAGAGCAACTTTGCTTCCACATTTGATTCATCTCCGCTAATTCTTTCTGAATTCCTAATCTAGCATTTTTCTCCTCGACCATCTTCAACTCGAGCTTAGCTAGTTTCGCATCTCTAGACTGTAATTGTTCATCTAAAAATGCTCTCCTTTTATCACCCTCCAGCACCATTTCTTCCATCATTATCTTATCCCTTCGTGTCTTGTTTAATTCCATCTGAAGCTTTTCAATTTGTCTCCTTAAGTCTCCCTCACTTGCGCCTCTGTTTCTTTTAACGGACCTTTCTTCAGTTTGTGGCGACTTCACTTCTCCATTGGCCGATGTTGAGGCAACTGAATCTCTCCATTTTGTATACCCTTCGCTTGCACTAGGATTCCCCAAATTTTTTATTTCTAACAAAACAAGATGCTTCCAGTCTTGTTTGATGGCTAGCATGACTTCTTGTGCAATGGGATCCTTAAACAAACCAAAAAATTGAGCAATCCCTTTGGTTCTTGGAATGAATTGCATGCCCCCATGTTGTCTTACCACGAGGGCTGGAGCATAACTCACATAACCGGTAATCCCTACCAGCGGAACCCAACACCTTTGCCCGCAACTCATTAGGACATCCATTGCTTTGGCCCAAGGGGCCTTCCACTTCAAACCACCACTAGGTGCAGCTTTTAGCTTTTCTACCCATCCTTGGTTGTCTAAATCCCCCCATTCTTCTTCCTCCACTATCCTCAATGGTCTTCGGTTGAACCACCAAAAATTATTGAAGACAGGTTTTTTCGTTTCAATGTGACTAACCATCCAAATATATAACAGCTGCGTGCAACATCTCACTGCCCCTTTCCCAGCTTTTCGACAGTGGTTAAGTGTCATGATGGTTTCAGCCAAAATAGCAGCCACCGGGTTGATTTGTGTAGTCTCATATCCTACATATGCAGCAGCAGCTTCTAAGCTTATTATACCTGTCCGGCTTGGGAATAACACAAGCCCAAATATGCCTAACGCAATCAATCTTTCTTTCTCTGACCCAGACTTTTGTTCTAGTTCCAACTCCAGCATCTTCCATCTTAGACCAGCAGCCTTCTTTTCTAAAAACCTTTCAACGTTGGAGATCCTAAGCAGCTTCGACAGTTCAGGAATGACCTTATCAGATCTCGAAGGGAAATAAATCCTATATAGGTCATTTGGGAACTCAGTCAACATTCCGTATTCCTCCACAGTAGGACATAGATCTATGTTCCCAAAAGAAAAACAACGGTAGTTAGGGTCCCAGAAATGAATTAGACTTCGCACTGCCGGGCTTAAGACGTCTACTTTTGCAATCTCCATCATGCGTCCGTATTTCCTGAAAAATGTGTCTTTGTCCACATCCTGAAAGTGAATCGTCAACTTGTTCACCTCATTTATGATGCAATCTATATTCTTGATTGGTGGTAGTCTCATAGCATCACCTTTAAGGCAGTCTCCTTCAGTCAATTGTGACAATTCAGAATTTCTCCCATATTCCATGATGGAAAGTCTAGTGGTTGTGGCCATATCGTTCACAAGACCTGTAAAGCAAAAATGCTTTTTTAGGTTTATTTAATGTGAAAGACATTACAGAGCATACATCCTAACGATAGGCTCTAGTCCCTTTACGTGAGACATAGGGTAGGCTTACTACTTGGGCTCTAAAAAGGGTCTCTCGTTGTCCCAGTGATCACCCTCGTAAAGGCAATATGGGGTCTTAGCAGATAATGGGATGGCTCGTATACCAATCACTATCATCTAAGATCTCAGCAAAGAGTTAGGGTTTACACAAACTTCAACCTTGACTCAAGTCATAGGTAAGCTGCTACTCCCCCACTTAACTTAAAGTTTCGTGTGTGCTCTCAAAAATGATAAAAAGTGATGCATGACGAGGTATATTATGATGACAGGTTGAAAAGATGCATGCTAAAGCTTTTAAATAAACATGTAAATAATTTGTGGCAACAGGAGAATAAACGAATAAATAACGCACAAATAATTAACATATCATAAACAAACAAAATTATCAAGCTTAGTCCAAAGTCCCCAGTGGAGTCGCCATTCTGTCGCACCCCAAAAATGGCTGGTAGCGGGCGGCGTTGTGGCAACTTGTCCCCATGAGCGGGGAGGATCAAATATCAAGGGATTATTTATTTATTTTTTTTTCACAAAGGGAGTCGCCACCTAGTATTACGGTTACTAGGAAACCTAGTACTGGTCTTTCAGAGATTCTAGGGTAAGGGACTGGTTGCGTAAAGAGAAGGTTTTAGCACCCCTAGTACGCCCTACCTAAGGTAAGCTGCTTGATGTTTTTGTTTATCTTATGACTGCTAAGATAAAAAAAAAACATTTACATGTTGACGATATATCATTCCCGCCGAATATTTCGGATAGAAACCCTTTAAGATTCATCTATCCAAACACCGATAGTGAATAATATCATATTATTCCCGCCGAATATTTTGGATAATACCCCTTAGAATTTATTGATCCAAATACCAACAGTAAATAAAAGTACATCATTCCTACCGAATATTTTGGATTCTTACCCCTTTAGGTTTTATTTATCCAAATATCGACAGTGAATAATAACTTATTATTCCCGCCGAATATTTTGGGTAATAATCCCTTAGGATTTATTCACCCAAATACCAACAGTGAATAAAAGCATATTATTCCCACCGAATATTTTGGACTTTTACCTCTTCGGGTTTCATTTATCCAAATACCGACAGTCAATAATAAATCCCAAAACAAAAATAAGATTTTAAATTTTTTGAAATATTGGCCAATACCCTTTGGATTTTACACACCGGTTATAAAATCTCAAAATGCAAGAAATGATTTTTCTTGTCAAAATCCATGTTAAAATTCATTTTTTTTAAAACCCAAGATAATATATATTTTTTTTAAGAAAACAATTTTAAAATATGCTAGTGTATTGGCCTTATGCAAGAAAAATAACACATTTTTTTAGATTTTTTTGTATATAAAAAAAACAAAAATATTTTTTATATTTTTATATTATTTTATTATTATTTAGGGGTGAGTTGGCTGCCAATTCACCTGCTTAGTATCTGGGTGAAAGCCCAGTCCATCTCGATCAGGTTGTCGACCCAGAGAAGTTAGGTGCAGGTCGGAGGCCAGAGAAACTGGACCAGGCTTTGGTCCAAGTATGGGGTGGGCTTCGAGGTCGGGCTTGAGGCCTGCCTCGCCATCATCTTGAGTCTGAGCTTGACCGACGGGCTGTAAGCCCGACCCTCTTGTTATCGAGACCCGATTCATCGTTCATACAACGATGATCGGACTAAATTCGAAGAAGAAGATAAACAGTAACTTGCATGTTTTTTTCAAGTACGACGAATGGCTATTCTGTTTATACCTTCGTGTAGAGGACGTCGAGGTGGTCCTTGTGGTCGTGACGATATCGAGAATGGTGGTCTGAGCTCGCCGGAAAAGGCGATGGAAGTTGCTTGAACTCGTTGCGGGGTGGTTGATATGGATCTTAGGGTCGCCGGAGTGTGGAGAGCTTCTGGAGGTGGTTCTTGGTGGACTGAAATGGTAGCTAGGGGGAAGAACAATGCGTCGGTTGAGGGCCCCTTTTTTTTTGAAAGAGAAAACAGGGGGAAGAGAGAACCGAGCGGGGCTGCTGTTTTTGTGAGGCAACCAACAGCGATCGAGAGGGAAGGAGATGCGATGGTGATGCGAGAGAGAGAACAGAGGTTCTGTGGTGGTCTGCTTTTTTAAAACCGAGAGGGAGAGCTTGCCGAAAGGGATGAGAACACAGGTTTTTTGTGTTCTAAGAGGGAGAGACAGAGGCGAAAGAGAGAGAGAGAAGTCTCTGGTTGCCGTGAGAGAGAGAGCCGAACGAGTGGGAGCCGAAATGAAAGGGGTGGCCGTCGATGCTGTTCTTCAACCGAGCGGGAGAGAATTAGGAACCAAAAATTTGTATTTTTTTAGCAGAGACAGAGGCTAGTCACCGGTTTCGATTGAGAGAGAAAAAAACGTCCAGGAGGAAGAAGAAGAAGACCCCAGGGAAAGGAGAGACGAATGCTCTTTTAATGAACCCCACAGGAACCCAAAAATTTCAAATTTTTGCTCCCGTCCCTCTTCCCGACTTCTCGGCTTTCATTTTACTCCTTTTTTCTCTTTTTTCCGACCTCATTATCATTCTTTCGGTTCTTTCGGTTCATGGGCCTCTGCAGTTACCGTTGGTGGCCTACAGCATGCCCCATTTCCTGGCAGGCAACATTCTCTAATTCATGGCAGTGGCGGGTGGCTCAATAATGTGGATGGCTTCGTGGGTGGTAATAATTTTTTTTTTTTGTATAAAATACAATTTAGTCCCTCCATTTATTATTCCCCTAATTGCACCCTCAATTAAGTCCTTGTAAAAAAAATCCAAAGTTAACTTTAAAATTTCGCGCACCTTTTTACTGTAGCCCTTACTTTTATCTGTGCGATATAGTTCCCCACTCGACCATGAAACTCTTAATTTGTTCAATTGGGTCCCCGATTTCGCTTAATTGGCTTGAAAAAAAATTCAAATTGACCAACGAAAATTTAAATATCATCAATTGAGCCCGAATTAAATTTAAGCACTTGATTTCTTATTGACTAAGCCTTTAATAAAATTAACTTGCTCAAATTAAAGTATAATTAAGTCGTCAAGCTTAAACAAACCCTTCAGCTGGACCTAAATTAAATCCTGAATATAATTACGTTTTTATATTAACCAACGACTATATCAAATCGGTCCATAAAAATATAATTATATTTTATGACTTAATTCATACGCGGATTTATCTCATAATAAATTACTTTAGCTTTGGATCCGCGTTTTTTCATTTCTGGGCACAAAAAGGTTATAATCGATTTTTCCAAAATATTCAAACTTTTAACTCGATTTTTTCTACCGACACCATCCCCCATTTTATTTTATTTTTTTTGTTATTTTCTGATAGTTTTTGGGTATGGCCCAAAATTGGGTTACAATGATGAAAAACGAAATAAACACAGACTGTTGGGGGCACAACTAGATCTCAAGCAGCAGTTAATGAGGAACTTTCCTGCCCTAACACACCTATCTCTCGGCTCAAAACGGGACTTACGGCCGCCTCTACGTCGCACTGACCCATGGTATCAGAGCCGAGTGATAATATATTTATTGTGAGAGAAGAGAAGACCAGTGATATATATATATATATATATATATATATATATATATATATATATATATATATATATTTCTCAAAACTAAGTGCGGGTCAAGTCGAGTAATTCAGGCTGAACATGATGAAGAATCATTTCAAAACTAAATCAGTATTGAAGAGAAGAGGTCGGGTATAGAACTATAGATGGGCTAATGATCTACATGCTTAAATCATGCAAATAAATTAGTGAGAGACGGTCGTGTTTCCGCCCCTTGCAGTGCATTGGCCGACAAGAAGATACAGCTTAGTTAGTCAACATTTCTTCATCCCATAACTTTATTTAATAAAATATGTTTGGATCTTTGTGATTGTAATTTACTGAATTATTATGTAATGGAGGAAGTCAACAAAACCTCTAATAAATCAAGAAAAAAATAATATATAAAAAGTAAACTCTTCATCATCGAATGATTTCTTGAGTAGTGATACCCTAGTGCTTTTAAACAGCTCATTGATTCTCTCGTCATAAATAGGTACACAATAAATAAATCTTTCTGTTTTGAGCAAATTACGCCGTGGACGATCAACAAGAGGTTGCACTCACTACTCCTCAAGTTTGAATTTGAAACCTCAGGATCAAAATTCTAAGCTTTAACTATCATATTTTTACCCTGTAGTTCTAGCGTGAATGATGAGGACTCTCTCGTTCTTTAAAAAAGTTCACGGGTTCAATCCCTCTTCTTATATAGAGTCTGCCATTTGGGGAGCACTTTCATTCTTTCGGGGCCCACCTGGTGTGAACGTATATTAGTTTAGGTTAGCGTTTGGGACACCGCGTGGTTTATACAAAAAAAAACTATCATATTTTTTTTCCATTAAAAATCATCAATCATTCCTAAAATATTAATTTATTAATTAATTAAAGCTCGAAATTTTATTCGCAATTAACAGAATATACCACTTTTACTTGCAACAAAACAAAATAGATTGTTAGCACACACCAACACTTCTTTTTTTCTCATGTACTCGATTGAAGATCTATCGGGTTTTTGAGCTACAAAATAAGATTAGCTCTCCTTGTTAAAGCTTTGTATCATCGGAAAAGTCAAATACTTTGTTTCATCATTTTCCTTAGGACGAAGACTTTTATTACATATCTGAACAAATTGTTTTCATGGAGACCAGCAAGGATAAAAAGAACTGAACATACGAGGAGTACTATATATCCTCGTTATTTTATTGAATTATATACGTCTCCCATGTTACACGCCATACATTAAATTATGGAGAAGAACAGGTATCTGATGTTGGCAACACTAATAGCTAGCATTCCAACATGAAAATTAATCATGTTTAGATATAAATCTGTGAAAGCATCAGAAAAACTACAAGCAGCGCATCTGAGGCAGTCCAATGTACAAATCAGTCTCCACAGTATCTGAACTCTTGCTGCATGAGCTCAAGTATGAAACCACTTGGTTGGATTGCTGCAATGGCGGTGCACCACACTAAACCAACACCAACACAAAAATATCAACAAAACTTCCAAACAAGCCATTCAAATTTCTGACAAATGACAAGAAGAACAACCCTTAATCATGTTATATTCCAAAACCAAACGATTACCTGTTTACTTAACCTTGCGTTCTCCATTAACAACAATGTTTCCTGAAATAAGAATGAGAAAGCGATTATAAGAAATTGCTTCCATACAACTGTAAGGCTAAACCGATACCTCTAATTACCTTTTCTTGCAGCTGTTCTATCTGCTCCTTGAATAACTGAGTCTGAATCATAACCAGTATAAAAATATTTAGCTTTTAAATTTACTGATTAATCTCAGAACTTCTAATTAGCTAGGCAATCCAAAGCTATCCATAATCTTTTATCTGTCACATTTGACACAGTTTCTTAAGAGAAACACATACCTTTCTGGCCCTGATATTGCTTAAACTGATCTCAAGCTGGTTGCCAATGTCTTGGAGCTCTTTGGGAGAGCATGAATCTAAATCTTGCCCTAAAAGCTTTCTGTGAAAGAAATTTCAGAAATTTAGTAAGACCCAATAATGCACACACCAGGCATATATAATCTCTATGTAGAGAATTGAGAGGAGAGGAATTAATCACACTAAGTTATTCACCGTTGCAAAATTTCGAGTATCTCAATCTTCTTGGCCATGTTTGCTGATTCGTGTCTTAATTGCTGCATGCCGAATCATTTACGGTAAAGAAACAGTGATTAACAAAGGAAGAGACAATGCCATAAAAATTAATGTAGACAGGGTAAGTTAGAGATTAAACCAAACAAAATATTAAGATACAACTGCATCTAACAATATAACAATCTAATTAAATATATAGATTCATAAGATAAAAGGCCTAACCTCCTTATATTGTTCCACACCCACTTCCTTTGCATTTTTACGGTACCGATCAATCGTCCTTCGTATCCTGAAGCATCCCAGACATAAGATAGCTAGCGTCAAGTCATGAACCTTTCCTTTATCTCAAAGGGAATAAGGGACATGAAAGCTATAATGCTTGTAAATCTTGACTATAAGTTGAATATAACATATTGTTTCATCACCAATCGATTCAGAGAGGCAGCTTGCAGTAACAGGCTCTCATGTTGAAAAGTCATCAAAAATAGCAGCAAACAAAAAGGAGGTGCAACTTGTGGAGCCACCGGCAAGCATTCTTCAAAGCCTCTTTTAGTAGCTTAAAAGCTTGCACAATTTACTATACAGGACCCGACTTTTTCTGTAGAGTTGGCCAGTGATAACAGCTAAATATACCTTTAAACTCACATCAAGATTGAACATCTCTAACAATACTTAGTTTCTTATTTCGATTGGTTTATATATTTTTAATTAATGTTCTTAAACACAACTTAATTAATTAGTACGAACACAGATGCTCCACAAGAAGAAAATTGATCTTGCAACAAAGCATGCCTACAGCAGCTGATGGATGAAAACAAGAAGATTATATATGATCCCTCCAGTTGCTAAACTAGCCATGGCACAAAATTCTTTCACAGCATAAGATGTTATCAAAAGCAAAGAAGCCGGCCATCAACTAAGCTACAGATTACAGGTATATAATGAATCCATTGTCTTAAAATTTGATTTGAAGTTAATTAAGGAACCCGATTCTCTATCTGCGTTTTTTAATTAAGGGTCAAACATGACTACATAAAATGTTTCTATCTATCTGATTACTCAAAGCACACTTCCTTTTGATATGCAGATCTGAATGGACCGCTGTAAAATCTATATGGTAAAATTTAATGAATTGAAGTGTCATGATCATTTCCCTCGATATAGGACCCCTACAACATCGTACATACATCTGTCTTAACCGTTGACTCTAGCTAAATAAACTCCGGTCTTAACACAGAAATAGTTTCAGCCACAAGCAATAAAACTGTACAGTGGATGACAGATTCTTATGCTCACAGGCCATGGAGAATAATTAGCAAAGTTGTCATGCCATCTTAATTCAATATGCACTCTGCATCTCTCCCTAAAGCTTCCTAATTAGCTAATCCATCAGAAAAATCATTAGCTTCTCTAAAGACATTTCTTTATTTAATAATACTGGTCTTTTTTTATATATTATTTCATCATCAAAAACAAGGTCAGAGTAATCAAGGTAGGAAAAAGAAAAAGAAACATACTGGTCAGCGCTCGCGAAGAGTGTTCCTTTCTGGGAAAATATGATCACTGCAACTTCAGCATCGCACAGAATTGATAGCTCGTAAGCTTTTTTCAATAACCCATTTTTTCTCTTGGAGAAGGTCACTTGCCTGCTAGTTGCATTCTCTATCCTTTTCAGCTGAACCTTTCCTCTCACCATGTCCTCCTAGCTCACATATTCATAGATAATTTAAACCAGGTTATAAAGGATTCTCAAAGAAAAACTAAAGTTAGAATACAAGAAAAAAGAAAAGAAAAAGGAGCTAGTATAATTTTTTACAGAACAACCCCAGATATCTTGTGTTTGAGCTAAAGAAAATTTTACAACAATCAACAAAATTCCAAATAAACTAGAAATCCTTACAGAATGGACGCTAGGGAATTCATGAAAAGGCACCCAAAAATTTAGTCTAAAGTCGATCTTATGGTAAAAAAAAAATCCATGAAGAGAGAGGTGGGGGACTAAAGGAGGAGGTGTATATATATGTTTTTTGAAAGGATCAAAGAAGGTGAAAACCCCTAAAATAGTAAGATTTACATAGCAGAGGAAATTCAGATTGGTGGGTTAAAGATTGATGAATGGATAGGGTAGATGGATAGATCTCTCTTTATTCTATGATCACAAATTCTCTAATCTTTTTTCTACATATGCTCAACTTCATCTATCTTCAATGCTCTCAAAAACAAGAAAGGAAAAGCCATACATGTTTCCAAAAAAATAATCTAAAAACTACGAAATGTTGATGCTTCATTGCCTTACCTACCTTTATGTGGCCAAATTAAGAAGAAAGAAAACACAAAAAAGATAGATAAGGAAAGAAAGGAAAACTGAAGTGATTAAAATATTTAAAGTTGAGAAACACGTAAAATTAAATTAAAAAACAAAAAGAAAATATGGAAAGTAGATATTATCAATCGACATGTCTCATTCATCGTACCATGATTTATTTAAAGGATCCATAAAATCTCGACACGTTAAAAGATAGTCACATCGACCAATGATTCACGTGGTCTTCTGCTTGTACAGTTTTTTTTTTTTATCATTGAGAAATCGATTAAATAAAACAAATGAATAATTAGAATAGAACGCTGTAAACAAGTAAAGGTTGTTCTATCATTTGCTAAACATTTATAGGTGTAACTCAACGTTCTATAATGGATTGATCTGGCAGTGTGTTTTTGGCGTTGGATAGCTTATGTAACTGTGGTTTTAAAAAAATAGTTTTTACTTTTGATTTAAGTATTTATTTAAGAATATGGTCAAAATTATTTTTGATATTATTTTTTTATTTAGAAATGTGTTAAAATAATATTTTTTTTATTTTTTAAAATTTATTTTTAACATTAGTATGTAAAAATATCTAAAAAAATCATAATAATTTAATTAAAGTAAAAAAATAAAAAGTTTCAATTTTTTTCAAAACTATTTTTGAAACGCAATGTCAAACACCCTTTAAATAACTTTTTGCATGTAAAATAAATTAAAAAAAAAAAAAAAACAGGTCCCTATAAATAATAAAAAAAAAACCCTAATTTTTAGGTTTTACAATACTAACATTTGAAACACGATAATACCCAATTGCAAATGTATCGTTTCTATAAATGTATCCCATTGTGACATTTGGAATCCCAACATAGCATTAATTCAACGTATAACCTTGGCATATCTGCTAATGTAATCTCTGAGATATTAATCTATTGACTGTTAGATGAACAAACATTTCCAGCATTGATCTGTTTGTTTTTTATATAATGTTGGAGAGAATACATTAAAATTAATAGCTAGCACCTGTAAATTGATGACGAACTGAGCTGTGGTTAATCTTTATTATAAGATTTGTTACTACTTACATCTAATTCAGTATACCATTTAATTTGTTGAAAGATGCATGGATAGTCGTTATTTTTATATATAAAAAAATATAATCCAGAGCATGAATCAATGAGATTTCATAGCAAGACAATTCCATCATAGTTTTGGTGAAAATTAACGTTGTCAAAACAAAAGAGGTTGGCCCGTATAAGTGAATTATGGAGGAAGAGACTTGATAGTCTTAAGGTTACGCTAGAAATTGATTGAAGATGACGATGATTAGCTGTGACAGACTGGAAGGTGTGGAGTAGGGTCTACGCTCTCCATTTCCCATGAGGAAGGAGGAGATGTCTGGGACCATGCAGCTGTGGATGTTGATGGGTCTTATCTACTGTTGGATTCGAACTCACCAGACAGGATAAAATGTTCGATCAACCACAGGTTTTCCGATCTCTGTTGGACTCGCACTCACCAGACAGAATAAAACGTTTCGATCAACCATAGGTTTTCTGATCTCTGTTGGTTTCGCAGTCACCAGACAGAATAAAACGTTTCGATCAACCAGAGGTTTTTCAATCTTTGGACAAGATTATACGACACATGCTTATGATGCTCTGTATCATAGAAAGAAGGTGTGAAGATGAAAAAAAATTCATTCGGGACCCCTTCGATCTTGGAGTACAGGAGGGGCGTTAGGTTCAGTTTACATAGATATCTAGGAAGGTTGTAAGAACGTTTTTTTGTTTTTACATGACATGAAAAATACAATATAAATTTGGATTGTAACAGGTAACTTTTCTTTATTATATAGTTATATAAATTATATTATATTAAAATCTGATAAAACAATAATAATATAATTAATGAGTAATTTAAATAAAATAAAAAAGATAAATAATATGAATAAAGTAATTAATAACATGGAAATAGAAAATATCTCAAATAAAACTTTCCAATACACAGGGAACATTGAATGCTAGAAAGTATATAAGAATATGATTACAACTTGGTTCTCATCACAACAAGTCCTAATACATCTCTTTTAGGTTAAAGGTTATGAGTTTAACTTATAATAAACTAACGTTAAATAAGCTCATAAACAATGTCTAATGTGCTTGAAAAAACCTAAATTAACAGAATATTCAATATTAATTAATTAAATAAAATATGATGGTAAAAAAAGTCTTCATGTAATTATTTTTTATTGAGCTTGATCTTAAAATTTCATAAAATGAGCTAGCCCAAAATAGAAACTTATTGTGAGCTTGGTTATTGAACATTTAAAATGAGTAGAGGCCCAACAAACACCCATCATTTTGATGAAAAGCTAGCCCAAAATAGAAACAGAAAGGAAGTACATGAAACCAAGATGGTAAAACTCCACAAAAATTATAATATAAACTTGTATTATAAAATCATAATTAGTATTTTAATTAATCGGTGGTAAACAAAAATATAAAATACTTCAAAGGCATGAACACCTGAACACCTTCTGCTCGCATCCTGTACATGAGTTTCGAAGGCTCTGCCAAGATTCCCCTCCAGCATGCTGTCGAAAACTTGACTCGCCTCTGATACAAATCCACATTTGGCGTAAAACACTCGACCCACGAAAACATTAGATGAGGCATGGAGGTCTTGCTCGGCAAAGAATGGATCAATTTCACACCGTCCTCCATCATTTCCTACGAAAACTCAGGGGCCTCGGCCTCATGCCCTAGATTGCGTGACCAGAAATTATGGCAGTCCACGAGACAACATCTCTGAAAGGCGTTTGTTGCGAAACTTTCGAGGCAGCATGAGACTCCCCACATGAACAGCAGAAACCAAACATTTCTTGGTGGGAGCAACCAGTGATCATTGTTGTCCAAGAAGCTCCATTATCCGATCAAACACTCAAAAATGCACTCTTCAAATCACCACATCGACCATGGAAACAAACAATGGCACTATTCCTCCAATCACCCTTTACAACCCGAGCATGGACCTGTCTTCCGGACTCAAATCTAATCTTCCACTGCACAAATCCAATAAATAAACAAAAGCCTTGCTATTTCGTACAATCCCATCTTTTATGGCCTCCCTGACCAACCCTAAAGCTTCGACGTCTAAACCGAAAGTAAAGTACCCGTTTATCATTGCCTTCCGACTAACAACACTTCGCACATGCATTCCATCACTGGCACTATATATGTATATGTATACAATGAAATCAGTAAGCCTATATGGGTTTTCAAAGATATCAACAATCAAATCATAAAGTGACTACTTGTAAAAAAATAAAATTAAATGCACAATTATACGTATTATGCACCTTTCTTTGAACTCCTTGAGCTGGTTCGGGGAGGGTGGGTTGTGGCCAATATTTAGGAGCAGGAAAAGGGTAATTACTAGTGGTTGAGAGCTGAGTTTAGATGTGATGTTGTGGTTGTTGATTCATTTGAAAGTGTGATTTAACAACTATTACAAGGAACAAGAAACAGAGAGAGACAAAGTGAGAAAAAAAAAAGAATTGTTTTGAGAGAGAAATATGGTAGTGTCGGGTGGTTTGATAGAGAGAGTAGTGGCCTGGGACTTTTGAGAGAGAAATTTGGGAGAAAGATGAGTTAAACGGAAGATTATTTATAATTCTATTAAAATATTAAAATAGCGACTTTGTATGATTTTGACCGAGTTTATCTCTTTTGCATGAGTCTGATTTTGTTAACTCGTGAGTTTTAAATTTGATTTTGCATGATTTTACGAGTTAACTCGTAATTTTAACAAACCAAACTAGAGCTGCCCTTCAATGGCAGAAGCAGAGAAAACAGGAAGATATACAAAGAAGGGATAGAGGGGAGATAGAAAAGAAGCAGAAAACAAAACATCATCAAAGTCGAAGTGGCCTCTCATTAAACACGAGAAGAATCTCCAAATTACTCGTCTCAAAGAGAACGATCTCTTCACTGTAAGTTTTGTCGTTTCTTTTGGACAAATTTCTGTTATTTACGGCCAAGATTTAGAAATTGCAATCATGCCCACTTTGGTTTTTGATGTGTTTGAATGGTCTTCTATTTACATTTATGTTCTTTGAGTGGTTTTTTGACATGAGTTCTTGTAGTGGGGGTAGGAAATTGACTGTAAAAGGGTGAAATTGAAAGGGAAATGAGAAAGAGGGGGCTCAGTTAAAGTTTAAATCTTTGAGTTTTGACTGAGTTGAAGGGAGTAAATATGAAGCTGGTTTTGAATTCGAGAGCCATTTTCTTCATTTTTTAGATAAGTTGTGTGGGATTTAAGTTTTATTTAATCAAATGTACACTGTTTTGACTCTTATTGTTCCCATCTCTACTCTGTCGATGGCTCCTGCTAAAGGGGTGGCTCCTGCTGAAGGGGTGGCTCCTGCTGAAGGGATGGCTCTCCTACATATTCATGGGGACGAGTGTATGCTGCATGAAACTCGTAATGTTACCAAGGGTAGGAAATACATTTTCCGTTCAGATGTCTGTTTTGATTGCAGCTTTACGATGATTTTTATATCAAGCATGCTCTGTAAGCTCATCTAGGTCCCTTAGGTTATACCGTCTTATATTTTCGTGTTAAAACAGGATCCCAACTTGTAATTGTTGATTCTTTCTTGGGTTCATCTTGGGATTACAATTGAAATTTTGGCATATCTTGTTATAATTTACCATTCCCTCCTAGACAAACCCGATTTTTGTACTGTGGAGGTAACTCAACATGTAAAATGAGCCGGCCTTGGTGTAGCTCTTGTAATGCCAGAATCATTTATCTAAGAGAACTTTGTGGATTCAATTGTTCTTTCTGAATGCTGCTGCTTGCTTAACAATGGTGTTGGAGAATGCACTTAAGTCTATTCACATTGTCTTCTCCTTTTCTGAAAGTCAGTCTGTTGGTGATTTGTCATTGCTGGATTGTGATTTTAATATCTTTTCCACGCATCAAAAATATCTCTTGCTTAGTATTGACAGGGTGATAGTTACCTAGTTAACCCTCCTTATTCAATGGATCAGTCTGTCCAGATCCGTAAGCAAATTCAGCATCTTCATTCTTCCTCGAATCCATAATTGTAGCTATAAAAAAGAGGTCAGATGAGAGGTTATTGCTGACAAAGACACCGCGCATGCAGGATATGGTAATACCAGTTCTTTATATTGTTTTTCAGTATCAGTTTTCACTTACCTGTAGTCATGAGGGCAGACTTGATTGCAGCGGGAGACCATGATGGGTGAGCTGCTTTTACAAATGCTGCAGCACCAGTAACATGTGGGCAAGACATGGATGAACCGGAGATTACAAAGTAAGGTCAGGCTGTTTTTTCATTCAGGAATCAAGATGCTTAAGTAAGACAACTTCTCAAGGAGTGCCATTGCAAAATAATCAGAATTAAGTGACCATTATTGTGTTGAGGAGATTTCTCAAGGTCGATGGAGACAGAGGTAAGATTTTCAGCAGAAAAAATCCGTTCTTGATACCAGAAACAGCAAGAGTTAGTGTTCCATTATTGTGAAATATTCTTTAGTGAGAGACTAAAGAAATAATAGATACCTTGAGGAAATCAGGAGTAGTGGGGCTTGGACCTCTTGATGAGAAAGAGACTACTGTGGGAGTCATGAGATCCTTCACTGGCTCAGTGATCAAAATGGTTGCTGTAGGGGTCCTAGGAAAAGGAATAAAATCTCGATAAGAATCCATGAAGTCCTGACAAAAACCAGTTTAGCACTATTACATTCCAAGGTGCTATAGATTTTTAGTGACTTACTATGTGGATCTCGTGTAGTCCAGAAGCTGAGAGTACAGGTTGGATTTAACGGATCAGAAATGGGATCGAGCAACGTTATGGCCCACTGTTTCCTGCAGAACAGGAAGTTAAAATTCCATTTTTCATGGCGTGGAAAGCTCCGCTGGCGATTACATCTTTGTGATACGGAGCTGGGAAATCACTCCCTAGTGAAACAGATAGAAGGTCCACCCCATCTGCTATTGCATCTTCAAAAGCTGCTAAGATATCAGCAGAGGTACAGCAATTTTCCCAGCATACTTTGTAGACAGCAATTCTTGCATTAGTAACTCCTCCTCTAGCCACTCCTCCAGCTAATCGGAAGTAGCTTGCATTCGTAGCTATCCCTGCTGCAGTTGAAGCAGTGTGGCTTCCATGTCCAAACGTGTCCCTCGGGGATTTGATATCATACCTTGGATCAGAGATATTCTCCAGATCATAGAAACAGGCTCCAAAAACTTAAATATTTACGATTAATCAGACATCCACAATACATTTTCTTTTTTTCTCAAAAAAATAGCAGCGGGACTGAAACTTGAAACTTTCAGACTGTATAAGCTTTCTCCTTTCAACCTATAATCCAACCACCCAGAACATTAAATTTATTTTGGTCCTTGCATGAACACAAGTTAATTTGGTCGTTTCAAATAAACCTAGCTTGATAGAAGTGGATTGACAAGAAGAGGACTGTGTTTCGGGCTTCTGGGTTTCGCATATTAGAAGGCTTTGGGTTTCTGACAGCAACCACTATGTTATTGGCTTTTGGGTATCAATCTAGACATTAATTTTTCATGGAATCTCGTAGAATTCTGAACCTATATTCTGATAAAGCTTCCTTGTTTTAGCATAATGGTTACAGTAACGTGATATTTTTTTACTGTCAGGATTCGGATTCTATGTAAAATTGACCTGAATAATCCTGATCACCGTGCAGTTGAAAAGCAAATTTAACAACAAATTTATATTCAAACGGAATAGTGAAGAAGCAAATGATGTTTAATAGAATAAACCTGAGGCCATCAGAACAACGGTTTACCTTTAGTCGGATGAACTTTCTAATAGCTAGGATTAGGCCAGGCATGAGGCCATCGGAATAGCGGTTGGATTCCTTCTTTACAGATTACAGAAAATGGGAAAATTGGAGTAGAAATCATACCTCGCCTGGGCCAGAGAAGTAAAAATGGCTGTACTGTAGGGACGCCATGGCAGGACCATGCTGTGTACCCTCGTAGAGCTTGACCTCTTGCCTTAAAGTATCGGAATTTATACAATGTGCCATCTTATCAATTCCTCAAAATATGAAATGTTTAAACTTTCAATCCTTCATAATTAATGAGGAAAAACTTACCACGATATCTGTACATACCTTCTCTGCTACAAATCTGACCCATGTTAGAGAGGCTCTTTAAAAATTGAGCAGCATCCATTGATGAAAAATCCTGCGTGTCAAAGACATTCAAAAGATAATGGCTTAATGCAGAAGGATTGGTTTCTTATAAACTTGATTTGATACAAATACACTAGCATCTTTTTTCTATCACTTACGATTGGATCTGCCCTTGATTCGACAATTTCTGCATTTCTGTCATGGAAGGAAGCTGTAATGGCAGCTCGCTGAAGGAGTAAAGAACCAATGGATAGAGTTGGTGCGATCAGACAACCCTACAGGCATTTTCATGGCACGAAATAATTTCTAGAAAAATCAGGGAAAAAATATTGGTCTCAAGATTCAAGGAATCAACAAATTTCGACAGTAATTATATGGTTTCTAGCTCACCCTCTGCTCATCATACTGGCTTTGTCACAGAATGCAGACAATGCTCCGACCGAGTCTGATTCCTCAATCCGAGGCACATGCACCGCACTTTTCCTGTCAAATGTTGTTGCCCAACGAGAATTGCCGAAAAGAAAACTGCCTATGATTAGTCGTAATTGTTGACGATAATCTGAAAAAAAAATCTTTTGACTGCATCGGCAAGATATCACAACTTGTTCAGTAGATGAACCTTTAGCTTTATATATTCATGTTTAATAAGAAATTAATTGATTAGTTTAATAATATAATGACCCGAGATTCGGAACCCGACACCATGATCAGATCATTTATTATTGGTGTTTCAAGTGGTTCTTCCATTTCACAAAGCTACTTTGACCAAGAGGGATTAATCATTAAGCATAAAGTAAATTATAGAGCAAAGGGGTAAACAATTATGATTCAAAAGAAGAACAGGAAACATTTCTGATATCTTTTCCTACAAATTGGGAATCCACAGCACTTGCCACCTCTTGCAATAGTTGCTGCATGACATATCAACTAAGCCAAATATTGTCCTGCGTCTCCTAGCTTAACCAAGGTCTTGAGTTTGAGATCTTGGATATACAGCGGCGCTATGTAAAAGAGCTTTGCCGTCCTTAAGAGTCTCACCCGGCTCGAATCTGGATTAGTCGGCAGTGGTCGGACACCGGATGGTTATACCAAAAAAAACTGAGCCAAATATATTTTTATTGTCGAAAAGAATTTTCATTTGTATTAATCATTTTATATTTTTAGCCCTAATCAAGGAAGAACAAGAAATTTGAGCGTTGAGTATTCTGACAATTATTTGATTGACTTAAAAAAAATCAGAATTTGTTTTTATCAAAATCTGCTCCGATTATTCAATGCTACGGCATCATAGACAGCCCGAAAATAATAAAGCAATGAACAATTCTAAGCTTCTAGCCAAATTTAGTTAGTAGAATATATCACAAGGCACTGCCAGAAAGAAACTCTCATGAAATGAAGTAAGTCGCCTGAAGTGCATTGCTAAGCCTGCGAATAAATTCCATGGAAAGGACAAGTAAATGGCCAATAGCAATGCAAGATTGAATTTATAATTAATGAGAATGACATTTAATAGTTGTTAAATTCAATTTAGGACAAAATTATTGCATTTCCTAATCATCAATAATTCAATCTAATAATTAGCTTTCAAAATATAATTTATACTATACTATAATACACTCCTTCGATTAAGATATAAATTATATTATATTTTTATATATTTTTTTAAGTGAAAGTTCTATGAACAAAGAATGAGGCTATTCCGATTTTTTATGTAGGTAAAAGCACAACAAAACAATATCAAGTGTGGGCACAAAAAAAAAGTGGGTTGAAATACAATTAAAATATAAAAAATTCTAAAACTTTATTTTATTTTTAAACATTGATTTGACCAAATATGCCTTATAAAAAGGTTTTCAATGCCTTTCATATGCTAGAAGAACCAGCCTAAAGTAGGTATTGATATCATAATCTATAGACATAAAATAAAATAAAATAAAATTTAATTTAAAATCAGAGATAAAACCAAGGGAAAATAACAAAAATAATTCAAAGAGAATCTTTTAACTGGCCTAGTATCAAGGGAGCCGCTATAGAATTGGGTCTCGTGAATTTTCTATAAGAAAATAAATTTGATCCAACAATTAAGTTTTTTTATTAAAATTCTTTTTATTAACCTAAATAATTTACGGCCACGATTGGTTTGGTCAAAATTAAAATAAATAAAAACAGCTGACGGGGTGAGGAAGTTTGTAAGTATTGTTTTGAGAAATATATCATATGTATATAATACTTGAAAATTAAATTTTAAAATTTGATTTAGCTGTTAATACTTAAATGAGTATGTTTTTCATGTTATAGGCAATGTTCAATTCCTGATTTTCTTTTTTTATAAATATTTTAATTCGATTTTGGATGATTTATTTAAAATAGAACTAACAAGTTTACTAAAAATATCTTATTATTTAAATATAATATATATATAAACCATTTAAATCGCGATTAATGGTTCTTAAATGCTCTGGAAGTAAGGAAAACAGCAAAAGTATATATCCCACTCACTAAACAAGCCATGGATTATCCAGCACTATTGATTTGACTTGTGAGTTGTGAGACAATAACAATGTGCATGGCAGCTAGAGAGCTCATGCTTTGCTGGATATTTCATACACGTGTCTCACTTTCTGACAATACACGATGTGACGCGTCATTCATTGTCCATAAGAAAATTATCTTTCTTTCCATGGCTGGTTGCCAGCGGAAATTTTCAATGGCCATTGAAGCTTCATTGCTTTTTAAAAATGTTTTGAAAAGAATTGATTTTTATTTTATTTTAAATTAAATAGTTTCTGATATTTTTAAATTATTTTTTTTATCAATTTTCCTTTTA
Source organism: Salix exigua (assembly GCA_032356905.1). Classification (NCBI taxonomy): domain Eukaryota; kingdom Viridiplantae; phylum Streptophyta; class Magnoliopsida; order Malpighiales; family Salicaceae; genus Salix; species Salix exigua. The sequence goes on from CM063599.1 coordinate 12,734,608, forward strand.
AACATATATTCATGATTGTGTTGAATTTTGCTTAAAAGATTGGTAAGATGGTGGGGTGTATGCTCTGGATGAAGATGTTTAGAGCATCTTTGCCTTAATGCTCAGTGCTGCATATGTAAGCCCTAAGCCTTACCAACTTGCAAGAAGAAGATACGGCTGAAGGGATCAGATTTGCCCACCCCATCTATCATCATTAATTGATTCCTTACACTGCATTTAAAAAAAATGATTTTCTTTTATAAATTAAGTTTTTTTAGTATTTTTAAATAATTTTAATGTGTTAATATTAAAAATAATTTTTTAAAAATAATAAAATATCATTCTAATATTTTTATAAATAAAAATTAATTTAAAAATCAACTTCAATCGTAATTTCAATAATACTCTAGAAGGTGATAGTTTTTGCTTAAGTTTATTTTTGCATTTGGAAAATATTTTAACATTATTATTAATATTTTCAAATGGTTTGAATATTTTAATATTAATTTTTAAAAAAAATGATAATAATTACTATCATAATATAAAACTAAATGTATTAACTCTTGAAAGATTGATGAATCGTTGTTACTAGGGATATTAAATCTGTTTGAGACTATGTTTTTTAAATCTGTTTGAGACTATGTTTTTTATCATTCAAAAATTATTTCAGGTATGAACACATATGAAAATATTTTTTAAAATATAATATAAACAGATTTTTTATTTGACAAGAACAACTCTTTATATATATATTTCAAAGTTTGTCGTGTGTTCTAGAAATGTTTGTGCACTCTTGGATATCATGCGAGGTAGACCAACCCGAGGTTTGAATTATGGTTCAAATTAAATATAAGAACCTGGGTCGTGAATTATCTTTGAAATGAGTGAGGTTAAACCGGGTCTTTCTCGGACTCTTTTAAATAGGCAGCTCGGAATAGAATGAGTTGTTCCTCCCCCTCAAGCCCATAGTATTCTTTCGAATAGATGCTCTCCGAGGCAATCACGTGGAGACGAGCAGTCCTATTTATGTCTTCAGTTTCATTTTGATAAAAATATTTTGTACATTTAAAAAATAAAATAAAATAATATTATTGTATCTCGGCTAAATTCCGATTCATTTTATATTTTTTATTACATATTGGTTAAAATGTTCTAGTTTTATTCTGTCAATTCCGTTCAACCAAATAATTTTTTTTAGTAATAAATAATTTTATAATATTAATAATATCTTTTAATTTGACTGTTAAATTAAGATAAAATTTAATGAGAAGTCTTGACATATTTATATATATTATGTTAAAATTTCAGAGTAATCAGAGAATGTAATGACCTTACGAGATTGATGATGACATTCTCGTAATATTATACATGTTCATAATTTTGTTCAAGAAAATCATTTTATAGTATCTTTTTTATTTTTAATTGTACAATTTTAAATAATTTTATTTTTGAATTTGAACTATTTTTTAAAAAAAAATTAGATGTTAAAACACTTTAAACGTGAAATATTTTATTTCAATTAAAAAAACAAAATATTAATCGAAACAAAATTGACAATATTGGATCCAAATAATCTTGGGTCCGAATAATATAGTAGCACATTGAGAATATAGGGTGCCACCTGACATGATTTCTAGCTTTTGGTTGTCGGTTCACCGATCAGTGTGCTCAGATTTCTTACTTGCTCCTTATTTTGACATCTTGTCTTGATTGTTTTGTATAATTTGGTGGTTGGATTTTCATTTTCGAGTTTAATTTTTTTCTTTCTAATAAAGTATCAGCTAATATAAGGACCTTTTAACACCCTTTGATGGAGGTGGTTTGACTAAAATATTTAATCAAGACGTAAGCAACTAGATATGAATTAATTGTGAAATTGATGCCACCACAACTTGACGATAAAGATAAAGGAAGAGACAAAATCTATTTCAATAAGCAGATGGGAAGCCATTAATCAAAGAGTAGGCAGTTCTATTCACCATAAAATTAATTTCAATTTCAATGCTTATAATAATAATGAAATATTTATTTATCACTTGAGTCAAGTCATTATTATTATTATTATTATTATTATTATTATTATTATTATTATAACTTGTACATATTACTGCGTGCTCGTGCAAATCATATCAAAATAATTTATATCAAAACCATAGAAAAAACATTGATTTATTTCTTTTTAGAATTAAACATACTTTTAAAATACAATTAAAAATGATAAAACAATTAGTATCTTGATAATAAGAGCCAAGTTCGTCAAAGTAGTCCTTGAAATCAAATAATTTATTATACAAGTTATGTCAATCTAACAAGCCATCGAATAAAGAGAACCTTACATACCAGCAGATGATTTATCAAAGGGTATTAACGTTAATGATATCAATATGCTTTAATTCTTCATCCTCTCTTCTTCGGTAGAGATTCCAACACGACGGCTCCAAGTTTTGCTGCCGTAATAAAAAGGAAGAGACTGGAATTGTTGTCACCATTTTTGTTTATGTAAAGATTAGAAAAGTAAAAAAAAAAAAATTATTTATTCATCTGAATTTATAAAATATATTTTTGAAATATAAGATTTTATCGCATCCAAAAAAAAAAATACTGAAAAGTGTCCATATTCCACCATCACGTGCTGGATAATTGCTTACCACTGCCCCCGCAGAAATTCCATGGAAACCATAATTTTATATGCCAATTGGTCGGCATTCTGTCCCTAATCTAACCCAGTTGCTCGAAACCCTAGAACTGTACATTGATATGAACTGATCTCAATAGTTTAATCATTAAGTTCGTACTAATTAAGGAGACCTTTTTTGTAATTGAAATCATGGCTAATGACACATTTTATAATCCCGTTGTTAATAATTATTAACACAAGGAAGTATCAAAAACATTATTATAATTTATGATTCATGCGTGTACATTCAAACTATAAACTTTGTAATTAAAATCATGGCTAATGTCACATTGATATGAACTGATCTCAATAGTTTAATCATTAGGCTTCATACTAATTAAGGAGACCTTTTTTGTAATTAAAATCATGGCTAATGTCACATTTTATAATCCCATTGTTAATAATTTTTAACACATAAGGATGTATCAAAAACATTATTATAATTTATGATTCATGCGTGTACGTTCAAACTATAAACTTTTAATTGAGAGTGGCATTATAAAAACAATACGGCTTATAGAGACTAAATAAGCTCATATCATAAACATAAGAGATATTAATTAAAAAAAATATGAATAGTTTTTATTTTTATTTTTTTTATAACCGGATATCTAGAATAAATTGCATACACCACAATTAATATTTAAAGTCGCTAAACATCCTGTAATTTTAATAAAAATGCAAGATACAGACAAGCATATCTAACAGGAAATAATACTTCTTAGCAATCTAATTCTAACCACCCACCGGGACAAGACAGTGCTGGCCCATCACTTCTTTATTATTCGAGCATGAGGAGGTTACAACTCAATATCATATTACGTATGCACCGAATCTTTTCCCATCACACCAAACACACGTGTTATGACTTTTTGAACGGCTTAGAAGCCGACACGCGTACATCCACGAACGTGTGCCTCTCACGTGTAAAACTGTCGGTGGCAGGCAATGATGTCAAAACAGGGAGAAGTGAAAAATATAGGGCGTGCAGAGTAACCTAGATTTTGGGACGGTGTTTTTTATTTTACCGATGATTGCCACGTGTGATTTACTGAATCGTGACGCAAGCACCATGTGTTGCAACTTGTTTAAAAGGAGTATTGACAAGGTCCACGTTTGTACTGTTATTGTTTATTGTAGGACCTTTTTCATGCACTTTATAGGGGAAAGAAACTTTTTACATATTATCTTTTCTTTTTAAAAAAAAGAAAAAGAAAATTCACATTATTTTCCATTCATTCTCTTTAAATAAATAAATAATATATATATATATATTTATTTTTTTATTATATATGATGCCATTTTATTTAGAAATATATTAAAATATTATTTTTTTTATTTTTAACAATTATTTTTAATATTAATACATGAAAATATATAAAAATATCAAAAAAATAATTTAAAATAAAAATATTTTCTTATAAAAAAAATATTTTTAAAATACAATATCAAGTATACATCCAACTTTTTTTTTATGATAACAGTATATGTCAAGCTAATCATCTAGTTTTGATGATGAGATACTGGATTGAATTTATTTTTTAATCAAAATCTTCGTGCTGAAAAAAGAAAAAGAAAAATAATAGTAGTAAATGGCAAATGGACGAATGAATGAATAAAAAAAGACCGATCAGTGAACCCACCTAATTTCAAATTCAATTAATTGAGCCATGGACCACAAAAAGAAATACTATAAGCAACGACTTGTGAAAAAATATTTAAACATGATTACCTTCTTAAGCAGGGAGCATTACATTGTGCTCGATACATGGACATTTTTTATTGAGCAAGAGTCATTGGTGTTTTTTTGAACTAAATATTTTATTTTTTATATATAATTCATGATTATATTTGGTTAAATAAAAATTAATGATCATCAGCATATTTAATCGGTCAAAACTCCTTTCTGGTAATCTTCATAAAAAAAATGCTAAAAATATTATTAAACAAATATAAAGACTCCAATACATTGATTTTGTTAGGCTAATTGAAAAACCCTTCCCCAAATATTTGAATCTCCACTACTGTTCTCAATTTAATTTGAATGCTACCACCAACTATTTTAGCCTAAATCCAACCATCCTTAAAGCTATATTTCAATCCCTAAACATGTTTGAACATTTTTTGGTGGCTTGATATTTATTTAGATGTGTATTGTGATATGATTTTTGAGTTTAATTAAAAAAAAACAGTATGTTATGAATCTTGATTGTGGATTATTGTGGATAATTGCTATTATTTAAAGTGTTAGTCTCCTCGTGTGACAAACCCTAAGATAAAACTACTATTTGTCATCTAAGAATTTATTTTTTAAGGTGGAATAAGGTTAAAGTTAAAACTCTGTGATGGGTGGAGAGAGTTAGGTTGTAACATGATTATTTAAGATGTAATGATTTTATCTTGATGTTAAGACTCATATCTATATTTAGTTATGTTATTGTTTGTTTGTTTGCATCGATTTTTTGGTATATTGGTTATTAATTTGTGTCAATATATGATGAAACCTTTTTTTGATAAAAATAAATAAATAAAGAGGTTGTTTTTACTATTTTGTATATGCATATAAAACTACATTGGCTGTGTTATTGTTTGTTTTTTTGCATTGATGCTTTGTATTGCATTTTTAGTTGAAGTTAATAAATGATGACAATTTGGTTTGATAAAAAAAAAACTAGGCATTGTGTTTATATATTTGTGTATACATGTAAATCCCTAAGGAATGTGACAAAATAATAGTAATTTAGATGTTATTTCAAAAAATGAAGGTCTAGGGACAAGAATTGAATGTTAGTAAGCCAAATTGTTGAAATCATGGACTTAATTGCAAAAAATCTAAAGTTCTGAGAACTAATTAAGGATTTAATTGAACAAATCCAAGATCAATGATCAATAAGTAAAAAGTGTGTGACTTCAAGGATTGAAATCAATGACTTTAAGGACCTAATTAAAGAAAACAGAGTTTTATTAGCTAATCCAAGACTTAATTGGTCAAATCAAAAATCAAAGATCAAGGTGAAAAGACACTCAAAATTCAGAAAAAATGAAAAAATTGATATTTTACTAATTTATAGGGTTTAGGGACTCTCAAATAAATTTATTTTATTATTTCTGTTATGTGTATGATATTTGAGAACCTAACATCTCTAGGGTCCAATGTCTGTATTTCAAAGGTCAAAATTGAGCTTTGTTATAATGCATGAGTTGATTATTTTACCTTTAATACAAAAAAATATACATATACCAAATTAGACAAACTTAGCATGTGAGCATGATAAACACATTAATCATTAAAAAAAAAACAATACAACCTACTTTTAAATACACACACACACACACACACATAGATATATATATATATATATTGATTATTATTTTTTTCATTACATAATCAATCATTTACCTAATTTTTTTGAAAACCAATTATAGTTTCTAATTACCAAAAAATTAGATAAGAACTTATTTTTTTTTATCTTTTTACATGCAGTGTATGTTATGTCCATCGTAACAATGGATTAACCTAATGAGCAAGGTCATAAGTATAATAATATATTTTTAAATGATAATATTTTTTTCTTAAGATATAATACATAAATCGATCATGATCAACCCATCCAATTTAGAAACAAAATCTTATTCTAAATCATTTTTCAAATCAATTATATTTGCACTGTATACCATTAGAAACACACGTGTACTTCCCAGGCATGTTCATAAAATCTTAACTTTATTATCATTTTTCTTGACATTACCCTTTTCATATATAATTGCTTTAATTATTTTTTATAATAAAGTTTGAAGCAAATCATTTAATACTCAACCATCATATTTTCTAACGCTACCTGCATTTTTCAATTTTTTCTTAATTTAAACATTCAATGAATCTTTATTATGCATCGAACTTAAGTTTTTTTTATATATATAAAAATTATTATGCAAGTAATCTTACATTTCAATTAATATATTCTCTTTTATTAAAAAATCAATATATTAAAAAATATATAATTAGTGTTGAATTCGAATTCAGAATAATAACACAGCAACCTTCCAAAATCTGGTAAAAAGAAATGAAGCCCAAATTTTGTACAAGATTTTTACCTTTAAACCATAAACAGTAAGCTTTGGCGGCTTTTTGTAGTTTTGTAATCATCAAATAATACATAGACTAATATTTATTTATAATATCTCTCTCTATCTATCTATATAAATACACTTTCTCTGGCAGAACAACATATTAGTTAGCTGTCCACTCATTTCTTCTTAATAAATTTTCTCTACATTATTTACGCATTCTTTGCTTGTAGTAGTATAATTTATCTTCTTGAAATCTCTAGAGAGAAGGAAAGAATCCCATTTCTTCAATTCGTTTTTTATCTTTTGCCAGTTTAAATATTTTTCAAGTGCTTCTTGAAAATCTCTGGTTCCATTTTTGTTGAAGAGAGATCTGACCGGGAGGGGCTGGGTTTAGCTTTCTTGGTTTCAAAGGCTGTTGTTTAGATTCTTGATTAACTTGAATTGCAAGAATTGTTGAAGATTCTTCTTCCTTGTTTTTTTTTGTCTTTTGAGAGACGCTATTAGAGTAGAAGACAAACACGCTCACACAAGCGCAGTTCGTGTTTTGCAAGTCTACGCGTGGTTGTAAGGACTGGCCTCGTGTAATGCTGGGGTTGCAGCTTTCCGAAACAAGGTCTAGCAACCTCTGTCCCGGCTGGGTTGCTTTGGTTTCTGGCCAAGGCTGTCAGGGCTCACTCTTTTCGGAGATCTAGCCAGTGTACACTCTTTGTCTCAAAGTTTCATAATCTTTTTGTGACGGGTATAAAAAGGTAGAAACAAAAATGATGAGGATGAAGACTGCCAAGGCAACTACTGGGCTGTCACAGATGAATGGCGGCTCAGCCGGTGGTGGTGGTGAGTTGGAGGTTAGACCAGGAGGAATGCTAGTACAGAAGAGAGACCCGGATTCTGATCGGACCTCTGCCCCTCCACCGACAATTAGAATCAAGGTTAAATATGGGTCTACTAATCATGAAATCAATATTAGCTCACAGGCTACATTTGGTAAGTTTTTCTTCCCTTTCCCTTTTTTGACTTGTTTAGAGTCTTCAATTTTTGTTCTTTTCGTAAAACTTAAGATGGGAATTTCGGTTTGGTATTTGCCGTTGCTCAAATTTTTGGTGTCTGCAGTAGTTGGAGAGATTGATTGAATGATGATTTATTTATTTTCTTTCTGGCTCTTATGGGATGCAGGGGAGTTGAAGAAAATGTTGTCAGCACCAACAGGATTGCATCACCAAGATCAGAAGCTGATTTACAAGGCTAAAGAGAGGGATTCAAAAGCATTTCTTGATATTTCTGGAGTTAAGGACAGGTCCAAAATGGTGCTAGTCGAGGACCCGATTAGTCAGGAGAAGAGGTTTCTTGAGATGAGAAAGAATGCAAAGATGGAGAAGGCTTCAAAATCCATATCAGAAATCAGCTTGGATGTTGACCGGCTTGCCGGCCAGGTATTCTTTGAAATTGTGTCTTGCAGCTTGATCAGAAAATGTAGTGGTGGTTCTTTTTTAGTGGATATTGATCTTTTCATTGCAAATTGGTCAGGTTTCAGCCTTTGAATCGGTAATTACTAAAGGTGGGAAAGTAGCTGAGAAAAGTGTGCTTAATTTGATCGAGTTATTGATGAATCAATTGGTTAAATTGGATGGAATTCTGGCTGATGGCGATGCCAAATTGCAAAGGAAAATACAGGTAGTTACCTTCGATTTTGAATTCAAAATAGATATTGGTTTCAGTAATTGATTGCTGCATGAAACATATTTTTTCATGGTGCTGAACATTCTTAATTTCCAAGGTTAAAAGGGTGCAAAAGTACGTCGAGACTCTCGATATGCTGAAGATGAAGAATTCCATGCCTACTGGTAATGCTGCAGACGAAATCAAGGACTCCATGCCTAATGGTAATGGACACCACGCACCAATGCAGCAGCAGCAGCAGAAACATTCTGATGGACAAAAACTAGCCTCGATTCAAAAGCGGCAACCAAGGTCTAGCAATGGACACGCATTAATACCAATCGAAGAAGGAGATGAGCCGCGGCACTCGTTCGATTTTTCGTTCCATCAACCACCGCAGCCACCGAGGCATTCAGCATCAGGCGAAGTTATCGTAACCACGCAATGGGAAACATTTGATCCTACGCCAGCTTTAGAGCCACCCCCCTCAGCATCTACGTTTTCCACTGCCACCAAAACTTCAGCCCACCAGCCGAAGTTCCCCTGGGATCTCTTCAACTAAACTCTATTCCACGTAGTAGTTGTTTTCTCGCTGTGTGTGGATGTGTTTTAAATCTATCTCCAGTTGGTTTGTTATCTCCTCCATTCTTTGATGTATTTAGATTTCTTCAGCGACCCCTGTAGTCTGTGTCTCCCATTCAGCTCGAACAGGAAATAATTGGGGCCAGCACGAGAGTTGATTATTGCTGTTAATTCTCTTCTTTCTTGTATCTGTTGTAAACATATTCATAAGGCAACGTTAAGAACCACAAACGTTCAGCTGCTGTAAATGGATTCTTGCTGATAAATTAGTTAACCCTTCCATGGCTTGCTTCCTGCAGGGGCTACAAACTGACAAAAAGGGAGTTGCCATGGAGGATATTTTCAAATCCAAGCAACGATATTTGATTATTTTAAAGGAATCTGTCCAGGTTATGATGTGTTTTACACATGGAACTATTCCAAATTCAGTAACCTTACTTATTCTGCTATATAATAGGTAGCTATTTTTGACCTGCTACTATCATGAAGCTTCCAGGACCAGCCAATCTGAGAAGATGGAGTGCAGGGAAAGAAATTGGATAACTAAACCTGCTCCGGCCTGCAATCTTTGACATGTCACGATTATTCAATTCATAAAATGATCATGGGGTTCTGTAAAGTACAAAGATTTCCAGTTCTTTCTTCAAAAAGATGATCAAAAGACTGCCCGATCACCAAAAAGCTTAAAAACAAAGCTCTAAATGGTATGTTTCTGGCATAGAATAACACTAATGGCTCCAAATGTTTCTTTCCAAATGGATACCACTGTGAAGCTTTAGCAGAAAACAATATCATCATGGAGCCGGCATGAAAAGCACCCCCTGTTTTCATTTATTTAATCAATACTGTAGCATACCCTGGGTACACCAATAAGCTTCTGTAATTAAGATTATTAAAGCTTTATTTTATAATTAAGATGGCAAGTATACTTGGAACGCGTTTAGCCACGCCATATTATGCAGTGCAAATGTTTTCCCATAAAGAAGAAAAGTAAAATAGCTTGACCTCGTAGCTACACAACGACTTGCTTATCAACCAAATCCATCATCAAGATTATTATATAAAGAGGTGCATGACCCTACTAAATTAGTGAGCATCTCGAAAGGGCATGTGAAGGCCTTCAACCACTAAATGCTTTTCTCTAATTTTGATTGAGTAGTTGTTGTTCAGATTGTTTTTAAAAATAGTTTTTTTTGAAATGTATTCAAATTATTATTTTTTATTTTATGTCTTAAAAATTAGTTTTGATATTAGCATTTCAAAATAATATAAAAATACTAAAAAAATTAATTTATAATAAAAAAATTTATTTTTTTTCAAAAACATTTATGAAATGCAGTAACATAACAAAAGAAACATACACTAAAGAAACAAAAGAAGATTTGAAAGACAGCATTATTGGTGAAGACCTCTTACTATTTAGAACAGATATTAATTTAATGGTTTGCCAAATCTATCTTCTAACGGATAAAGCCATATAAAAAAAAAATAATAGCTAGTCGGTGGATAAAATAAACAAATAACTATAAAAAAATATTAAATAAACGCATGGGCCCGTTTGGGAAGTAATTTTCCATCGACTTTTTTCCCCGGAAAAACTCAAATTAAATGAAACAAACTACTTAAAAAAGAAAAAGAAACTTTTATAATTAAACTTTTTTTTTTTGTAACCGTTACAATCCCTTAATTTTCTAACAACTCTTTATATTATTTTTCTTAACCATGATAACAAATTTCTATTTTTATTTTATTATATTAAATTTACCGAGAATTTTGTTTTTTGATTTTATCATTTACAATATGGGTTAATTAAAAATTAATCTTTATAATTTATTTCAATTCATTTTCTATAAGGTTATCTCAATGATCTAATTCAGGAGTTTGATAAGTTAAAATAGTTTGATTTAGGTTTTTTTTCCACCTTTTTGAATGATTTTTTTAATTAAAAAATCATCCTTAATGTTTGATTGATTAAAGTAGTTCCATATAAGAAAAATATGATTTCCTTGCCCTACGAAGACCAACAAAAAAATAAATAAAAAAATAATCTTGCATTGAAAATAAGAGAATATAATAATTTCTCGGATGAGAAAAGCAAACGTGGGAGATTGTGGCTCACTAATTGACTACCACTGTTTCCCGCAATGACATGTCACACATTGGTATCCTTTGAAAGACGTGTAGTTTTCCTTTCTTTTCCTTTTTCTTTTTCACTATAAATAAAGTGAAGTGTACATGCATTATACCAAAATTATTAAACCCAACTCCACGCAAGATTTGTTGAGTCATAGACTGAAGGAATATTATGTGGATGAAGTTATTTTTAAAAGTATTGTTTTTTTAAAAATATATATAAATATTTCTTTTTAGGGTTGAGATGTTTATTTTGAAAACTTTAAGAATCCATTGATGTCGCTGTTAGTATCGGTTTAAAAATGTGATTGAGATTGTTTTTTAAATTGTATTCCGTTCTTAAAATGCATCAAAATGATATATTTTTTTAAAAATATTTTTGACATCAGCACATTAAAATAATCTAAGAACACCAAAAATAATTAATTTAAAATATATATTTTTATTTTTTTTCAAAAACGCTTTCCAAATATATTCCCAAACACCCTCATCTTAACTAAATATGGGTGTCCATACGCTTAGCTAAATATGGATATATTGAGATCTTATTACATATTTATTGAGACTAAAACATATCAAGATTATTAATATCACAAGCGACATGGGTTTACATATGCTTATATATCGTAATCTCTTTATCAATACTTTTTTTTAAAAAAAAATACATGGAAGAGGACGCCAGATAGGATTGGTCAGACCAAGTTACACCAAGGCTGGGGTAGATTTTTGGGCTACAATTTCTAGCCATCTGAACTGGCCCAAATAGCTGAAAAAATCCCAGCCGTTTGGGCTGGCCCAAAGGGCTGGGGAATATTTATTTTTGAAAAATATATTTTATTTTTTTTCTTATTGCCATAATGCCCATTGCCATACCAGGCTTTCATCTAGAAACTCTTTCGATAGGTAAACTTTGTTCCTCTAGTCCATAGTAGAGCTAGCAATTTTCTCTTTTCCTTGCAAATCAAACGATTCATACATGGCGTGGGCTTTAGCATCAACCCAGCAAAGCTTTCAGAGTAATTGCAAAGTGGTGGTGGTAGGTGCCCTTGGTGCATGCTCATCCCCTCGTAAAATGGAGACCCGGATTGTTATCGGGCGGGTCTATTTTCATCTGAGTAAAACATCGCATAAATATTACAAGATGGGTTGATACCATGATAAGGATAATGTTCTTATTAACTTGTTTAACAGCCAACTTGGGCAAGAAATGCAGCATGAGATTAGGTCTATAGCTAAGTTATTCCCTTTACACAAGGCACTTTCTACGGTGACAACCACCCAAGAATTGCCTGTAGTCACTTTTATTTTTTAAAGTAATTTTTATTTAAAAATACATTAAAATATATGTTTTTTTATTATTTTAAACCCCACCCTCCAGGCTGGGAATGGATGGCAAAGTAGCTGGCCTCGCTCGTGGACTTGCTATACAAGATCTTTAATGGGCTATTTCTTACCTCCAATGCATGAAAAGTAATAGCTAACCAGTCCCTGTCTCCCTCTCCCCCTGTCAAGTTAATGACATCAACTCGACATCAACTCAACAAAGCTACGACACATACACATAGTGGAAATTTCAACACGGTCTCATCCATACAAGAGAAGATAGGTGGTGGCATTCTATCATAATATCATCAATAAACTATAATCTAGAAACCAACTTGATGTTGGTGGCCAAAAGTGCAGTTTGAGGACGGACCGACCGTTGCATGTTGGGTCGGAAGGTGATTTTACACTTTAATGATAAATACTTTAGAAAATCCCAGTCAACAAAATCATCTACTTTCATTTGTAAAAGCACTTAAAAACACAGTGAATTCTAATCCAGCTCAAATATTCAATAAATCATCTACTTTCATTGATCTGGCTTGTATATTTAGTTTTAAATTTGTTAAAATCGAGTTCGAATGGATATAAAATAGAACTCTAGCTTATAATTAATTTAAAATTAAAATCATCAAACACTGGTCGGTCTTTTATAATATAATGTTATTATTTGTTCATGTGGATGCACCGAGACACTTGCCTTTACACCTAAAGAAAACAGTCGCCACTGTTCCTAATCCGTGGTACAAAATTGTGGACAATGAACACCACAGTATCAATATTTATAGGAAAAAGGCAGCCCATAGTTTTCAGGAAAAACAGTTGATGCATGAATGGGAGGCCAGGCATTTCAATTCTTCGATGAGTTGATAATGATTGATTTACATGTTCGTGTATTATTTGAAAAGATTTATCTCCCGTTTTGTTTTCTTGCGAGATGCACTTAGATTGTGTGGGTTCATGGGGATGATCTGAAAGATTATTTGATTTCAAAATCTTTCTCACAGGAGGTGTTAAGGTTTCTTTTAATCTTTTAATTGGATAGACTATAAAAGTGAAGCATGTTAGGCTTGACAAAATTACCCCATCTATTTATTTAATTAAGAGTTCAAACAAGATCGTGAAAGATTAGTGTTCCACTGTATTTTAAAAGTGATTTTAGAGAAAGTTCTAAAATTTCTTTTAATTGGATAGACTTCAATAGTTAAGCATGTTAGGCTAGAAAAAACATATTCCATTTATTTATAATTAAGGTCTAAATCCCACCAAATTAGTATTTTTCAAGGGTTAAATCAGGATCGTGAAAGATTAGTGTGTTTGACAACGTTTCAAAAGTGCCCATTTATTTAATTAAAGTCTAAATCCCATCAAATTAGTATTTTTCAAGGGTTAAATCAGGATCGTGGAAGATTAATGTGTTTGACAGTGTTTCAAAAGTAATTTCTAAAATAATTTAAATTTTTTAATTTTATTTTTATTTCTTACTTTAAATTAATTATTTTTTTAGTATTTTTAGATTATTTTCATGTGCTAATGTCAAAAATAATTTTAAAAACAAAAAAAATATCATTTAAATATATTTCAGAACGAAAATAAAAATAAAAAACAATCTTCCAAACAACACGCTAGATTAATTACCACCAACATTATTGCCTACCCCAAAACCCCAATATGAATGCCCATTTCAGTCAAATCTTTATTGTGTTCTAAACTATATTTGAAATGATAAAGCATGAATAACGTAATTTGAACATCGTAGACAAATGTAGCCCCCTCCTCCTTTCAATATTATTTTTTTATCACCCCATGGCTGAAGTAGAGAAGCAGGCATCCATGGATATCGTACGCAGCATGTACATGATCTTCATCCAAACAGGAGAAGACATTTTGTCTTCTTTCGTCTATGGCGATTAATTAAAGACAGCCATGGCTACAAAACTACGAGGCTGACACGGAATAGTGGCCATGGTTCATCAAGTTTGTCTCGCGAACATGGGGTGACCGAGCCTAGATCTCGGAGTCATAATTGGGTTTCCAAGTTCAAGGCTTAAAATAAATTTCTGTGATTGATTTATATTATCATTTTAGTTGTGTTTCTCAATCATATATAAAATAAACTATTATTTTTTCGGAGACATTAATTGGGATGTGTACATATAATTAGCTTATCTAAAACCGAATTCTAATTGTTAATATAATAATAATAATAATAATAATAATAATAATAAAGGTTTTAACTTCGTAGAGTTGCTGTGTGGGGTCAATGTCCTTGTAAAAATATTATATAAAAACACATGAATATCTCTAGTTAGAGTAATGAAACAAAAATATAAAAAGTAAAATAATATATTATTTAAAGCTAAATACTGTAGAATTGCCTCCATAAGAAGGTGCTACTTTATTCTTCATAGAACAAGTGGTCCAGTTTTCCAATGATGAAAATGACCTTTGATTTCCTCACTAAAAAGGGGTGCATATTTTTAATTTATGTATTAGATTTTAAGTTGTAATTAAAAAAAGTATATTATATTTAAGAGCTTGAAATGATTAGATTTTTATTTGTTTATCTTAACCCATAAAATATATTTTTTTAGTAAATAAAGTTTCTTTCACATCTAAAAAATTTAATGTCAGCCCGGAAATATGGATTCATAATCATCCATTTTATTTTATTTTATTTTTATCCGTTTGTGAGACAATTGATTGTTTTTAATTCCAATCCATCTTCAGCCTTGACCTCATTCTTCTTTTTTCTAAAGTAAAAATCTTTTGAAAAGTAGTGGTATTCTAAACCTTTTTTTTCCTTCATGAGAGACGGATATGATAAGATCATAAGAGATAATAATGTACCAACCCACCTACAAGTTTAAGTTATTAGGTAAGATCTCGGAATATAATTTATAATATTCTTTAACCTCCTCTTAAGTGAAAACACTTTGGGCTTGAAACTTGCACATGCCCACACTACCATATGCTTGATTTTAATCAAATAAAATGGGACGGTGAGATTCGAACTCATGACCGCTGAGTAAACAAAACTCAATACCATATCATTCTCTAACATATCTGGTTATCAAGTTTTTGACAAGCTTTTCTTTCTAGGAATTGAGTTCTAAATTTATTTTTGATGATATTCTAACTAATTAGAATTGTCTTTGTACGAGTGTCTGAGTGTATTTGTACATCAAGTTCTTGAAATTGTTTTTTTATGGAGAACAGATTGTATGATTGATGAAAAAACTGGTTTGATTGACTATGATAATTCTTTATTGTTTATGTCATGAATGTTATTGGTGAAAAATATTAGTGATAGTTTATCATTGTCATTGAAAAAAAGTACATGCTCTATATATAACAAGCCATGTATATGCATGGAAATAGTGTATGAAAAATTTGTACAACTAGCTTTAGAAACCTAAAAACACATGGAAAAAGCATGTAGGTAGGATTGGTGAGATCAAGGCAACACTAGGTTAGGGTGAAACTTTGAACCAAAAAAATTTCAACCATCCAGGCTAAGATTTATAATTATAAAACCAATTAAATATGGAGTTACACACCTTCAGATCAAACAAAAAAAGATCTAATAGAAAGATTTGCACCCCTTAAATTAAAACCAAGTTGTTTCAAGTCACAGATGACATTTATGTTGTTTTGACAAAGTCAAAAAAATAACCAATTTACTTAACCTCAACTGATACACCAACCCACACAGAACCACCTGATTATCTCTCGTGTTCACACTTAAATCTATTGAGAGGGCTCTTATCAATGGATAAAAATCATTCTTCTAAGATCAAAAGGCCAAAAAAAATATTTTTGTTTGATTCCAAGCTTGTTATAAAAGCATTTGAACCCAAAACTATATAAAAAAAAAATTAGAGTGTAAGTAGTAAGGTTTTAGTTTGTTAGAACACATTTAAGGTGTGTTCATATGGCCTTTCGAATTGCTTAAATTCATTGTTTCAAAACATTTTGTTAATACTTTTGATTCTTTATTATAGCATGTCATAATTACGTAGTTATAATTAGTTCTTGATAGAAATCTCTCACTAAATGATAATGGTTAAGAAGTAAAATTTAGAGAGATTATCCATTTGAATTCTATCACTTGTATTTTTTAATTTATATATAAAAATATGATTAACTGATAATTTTAAATTGACAAACTCTCCCGGGTTTTAGGGGTGGCTATCTATTTATATATTGCGTCAAGCATTGTGTATATGAATATACAAATATACTCTTTGATATCATGGCCCAACCATGTTTCGAAAAAAAACATATTTAACTTAAAATTATTTTTTTAGTTTTTTTTTATATTGTTTTAATGCAATGATATCAATTATTTTTTAAAAAGAAAAAATAAAATAAAATTATTTTAATATATTTTGAAATAAAAATCACTACCTTTACCATATTCATAAGAATTCTATTTAAATATGTTTGTTCGTGCATTTTAAAAACGATTTTGAAGTTTTTTTATTTATTATTCTATATGTTTTGATAAACTGATTTAAAAAATAAAAACAATTCTATTTCAAAATCATGCTGTACTTTACTTTGAAAATTGTGATCTTTAAAGTAAATAAATGATGATGAGACTTTCGGTGAGGTAATCATCTTGCAATAAGATTTGATTTTAAGCAGTGCACTCGGCACAAAGTTCAAGTAAAGAAGGCAGGCATGTTGCCCCCATCGCACCCCACTTCGGCCCGTGAGCAAATATGGAACCTACTGCTCGACCGAATGTGGGTGGGTGGAGTGTATTAATTCGAGTTTTAAAGTTTTTTAGTATATAAAAACAAAGTGTTTAGTGCATTAAGCAATATTGGAACCACTATCACTTTGTTTCTGTGTGACTACGTGCTCGAAGATTCTGATTAAATCTCCCTCGTGAATGAAAAAAGTTATTGATTGAATTGTTTGTTCCCAAAAAAACTATTTTTATATTATAATTTTAGCGTTTTCATATCATTTTTACGTGTTAATGTTATAAGACGCGACAGTGTGTTCTTATAAACATGCCATATTGAATAAGACATGCCTCGATGGGGGTAAATCAATTATGTTTGAGATCATAATATAGCACGGGAATATCTTTGATTTGGTCTGCATGAAGGATTGGGGCTACCACCATGGTTATAAAACTCAAATAAATCTAATTGTTAACTTATAATCTAGGTAATCAAAAGCCTAGATGGGTTTGGATTGAGAAAAAAACTTTGAGCCGATCAGGTCATTAATTTATTCTCTAAAAATAAAACATATAATAAAATAAAGAATATGTTCCCCTGAAAGATAAAGAATCTAAACGAGTAGACCCCTCAGCCTGACACAAAGAGAGATTTGCCTTTTGCCTTTCATGTTCTCACCATGAGGCCCAAGTTGGCACGAATTGCGGCCATCGAAGCCACGTCATGTTGATGTGCAATCTTGTATATTATATTATATATATATTATATATTGTGCAACACAAGAACACCGTATGATGAGAATTTTTCATCGTATTTTTAGTGAAATCGATGGTGCAAAAACCATTTATACACACGAAAAGAATAATGTTTTCTATTTAAGTATGTGAGCATTTATGTCTATTTGTTTCTTTAATCGGACATGACATAAATTTTGACGAAGGAAAATAAAAAAACAGGCAACATTTTATGATATTTTGGTTTGATTCTCAACCTGCTCAAATATTGTTGTTTGTTCATGTCAAGTCCAATCAACCGAGAAATTAATTGGATCACAGTAGATTAATGGGCCCTCCAGAATTCGAGATATGTTAGCTACGAGGTTGTTAAAATCGTGATTTTGATTCAATAAATATGGAAGTTGCTTCTGAATTTGGATCGTCAGATCATACTTGAAATTTTTCCGTACAAAAAGTATAAAACCGCAACTAAAATTGTGCAGGTAGAAAAATAGTAAAATTATAAGTAAAATGTTTTAGAATATAATATAATATGATTATGTCAATAAAACTTCATTAGTTAAGGTTAATACATGGTATAAAATAACTTAAAAATACATTGCAAAACAATTATATCCATAGAATTTTATTAGATAAAGATTAACAAATTTAAAACAAATATTCTGCTGGCGTGCGACGTGAATTAAAATCAACCTCATTACCGTTATCTTCCTCTCTATTTCTAATACATTCATCAATTACATTACTATTGAAAATATTATTAGTACTACTACCGGTACCAACACCAATATTGATAGTATTAGCTTCAACTCTACCTAGTTGGCGTCTTGCAGTTGCAGATTGGTCAAACAAATGACCTGACTTAAGATTGTAAAATAGGACCTATCCGGTCTGATTTTACGAGTCCTTACTATTTTAATAATTTTTGTCTGATTGTAATGGGGTCTGATTTTTCTATTTAATTTTACCAGATTTATTATTTTAACTTATAAAATTATATGATTTTACGAGTCAATTCGTGATTTTAACAATAACAACCACCGAGTGCCTCCAAGTTCATTGAACCAGGCCGGATTCAGCCGAGCATTAGGCAAAAATAGTGGCCGGCGACGTGAGGCGTCTTGTCTCCTAGAAAGGGTGCCATCAGACTTCTCGTCTCTCCCGTGCTTCTCTGGCGTGGCGAGTGGCTGATTTGAGAAAATTGACCCCCTTGGAAGAATTTTTTTGGTGCTTCAACAATCAACAACGAGCACACAGAGCTGGTCAAACAAAGCATGTGATAGTTTAATATTCAGCAATCTGTGCGGTTGGGGTGCCACCTGATTTCAACGCTACAAGTTTTTAGCACAAAGTTAAGCTGAAAGGAATCTCAAAGATTGACCCCAAAATATGGTGGGCAGCATATGCTGACTAGAACACCACACGACTGTGGAAAATGACAGTCTTATTTCCACTTGGGTAAGGCGTGCCCGTGAATGGAACCATCATCCATATATTATACTTGCTCATCTTATTTTTTTTCTATTTTATTTAGGAATTAGTAATTTTAAGATTATTTTTTTTTGTATTTTGTTTAGGGCCTAAGACTAATGTAAAAAAAAGGTGTTTAGCTTGTGTTTTGGATAACTACTTGTATAAAAAATATTCATCAAATTAAGTTTTTTTTTTTTTTGGGTGTGGTAACCCTATTTTATAGAATTTGGTGTTGCTTATATTTGTTGTTTTTCTTATATTGTTTTCATCGACCATACATGGAACAAAAGCTCAACGATTCTTGATGATTACATGTTGTGCTTTTGAATAACTATGATTAAAAAAGATCATAAAACATGATTTGTTTTTTCTCTAGAAAAAAAAAGTTTTATAAGATGTTTCTCATATTTAGCGTCTGTTTGAGAGTGTGAATGATATTGTTTTTTAAATTGTTTTTCGTTTAGAAATGCATCAAAGTAATTTTTTTAAGAAGAAATAATTCTTGACATCAGCACATGAAAATAATTATAAACACCAAAACATTTTAATTTAAAATAAAAATAAATAAATAATTATTTTTTTTAAAAAATATTTTTGAAACGCAATGCTAAACACGGTATTATTAAAATTTACTATTTTTTTATATCTAGAATTTACCGATCATAATTTATTGCTCTTTTTGTATTATTCATATTATTGTTGCATGTATCACAACAAGAAGTGAGCTATAGGTTTAGTTTATCAAGAATTTCTATCCTTTCAAGCTTAAAAATCGTGTAAACTTGATGAATGCTCTCTTCAGTTCTCGAAAAGGTACCTTCCTCAATGTGACAAGTCAAAGCTTGGCGTGGATCATAGAATTGCTATCTTGTATATATTGCCTTTACATTTTTTTTTTCAAAATAACATACCCCCTTTCTAATTTATCTTATCTTTGGTAGCAGATATTAAGGAACTTGTTGTCAATGATACGGATAATATATAGAATGGACAGGTAAGTCAATATATATATTAACAAAAAATAAGTGATGAAATTTTCTAGTTAGTATGATAATACCCATAATTATAGTGATATATTCGGATAAAGTTTTGTATTAATCGAGAATGATTTTCTTGAAAATAATTTTAAAGATACATTGTTTATATTGATGTAATATATTAAAAGGATTTTCTGAAAATAATAGAAATGATCTCAAGTAACGGGGTCTAAAATTTAATTAAATTACACAAGCTTGATTTTTAGATGGGTTGGCTACTCTTGATTTATTTGGCCAAATTATATCATTTAGATTCCTCTCACCTAAACTTCATAATTAAACAAGGTCGAGCCTAGAACTTGGGTTGTTTTCATTACCTGAATTAATAGTTTTAATTACAGCCAATTAGAATAAAAAATGTTTAAATTATCTCAATAATGTATATGATTATTATATATATATATTTTAAATTATAAATAATCATATTTTATTTCTTAGACTGGCTTGATAATTGGTAGATCAGTTTTCTTGTTCCATTCTTTCGGAAAATTGGCTCTCCAATCAAAAAAGATGAATAAATTAATTAAAAAAAAAGTTCAGTATTCGAACTTCTTGGGAAGTATGATCACGTAGAAAAGACAATTTGATTTAGAATCCAGCCACAGAGTATTTTATACATTGCAACTTGCAAGAGCATCTGCCAATCTTTCATGGGCAAAAGGTTGCGAGAATTTCCAGTATTGGACTTTTGTTTTAAATGCTTAAGGAGCTGGTTAGTGATGAAGTTGAGCAAAAGCTTCATACGAACAAAAAAATGGTTTTTTTATAGCTAGTCTTGGTAAAGATTGCTTTGAACGTACGTAGACCTTTGTTTTTAACTTAGGTTATTCATGAAATATCGTCCTTTATTGTCACAAGCAACCGTCCAACACTTTATATAACTAAAACAACAACAATAATCAATAATCGAGATATTAATTTATTGATAAAACCAGTATTTTGAAAGTTGGAAGTAAAAAACATGAAGAAAATTAGTACTAAGAGTCTTCTAAAATAAGAAAACCTGGTAACTTTATTATGTCAGAGAATAATATAAATAATATTCTAGGCTTTATCTAACAACTTAATCTTTTAGATGAGATGATTTCTTAACATGATATCAAAATCTTGTTAACCTAGTAGTCACCAGTTCAAATCTCACTACTCCCGTTATATTTGATGAAAAACTAAGCACAAGATAGTGTGAGCATGTGCAAGTTTCAAACACAAAGAACTTTCACTTGAAGTTGTGTGTTAGAGAATAATATAAATTATATCTTGAGCCTCACCTAACAACTTAAATTTTTAGATAAGATGATCTCTTAATATATTAGACCATGCATGGTAAAATGTCTTCATGATTTTAAATCAAATTATTTTGTGTAAGAAAAATCCCAACCAGGCTTTTTATCTTTGAAGATCGCTCATCTTGTTCCTTGTACGTAGTCCAAATCCGCCCATAAAATCCCATATGACAGCATCATGAATGCAATTCGCTAAAACTTGCCTTCGATGGTAGAAATGGAGGAAAAGATGAACATCATGCTTTGTTTCTCACACACACACACAAACATTGAACATAAAAATATTGCCTGGCTGGGATACTGGGGTAAATGATTGTGCGCTAGAACATACTCTGTCATGGAGCAGCTTCCACATGAACATTTCTATTTTTGGTGGGGGCAAATCCTTTTTAAAAAAGTGAAGTTTCGTGGAAATAAAGTGTTCTCAATTAAATTGCTGCCGAATTTGGCAGTATAAGGCCCGATGGTGTCTCCTACCCATATTTTGGTTTCTATCTTCTTTGCTGGATGTAAGGTTACCCCTACTAACATGAAGTAGGAAGTTTGTATATATTTGTGTTTAGATGTCCTCGCCTGGTCCAGCTTTTGTATGGTTGTGTTGTCTGGCCTGGCTTTCAATGGCGAGGAAGGGATCTAGCTTGGATGTTAGCTTGATTGATATAGAATTCCTTTTAATCTTTATTGATATATAAAACATTAATAATCAAATTGAGCAGTATGCACTTGTGACGTGTAATTAATGATGAAAATAATAAGTAGAAAACACAGAAAACCCGATCGATGCTATTAAATTTTGCGATTAATTTCTTTCGTTCATCAATTCATATGGGCCAAAGAGAAAGGAGCTAGGAAGAAAGTGTTCCCGCAGAATAAGAACCTACAATTTGATTCTTCTGACTTTGTGAACGAAGATATATGCCTTGTGAAATTTACAGCACACAATTCTATGTCACCAATTAATCCAAAAAGCTCAGCCGCTGTATTGGCATCCAAGTGATCTCATAATACAAAACAAAGTTTAAAGTACCGTAGAGTTCATGGTTTAAATCATAAATTTCTTTCATCTTTAATGATTTGATGTGAGGAGAATATAAGCAATTCTATGCCAATGCGTTGCGTCAATTCAATATATATCTACATATATAGTTGATTTTTTAATGTAGAGGATTTATTATATAAACTGGGTTTATAATATAGATAGATGGTTTTAGGAGAATATAAGAAACAACGAAGTCAATGGATCCCAAAGCAGAACCAGAGCCTCGTTATGTTCTCTTTACTGGCTCAGCTATAATGTGTTGACTTGAGAAATGTATAAGATAATACACAAAATCAAGCTCGGGTCAGCCTTGATTATGATTTATGGTTAAAGTTTGATAAGGATGGAAGGTATAATGGCACAAAACATCATGAAAATTCCCAATTAAATTGATTCCTAGCTATGTTCCAAGATTGATGGTAGATCACAAGCGGTCCAACAGTGCATCAAAGCAACAGAGATTAAATTATCGCAAGTGGATATTATCTTTTTCGAAGTTTTCAGTAAGATTCTCGTACTCTGCATGACTTTACAACTTGCGTTATGTTGTGATTAAATGCTTCAGCATATGTTCTTGTTCATTGTAGACGTTAATTCATGAGAAAATCTCATGTAAATATTCTCTACATATGATTTCAGAATATTAATCAGCAAATTATTATTATTTTTAATCTTGATATTCTCATTTTTAATTCAATTAAGAGTCTGCTTCACCCCTATCATGTCTGTTGTATTGTGAGATTAAACACACAGAAAAAAAAATCTTTCTTCAAAACACACATAAATAATGTAAAATAAAATAAGAAAACTTAAATTGTCAAAAACCATATAATCTGATGAATTTAAATTAAATTTGTTTGCTGCCAAGTTGTTAAAAATAATTTAGTATTATTCCACAACCATAAGCAAATAAAGTTGGTAAGAAGTCTCTCATTGGCTTATAATCAGTATTGATATTCAATCTTGAGTTATAAAATTATAAAGTTAAATTAATAGACAAGCATAGCTAAAAATATTATAATCTTGGATAGTACTTGGGGTTTTCTAGGAATCGGATCTAGAACTAGAATCTAATCCGACATTCTGTTTTATGTAAGGTCTCCATTTAATTTAATTTAATTTTATTTTATTTTTGGTTATTGGAACCAAATACTATAGAAGCATTTCCTTTACAGTGGTTGGTGACACCTTGTTTCGGTGCTGTACTACCTTAATTAGGAACCATTGTGTTCTCCACGGCGTTTGACTTTGAAGCTTACGATATTAAAATTGACTGATTAAAACATTCAAGGCTGTTAGATTAGAAAACATTGCACCTTGAATTGATTAGCTAATTTTCGTATAATTCTTAATCGGTACAGTACTACACGAGTATGTCGCCTAGCTCTGTTCAAATTGAAGAAGATGATAAAATCGAGTGTCCTCTTCTTCTATACAACTTATAAGGACAAAGGGAGCAAAAAACAAAGTAAGGAATCAAATCTCGGGGGTGAGTTACACAGGGAAAGGTTTATGAAGATCATCTGATTCTTCAAATAAATGTGAGGAATCCTCCTTCTTTTCCTCAACTTGTAGGCTGTCATCCACATCGGCAACAAGAACCAAAGCATTTGTCAGCTCCTTAGCTCTTTGAGCTTCAGATTCCCAGTCGGTCCTACTCAAAACGAACAGCATGGTCAGCACACAGGACCCCTGTGCAGCCAGGAGGCCTAGCCATAGCCCTTCAAAATCAAACCCTGCGAAGAATGCTAGCCATACTGCCACTGGCGTGCCAACGAGGTAGAAACATCCCAAGTTGATGTTTGCTCCGACTTTTGGCCTGGCTGTTCCTCGTAAGACTCCACAACCGGTTGTTTGTGGACAATTTCCTAGCTCACAGAGACCTATTATCGGCAAAACAAGTGATGTTAATGCTATGATCTCTTCGTCTTGCGTGAACATGCTAGCCCATACATTCCTGACCATAACCGCAAAGACTAGAGCTGAAAACCCAAATACGAAGCTGAAAGAAAGGCCTACAATGGCTGCCAGCTTTGCTTTCTTGGGCTGGTTAGCGCCCAGCTCGTTGCCAACCCTCGTTGACACACTGAAGCTTAGAGAAGAAGGGAATATGTAGATGAGTGCAGTTGTTTGAATCAAAATGCCCATGGAGGCAACGGTTGCTCTTGGATTTAGCAGTAGCCCACATAGCAAGATCATGATCTCATACCACCACCATTCAAGACACACCGAGATGCAGCTTGGGATGGCCAAATTCAAGAGAGTTTTCCATTCCTTGAAGCACTCCATTGAAAATCCTCCCCATGTCTTCTTATGGACCCCAGAAACAAGGATATAGATGATCAAAGAACATACAAGGTTGAAGTTAGTCCATACCCCACTAAGAGCAACACCTTTAATCCCTAAATTTAGGTGCGTGACAAGAAAATAGTTTATAGGAATGTGTAGAATAATAGCCAGAGTGGCGCAAAATGTGAGAGGCAAGGTTATCGATTGAGTTATGAGATAGATTCTCAGAGGATGCAAAAAAGATTGAGCTAGAAGGTCAGGAAGAGCGTAAACAAGAAATGATTGTGCTTCTGTGGCTATTGACTCATCTTGGCCACAAAAAAGAAGGATGTTTTTCATGTTCAGCCAAAGAAAAGAAATGGGCAGTGAAGCCACAATGAGCATAAGTATTGCTCTTTGCAACGTCACGCCTAGGAGGTGGTGTTTCTGAGCCCCAGAAGCTTGGCCACATATCGGTTCCATCCCCATGGCCAGGCCAGAGAGGATAGAGTAACCAGTTATATTAGCAAAGCCCACAGCAAGCGAGCCACCAGCCAAGGCTAGCTCCCCGAGCCGGCCGAGGAAGAGCATGGAGATCATCGAGCGAGGATAGAGAAAGAGGCCTGTCAGGATCATGGGGAAAGCTATTTTGGCGATGGATATAGCCTCTCTGATAGCGAGGGAGAGGCTGGTGGTGTTTGGCTCCTGGTCTTCTTGATGCATACATGCTGGGCTCGTAGGGATCAGTAATGAGGTGAACATTTTGGGCTCCTGGTCTTCTATGGAGATAAGGAAAGGGAGGTTTTCATTGCATTCGCTGGATAGAGGCGAAGAGTTTAGCTGACACATCCTTGTAATGCGTGAGAAATGTTAAAAGAGTTAGAGTTAAATAAGATTAGAGAGAAGTTGAGGGGGTTAGTCATTAGTGTGAGGCGAGGGAAGGGTTTTATAGTGGTTTGTGAGACGGCAATGCCACATGACTTTGAAACATCATGTAATGCTCTCTCATACTTTTTGTCACATCGCATACGGGAATTAAGTAATTATAAAACAAAAACCATAAACCTTTTTTTTTTAATCAGGATGTAGCATTTGACATTTGGGACTGTACAAAGTAAGATTGGAAATATATTTTCAATTGCTTTAATAAATAATAATAATAATAATAGTAAGAGGCGGTTTGTTTGTGTAGTGTACCGCATGATACACCATTTAAAAAGCAGGACTGCACCGTGTTGCCTTGCATAGAATCGAAAGTGTGATTTTCATTTTATATTCCTTACAAAACAATCTCGTCTCGTCTGATCTTTGTCTAATGATGGCAGCAAATTGTTGAGGTTCTTGCTAAGAAAAAAAAACATGGGATAAAATCACGTGGTATTTTCTTATTCATGCATATGGTTGACATCCTTTTTCTCTGATTTCGAACAATATTTTACAGAGCCGTCCATCTCCTCGGAGAAGAAGAAAAAAACAAGGGATAAACTCGTACAAGTCCTTGAAGTATAAGTCCAAACATGGATGGGGCATGTGATTGATTGTATCTTATCCACAAGGACCAAAATGAAGAACAGAAACTAGGTTCCATTTGAGAAATGGTGTCTAGGATGGGAACTTGTGCGGGGTTTCCCTAAAAGAAACGAAAAGACAAGTAAACAAGGACGGAGACAACATTTGATTTGGTTAAAACAGGTTTTCCTTATATATAATAATCGAGGAACTGATTAACAGATCCTGGTGCAGAAAATCAATGTTAAAATGGGGGAAAAAGTAGGAAAAGTATACAAAAATCATGCTTGTAGCTAGCAAAAGCTTGAGCAAATTAAAAATGTCTTGATAACTTTTGAATGAGTCCTATTCTGTCTACCAAAAGTTCCCATCAAATTTTTAAGAGATATAAAGCGAGACATGGAGAGTTAGCTATCTTAATCGGTAAACTCTTTTTCCACAGAGCTAATTTGTTCATGGGGATAATGGAAGTGAATTATTCTGCTGTCTTGGTGAGGGAAGCAAAGTCAGCTTTTGTTGAGTGTAAATGAGCTGGGTCTTCGTTTTCCACTGGGTGGACCAGCTGCGAAGGTCTTTCATTGCTTCTGTTGTGGAACAAAGCCAATTGGATGGAAATTGAGGTTCCACGCCGATATATATTTAGTGGATTGGTCTAGGAAAGAGAGAGATCACTCGAAGTCTCTTCAACCCTCGGTGAAGATCTCAGGATCGAGCCAGCCCATGGTTTGGAGCTTTCCTGGCTGATAAATGAAGCTCAAATCTCCACAACTCATAATAATGCTTCTAAATGATGATTTATTCCACAATTTTTGAGCAGTTTCTGGTAAGCTGAGCCGGGATTTGATAGCTCAAAGATCCCACCAATTTTGTAGTTATTCGGAGGCGTTTTGTTGTCCTCTTTTATAAACTCACCTTTCGGTGCTCTTGCATGCACGGAAGAGATTTTGGAAAACACCCTAATTAACACTATTGATGACTACTACCATAAAGAGGAGAGAGATGGAAGTCAACAAAATACAAAATTATTCGCACAGGGATAGGCCATTCATCGCCGAAAGATCACTGCTAAGGTGAAATTCTATGCTTTCATTTGAAACAATGTAGCAAGGAGCCAAAGATTCGAGCACCAATTTCCAAAAAAAAAAAAAAAAGTTGATAGAAGTTTTTTTATGGCACTACCATTCAAAGACGTGACAACGTCAAATTTGCCACTTAATCTTGCCATTGTATGAACTTCATGCTATTGAAGACGGCAACATAAAATTGCTTGTGACACGCCATTGTGTGAATTTCATGTTACTGATGATGGCAACATAAAATTCTCAATTTCATTTTTTTGGGGGTTTTGAATACATCTTGGGATTTCAATAATGATTTTATCAAATCCATGAGAATTTGGCCGATATTTAAATAATCAACCAATCTTTCATTAAGTCGTGAGAATAATAGGTATATATTCAGATAAAATATTGGATATATTAGTTTGTTGACATTTAAAATATTAGTGATTAAACCTAAAAAACTCTTATAATTATTTTAAATATTTATCAATTTTAAGTAAAAGTATTTTAATCAATTTTCCCTTAATTCATGAGAATAAAAGAGAAATACTTTAATAAAATAATGGACCTATTAGGAGGTTGGTATTTGAAATATCAAAGATTGACTTGAAAAATTCTGAGAGGTAATTTTAATTAGGATTATCTTATCATCGAAGATAAATTACATGGTCATTATAGGTAAATTTTGTGTGAGTACATACATGGACTCCAAGTAAAATTTGTTTGGCTACATAGCCCATAACAAGTTCAAAAAATAAATTTATTCATATGAACAAATTTCAAACCAATACACCTTAAAAATCACTAAATCTCATAAAAGCAGTCTATATTAGATAGGGCATGTTAGAGATGTTAATTCCTTTCCTAATCGCAAATAGCTTCTTACTCTTTGAACTTCATAAAAGACTAGAACATTTGAATTTCCTAACAATTCTAACCAGATACCTATATGATAACTCCCAAATCCCCAACATTATAATGGGAAACTCATGACAAAGGGTATTTTATGAACTAAAAAGTGATTTTATTTATTTTTTGGTTGAAAATAGAGTAAATTAAATAGATATAATTTTTCTTGACTTATCAATTAAAAGTTTCATTGAATTTATGGTAGCATGTATTTCATTATTCATCTTACATTATCAATGCAATCACGTTTTGACTATAAATAATCGTGGCTCTTCACTAAAAATGATATTTAGCCTCCATTGCATCAAAGTTTAACCTTGAAATCTTCAAATTCAAGTTCTCAACTTAACTTAATCATTGTATATCCACTTTCTCAAGGATATAATAGCTAGATTCCTATGAATTCAAAGAGCTAACAATATGGTATTTAACTAAACATCAAGTTCACATGCTATCAATATTTTTTTTTTATTAAGATTATAATCATAAACTATAGAGAACGCTTGAACTCTAAAATTCTGAATTAAGGTTTTTAACTCAATAATAATAATAGTAATAACAACTTGTTCTGAAAATAACATATAAAGATATTATAATAATAGCTTAAACAAATATTCTTACAAAAAAAAAATTAAAACTGTTTAAAAAATATAAAATAATTAACTACAAAAAAAAAACAATATTTCATGATCGATTTCGGTAAATCCAAAAACCACATCTTTCAACATCTCAATATGGTCGATATTCTTGCTCGATTTCGTCAGATAAATGCTCATTTATTATGTCTTAAACTTCTTAAATTTGGTTTATCCATATTTGTGCCCCTTAATTAATATCCAAAAACTTCTACAAGGCAAAGACAGAATACAATACACTTATCTATAACTTGAAAACAAGTACAAGTCATCAAGTTCTTAAACCGTTAACAAATTTCACCATTAGCTAGCTTTGCTTGAAATTATTCTTGTCATCAATACATTTCAAGAATCCCATGTCTCAAAAGTATCCTAACAAGTTGATAATGGTAAGGAATAAAAGATCATGAGTCATATTATTATAATCAAATCTCCTTTATACATGCTTTTTTTTTAATAACCGGTGTGTCCGGGTCAGCTTGCGAGCACCTCAACTAAATCTTCGGGTCCACTGAATATCCTGCAAGCCTAATGAGCAGGTAAGGCACCGCGGGGATGACAAACGTGCCTGACAAGACTGGAACTTGGGGTGGAAGAAAGACAAACTCCCTCTCTGACCACCAGAACAAGTCCTTGTTGGCACACATACTAATTTTTGTAAGTATCCATGTAGTCAAGATTTGATTATATTTGAAGATTGTCTTATGAATAAAGTCAAAAGAATGAGGATATGATCTATATAACTCATTCTCCAAGTTCCGGTCTATGTGTGTTTGTAGTGTCAAGTAATTCAAAGCTTAAACACGCTTGATTTGTATTAAATATAGTCCTTAATTCTTACAATTAGAAAGATCCTAAATTCCTTTTCGACTAACTCGGCTTTTGCTTTGAAGCAAATCTTTTGTTTGTTCTTACTTCTCTTCTCCTCCGAAGGCAATTCCCATGTGGTGTCCTTGCGGTTCAAGAACAGACAACAGTATGCCAAATTGGAAAATTTGGGTTGCACGAGCCATCATTGCATTGAAATCCCACAAGTGTCACCTGCTTTAAAGCCTTACCGACTGGAGTTGGTGCGCTGACTGTCTGACTAGGGTTGTCTCCTCCTCCTTTTATGAAGATCTACATATGAAAAACTTTTTTTTTTGCCTTTTAAATGTTGCTTTTACTTTTTGTGGATATACTTGCAAGGATATCGCACGATGTTGAGTTAAGTTGAGAGAAAAGAAGACAGAGGGGACTGAAATAAAAGAGGAAAATAGGAAGAAAAGAATGGGGAAGTAATTCAATCCCTTTGAGTGTCCTTGTTAATTTTGAAAGGCAATAGAAATAAGGAAAATAAAGATATGAAGGAAGAATCCTTATGATTTCATATTAATTTTTTTTTTGTCTTATTATCCATGATAAGATGGTTAAACCATCAATGGTAAAAGATAAACAATTTAATCGAGTAAACAAAATATGTATAATCAAATATAATGTTCCATTCACACTAACAGAAGATTGAGAAAAACAATTTGCATGTTGAAGGGAAAAAAACATAACAAATGATGTTATTAATTTAGGTTGTGTTTAATTTGAGGTTAGATATTGAAGACTAAGTATTGACATAATAAGAAGTAGTTGAAAGATAAAGTGTTTCAAATATTTAGAAAGCATGTAAATTATGCATAATGATGAAATCCAAAATATAAAAAGCTTTAATCAAAATTTAAATTAAATAAAATATAAAAAACAATATACTCTTGTAATATATATTAAGAATAAAAGTAATTGATGAGTTTTGGGAAGAAAAAAAAGTCTATTTCTTTTCTCCTTTGACACTTTTTCCCAACCTACATTTGATTTTTTACCTGATTGTAAATTATTAAATAATGTTTGATATAATGGATAGTATATTGATTGTACACAACATAAAAAGAAATTATTTATCTTGTATTTGTTGTATTTTGAAATAGACTAGATAATTTTATTTTATTTTGTATCTGATAGGCAATGGACGAAACTTTCATCAACCTCAGGCTTAGACTTGTTTGGGTTTTAAAAACAATTAAAGTAAAGGGTTGATCTCACTTGTCAAGGGTATATGCATAAATTTGAATATGAACGTCCATTGAATTGAAAAATGTCTTATATATTATGATTTCTTAATGCATTTTTATATTCCTGGCTTGTATTCAAATCTATAAAGCCAGACTTCATAGAAAGCAAATATAATTGTTATTTTTAAGGTTTTTATTTAGCAGCTTAAATATAAAGCAAATATAATTGTTATTCCACATCTCAGGTTCGAATCCCTACCAGGTGCAAACAACTCTTTTGGACCAGCGGATCTGGATGAAACCCATGAATTAAATGGTTCCTCTGTCTTGTCGCAGTGCAGTTGAACTATGAGATTACTCAAGCCCAAACGAATCTGAATTATCTATTCAAAAAAAAAACTTAAAGTTTGAATATATAATTTATATTATTTTATAATACATTTTTCAAATTTGTACAAATACACTCAACTTTATTGAGATCCCACTGCATGCATCCCCTAGATTTTCCATGGAGCTATCTTTTCTAGTTCTACTCGATCGATCGATTAAACAAGCAATCAGGATTAATTAAAAAGAGTCAAATTAAACTTTCAATTTGGAAGAAGCAATGACTCGTGCTTTATATTTAATTCCCATCTTCGACATGTGTTGCCCTTAAGGTGCATGCTTCCTTTGAAGAAAGAATGTGCTGGTTTTTCAATAAAGAATATATTTTATTGACATTCTCACTGCTTGAATGGACTGAAAGGTGTCTAAAAAGAAGAGATCAAGATATAAAGATTATATGCTTTGGATATTTAAAAGATGCTGACGATCGATCGACCACGTTGCTTTTCATTCAAAACTTAGAAATAATTGTACAATATTACCCTAAATTAGTAGAAATAAATAAATTCCAGGTTCACAATGAGATGTTTTTCTCCTTGTATGGAGCAAGAGATTCAACTTTGGAGAAATAGAATAAGTATCACCAACTAACCCTATATTGTTCTCCTAGTAACTTTATTTAATTATTCTTTTTAACTCTACAATTTATTAAATATTTAAATTAAAATCTTATGTTGAAAATTGTTATGGAACTATCTCATCTAAAAACTTAAACTTGTAAGTGAGACTCCATAATATGATTTATATTATTCTCTAACATACACTCTCAAGTGAAGTTCTTGGGCTTGAAACTTGCACAGTCTCACATCACTTTGTACTTGGTTTTTATCCAATAGAATGAGGGTGGTGAAATTTGAAGTTGTGACCGCTGGGTCAACAAGGCTCTGATACCATGTTAAGGAACCATATCACATAAAAACTTAAACTTATAAATGAGACCCTATAATATAATTTATATTATTCTCTAAAAAAATAATATTCTTGCTCATCGATTTCCAAATAGACATCTTTGAATGGCTGATCGGGAGAATTAATGCCGATTCTTCCATTGCACACGACGGCATTTTTTATCCTCTTTAATTTAGTTTTTTCAAACCGGATTTCCATGCCTTAAACGTTGGTGTATTTGGGTGGGCTGAAATTCGAATTCTTTTTCTAGATTAACTATTATTATCTTTTATTCTTTCTTTCGTGATCAAGTGGGTATCCTTTATTAGATTAATTTTGTATACTTTTGATTTTTTTAATCTGATTTAAAAATATTTAATTTTATGATCCTATAAAAACTAGACAATCTCCATAAAAACTAGACAATATATAACATTTTTTTTCTCTCAAAACTATTATATTTATACTGATATTTGATGTATACATGAAACATGACTCTTTCGTATCTTAAATCGTAATTTACATCATACATCTTCTGTCAAATAATATTTCTTCTAGCCAAATATATATATATATATATCGGTTTTATATAATAAATTTATTTTTATTCATAACCACTCATATTTATATTGGTGCATAAATAAAACATCTTTCTTAATTTAAATTATAATTTACATCTTAAATCTTCCAATAGAATAATCTTGTTTCATACATAAAAATTATCTCTATCTTGTAAATATTTATTTTATAAAGAATAATTTAAAAAAATAATAAGATTTAAACTCATAATTTCAATGGGTTTTTTTTTATATAAAAAAAAAGCATAATAGTGGTTCAGAACTTCAGATTGTATTTAGAAATATGGCAGTGATTTTTTCTTTAAAATATATCAAAATAATATTTTTGAAAAATAATATCAGTATACTAAAATAATTTAAAAACACAAAAAATGACATATTTTTTCAAAACAATTTTAAAATACAAAAACAAACTTAGTATTTGTATATAAGAAATCCAAACAGGGATAAAGATAGGTAAGCATCCATGGGAGAATTCCAAAGATCTCCAATACTGGTTGATGGGAGACACGAGGCAGTGATGCTTGAGATCTTGACAAGTGGCAGTTTGGCCCAACAGGTAATTGATCCAACGATCATGAAACAAGATGTGGGGTCCAATCCATACAGTGATTTGCACCTAAAAGAGGAAACGTTCCTCGCTTGCCTTTCCATGGTGGTGGACACCATTGTCCCATAATCATAATCCAATCCATGTAGATTACAGCAACCATACAAAGAATGGATGATGATGATGATTTTCTTATGTCAGGAAAGTTATTTTTAAAGTATATTTTGTAGATCCAAATAAATAATTAAAATATTGATTGTTTCAGAACATTGTATCTGGGATACTATTGATGTTATTATCTCTTTGATACATATGTTTTATTAATATATTGATACAGTAGGTAGTTGAACTTCTGATTTAGAGTGTCAATAATTATATATTATATTTATTAATTTATTTTGGAAGAAAAAAAGATTTAATAATTCAATTTTATTTCATTTCAAAACTCTAACTATTTACACTTGCCTAATTTACATGTTTATAATATTGTGCTGAGTTAGATAAAAAAAAATCAACGCAACCAAAAAATTTAGACTTTAAAGAGTTATTTGTGTTGTTATTAAATTTGAGGTCAACATTGAAGTTTCCATACCTAATTCTTTGTGTTTTTTTTTTGTTTAAAATCAAATTTTATAGGAATTATACAAAAATAATCTAATTAACTCCAAAAGGTGCAAACTTTGGTGCCAAAATGGGAGAAATCCTTCACATTCAAGGGGGTCAATGTGGGATCCGAATTGGGGACAAGTATTGAAATAAATATAGTATGTTTATCTTGTTTTGAAACAAACAATTCTTTTCTAGGTTTTGAAATAAACTAATTTTCCAAAAAAAAAAAAAACCCAGAAAATCACATGCATGGGGAGACTGGAAGAGGAACTAGAATGGATTAGCTTCCAAACAAGTATGAGAAAAAAGAAAAGCATTTTGTGGTACCCAAAGTGACAACTTGCGGGTTGCTTTTGAATTGTCGGGGAAAATTAGGCACCAGTCCATGTGGAAAGCTTTTGCCTAAGAAGGACAACATTATCAGCAGAATGAGGGGGGGACGCAACTTGCATTATCAATCTGTGTTAGGAAATAGAAAAATGGGAGGAAGCAACTTGCATGGATGATAGTTACCCATTTGGATAGAGATTTGCAATTATGTATTGCCAACATTATTGGGCATGAGCACTCACTATCATACGGTCTTTTCAACACTATAACTAAGTCAAATGAGGAGTGTCACTTGAAAAAAAAAAAATAGATAGATAATTGGTGAAACATACACTGCTATGTTAGAGATAGAAACAGATCATGACGGGGAGGGCAAAATCTTGGATAAAAACAGTTGTAACATTGGTATATCATATATATATTATGATTTTGCAGTGTTTATTTTCTTATAGTTCCACAAAATTTACATTATAATGTTTTGAGTAATCTGGACTGGGCATGACGTGACAGGATTGTGATGGAAAAACTTTTCATTGGGAGTATCTCATTTGCACACGCAATAGAATTGATTATTATAATATAATAGTGTGTTTCATTATTATTGTTTTAAGATTAAAAAAAAAACAAGAAGAAGAGTAATGGAGGCACAAGAGACTCGAAAGAACACTCATATCCCAATCATTTACATGGACCAATCACTTATCTAATTTGAGACTTAAAAGAACACTCCATCCCTCGCTTTTTGTACAGGAGGAACAAATATGGACTGACTGAGGATCAGTTCTTCGTAAAACGCCAACCCATATTTCACTGTACTGAGTGCTAGGTTTGGAAAGAAATAAAAAACACTCAAATTTTAGGCTTCTGCTGAAAACGACCTCCTCAAGGTGATCACATAAAAGTGAGCTCCGCTCTGGGATGAATCACGCAAGTGTATATCCAAACCTAATATGGACCTACTCCTAAGAAAATTGATCTAGAGATGGGTTAATCATTCCACAGTTAGCGTAATTGAACATAAATATACACCTCCCCTCTCCATGTAGGAGAGACCAGGTGATCAAGTCCACAACACATAAACCAGCCATTTTGTTCTTGACTTTGTTGGGAAGGGCTGCATACCTCAGTATCAAACCAGATACCCCAAATGGTTATTATTGTCACTCGGGTGCTGCAACCCTAGATGGATATTTAATGATTCCTCAACCAAACTACATTGGAAAGTAGAATCGCCCACAAAAGGCCGGCCATTTACATCATTTCAACCAACAGAAGATCTCTCCTCTCCATTTTTCATTTAATCCTGTGAATCTTGCAAGCACAGCAAAACATAATGCAACGGGCCCATTTGGCAACTCGAGGGCTCAGTCACGGCCTTGCTATAATGACTTTCGAGGGTGCACCATGGGCAAACAAACCATTCGATCATTCCCCGCCTGTCACGAGGAAGGATGATAAAAAGCAGAGCCACACCATCCTTGTTCTTTCATGAAAGAATAGCAACCCCCTTATAACTATCGTCACACACAGAATAATCGGACGATGGCATTCGCTCAAAGTGAAAACGCATGCATGCAATCATTCAACAGGATCCATCAATGCAAATAAGTCATCGAGGTGTCATACAGTAAACATGTTAACATGAAGGTTTTCTATCAAGTTCAAAAAACCAACAGAATCCGCTTGAGTTTTTGCATGGAAATAGAAAGAACGAGACTACAAACTGGCACAAACTAGATCCTCCATTACAAGATGTGGGCATAACATGGAATCTAGAACTTGTGATAGTTATGACGGGAAAGGTGAGGCAATATACGGAGATTGTCAACCCAGCTTCGTCGAAATGACAAACTAATATAAGCTTGATGTTTGCATCATTCATCTGCCGCCGGAGATTGACTGCAACATCGAATAGGATTAGAAAGATAATGAAACATGAAATTTAAAAACAGCATTAAAATACACACCTGTGGTACCTCTCACGGGCTTTCAACTCTTCCAATTGCACTGTCCCTCTTGTCAGGGTTGGAGCTTGGACTTCTCCATTGACCATTTTCAGGGCTGGACCCATCTCTTTCAAGGGGACTACGGCTGGAGACATGGTCATTGTCTGGTTTAGACCTTTCTCTTCCATATGGACTACGGCTTCGGACACGACCATTTTCAGGGCTGTGTCTTTCTTCCCTTGGATAAGGATTATCACCACGGCCATTAGCATTGACAGGACTAGCGTTGTCCTTGCGGTAAGGACCATGGCTAGGGCCATGGCCATGGTCGCTGCCAGCCCTCTCTCTCCTGGAAGGACTACGAGTTGAACCCCGACCATAATCAGGGCTACCCCTCTCTCTCCTATAGGGGCTAGGACTGCGGCGATGTCCAGAATCTGGGCTACCCCTCTCTTTGCGATAAGGACTAGGGCCACGGCCATAATCAGCGCTTCCTCTTTCCTTTCGGTAAGGACTTGGAGAGCTCCTCCTATCATGTCCTCGCCTATCTGGTGACCTATCACGACTTCTATCAGGACTGTATCCATCCCTCCTTTCACCATCATCTCGAGCAGCATATTCCACTGCAATAACTCGATCCAGCAGCTTGCTGCATGACAAACAAAAGCATAGATCAACTAGTGAGCTGCATCAAAACATGAAATCAGAAGGATCCACTCAAATTCAGCCCCAGATCTCTGGATTGTTTTAACAGCAGGACAGGAAAATCATGGTTGTACTACTGAGAAATAGAGAAGAAACAGTTCACATTTTCCAAAAACTAGGATGAGCACCATTTACTGATAAAACATGGTAAGAGTCGTGTACGAGGATAGAGGAAAAATGACCTCATGTTTGTTGCATCCAGTGCTTTAGTGGCATCCTCCTGTGCATCATACTGAACAAATGCAAAATTTCTTCTTATCCTTACACTCACTATCTTCCCATATGGCTCAAAGTGCCTCTCCAGATCCTTAGTCCTGGTATGATGTGGATCAAAGTTGATAACAAATAAAGTCTTTGAAGGTTTTGAATTGGCTGATCTTCTTGATGTGCCACCAGGCCGTCTAACACCACGTTCTTGCTACAGAATAACAACAACTACAGCAAATCAGCTCAAAAAATAGGCACCACTTGAACATAAAGAAGAAAATGGTGAAAAGACATTCATATACTAGACCAGGTAGAAAAATAGCATGTTACTACCTTTGTCCATTCAACATGAAGTCTGCGACCCTTGCGACCAAATTCTACACGATCAAGTCCTCGAATGGCATCCTCAGCATCTCTCTCATCCTCCATATATACAAAAGCAAATCCTGCATCCAAGTAGAGAAAAAAGACAATCAGTAAAGTGTATACAGGTCATGTTCACAATAAAAGGAACAAGAACCCTTCCCTGAAAGGATTCTTTGATAATCAGATGGCATTTCTTGGTCAGCAGCGCACAAACCGCCTATACCCCATCCCTTGAATAAAATTTGGCAACCTACCTGAAATCTATAAACTAAGTGACCAGTAGAAATAGCAACAGACCTTGTGCGAGATGAACTAAATGATGTCAAGGAACTAGAATCCAAATGTGGATGTCTCATGGTGGGTCAACGAAAATAGAGAGCCTTCTCCATCTATTCTGCTGCCTCTGCTGTGAGGTCGACAATGTTTCGATATTGAAACATGTCTGGGATTGAAGGCTGGGCAAAAGTCATGAGAAATGAAAGGCAATAGTGTCTGAGAAAAATTGGCATGGTTCTGCCATTGCGGATGAGAGTAACTTTTCTTGAAAACAAGAAGATGCTTGTCACAGGAAATGAACAGAATTCTGAACAGCCATCCATAAGCCAGGAAGAGTATATATTTCCCAAGACAATCCTGCGCCAAAGAAAATGTTGAGTATGGGGGTTTATGCTTCAAAAAAATACTTGTCTTTTTTCATTAATAAATCCTGAACCCCCACTAGAACTCAACAAAGGATGATAAATGCCGCTGAGTCATATAGTCTGCTGAATGTCCCAATCAAGCTGTTGAACTACTGGTATGAAGGGAAAAGGCCACTCATAAGCATGGGAGTCTGGTCCACTGGCTCGGCTGGTTGCTGACAGACTTGCCAATTGATTCCAGAACTGTGTGTGCATAATATGTAAATGATGTTTTCCACATCCAGTTGGAAAGCATTAAACATTCTTATCTTATTAACTTTAGGATTAAATATGTTTTGTCTAAAAAGATAAAAATCAATTATTCTCAAGATAAATTAAATACTCTGGCAGATGGATGTCAACCATCTCTTTCCCTACCATACATTAAACATTTAAGAATTGGTTTAGGTGGCATCTCGAATCACAACAAAAAACAGCAGCAGTGACAAGAGTTAACTCAACCAGCACCGTGTCTACCCCCACCACTTATCAATCTGCACTCTCGATGTACCTTTTTTCCATTCGAGCGGAAGAAAATTGAATGCTACATAAACTAATACTATCATAACATCTACCAATTATATTATTAAGTTTTTTCAATAATTCCCCCAAGAATTCACTGTTCATTATTAAACTTTGGTCCAAAGGGGAAAAACCTTTTCTTCAATGAAATCCTCTAAAAATTATATTCATATAGCACAAAAAAACTCCAAACCCTCACAATTCCTGCATTTATCAATTTTACTATCTGCATCAAAGGCCGTAAAATAATCACACACAACAGAACTTTTCGAGTAGGAAAAGAAAGCTACAACAAAAGCTAATGGAAACAACTTTCCAAAGACTTAATTAGTGAGGAAGACACATAAACTTACCAGCTTTCATATCCACACGTTCAACTCTCCCATATCGTTTGAATAGCCGTTCTAGCTCAGTCTGTCTTGCATCATACTCAAAGTTCCCACAAAAGATAGACCTCATTCTGCTTGACAACATAAATTTCACATGAATGAGATAAAAAGAAAATAAAAGGAAAGGAAAAAACACCGCAGCACAATCTTTTGCTCCAATAAACAAAATACTCCACGTCTAACATCAATATTTTTCAAGGGGTTATTTCAAAAACCTTGAATAATTCAAGTTCAAATCTTTAAGTATTAATTTCATTATATTGTCAAATAATCATCCCGTAGAATCAACTATGGCCTATGGGTTTTCATTAAATTTACCCATAGAGCCTTTTTATTTTAAATTTCTTTGCAAATTACACATTTTTAACGAGTTTCAGAGGCTATTTCAGGCTCAACTTGGGTTCTTACAGAAACCCTCAAGAAAAGTACCCAAGCTTTTTCTATTGAACAACCATCAACTACAGAACAGTTAAGAAATCCGAACCAGATCCATAAAATGAAACCTTAATAAACAGATCTACTAAAATGACAGCCAGATCTAAAAAATATAAGATGTTTAGTTTGGTTTCTAAGAGATCAAGGGAAAACAAGCATTTTCTCAGGTTTTCTAGGGAATAAAACGGAAAATTAATAGATTTATTGATTCTGATTACCTGTTTAAAGCGGCGATTTAGTCGATTTGAAGCTTTGATTGAAACCTAATTAGATAAGGTCAACAAAACAACTTCGTTTTCGTCTGTGAAAGAGATTTTTTACTCTTTTTGAGTTTTGACGACTACGGCTTGAGAGTTGTGATAAATAAGAGGGACATCTGGTGAGTTTTTGTTTTAGCAAAACATCCCTACTTGTTTTGTTAATTGTGAAACAGTCCCTGCTAGTTTAAACAAAAGCAGGAAATAATTAAAAGTAAAAAAGCTTCATGTGCGATTACATCCTATTCGAGGTTATCAAATTAATTGAATTGTTTGAAATAATTTTATATAAATTAATCGAATTAATCAGTTTTTTATTTATTTTATTGAGTGATTTTATTAAAAGAAATTAATTATTTGGGTAAGCTGAATTTCGATTTCAGATTTTAAGAACCCAAAATACTGATTTCAATCAAATCAAATTAATAAAATTTATTATAAATTAAATGTTCATATAATCATAGTTTAGTTAACTTTTATTGATTTAAATTATATTTATTTAGTATTGAGAAATATAAAATCAAACTAATTATTTTGGTTTTTTCATTCGTTTTAAAAATCATATGATTCAAGCCAATACTCACCCTTATATATTAACAAGATATAAAGCATGTGGAGTTTTTAAATTACAGTTCACTTTCTCATAATGGATTGCAGTAATGTTTTTTTTTAATTTAATTCTTAAGCTTTTCTTTTCATAATTGAGCCCTTTAAATCCAAATTAAAAC
This sequence comes from Salix exigua, assembly GCA_032356905.1. Taxonomy (NCBI): domain Eukaryota; kingdom Viridiplantae; phylum Streptophyta; class Magnoliopsida; order Malpighiales; family Salicaceae; genus Salix; species Salix exigua. Next base: position 12,775,293 of record CM063599.1, read on the forward strand.
TTAATTGCATGTTTTGTTTTAAGAAAGCTGAAAACAATTGCAGGGGACTAAGTGAAAGTAGCATGAGTGAACTTTTTAATTTATTTATGAAATACAATTTAGTCCCTTTAATTTTTTAAGAATATATTTCTGTATTAAACTTTATTTTTTTCATAAGAAAAGATACGGAAGATGCCATATTTTAGAGGGAAAAAAATAAAGTTCTTTGTTGGGGATGATCTCGACCGACAAACAAGTTAGACATGGTGTCAACGGGTTTCATCTGGTGACAAGAGTCTTATAGTTGTTGTTTTAAGCCTTGATGTAATGTAAAAATCCATATCTAGGTCAAGGATGTAATTTTTTTCTAATTTGATTTAGTGGTTTGGATTGTTTTTTGGGTTTAATAGGTTGATATATTGATTTTTTTTTTATGTTTTAAAGGTATTTTGATGATTGGAATGAGTTGAAAAACTTGTAAGTGTCTAGAATATCGACTGATAAACGATAATTTGTTTTTGCCACAACTAATGATATGCCGTTTGCCTTTTTTTTCTTCCAAAAACATAAAATTAGAGATTTGAGTCATCAATAAATTTGTTTAATTTAAAAATATGTTTTTTTAAAAAAAAAGCAACAAAAAAACTAATGACTCAAATGATCTTAAAATATCTCTATGATCTTATTTGATAACAATATGAAAATAACCTCTCGAAGAGGGGAATAAGGAAAAACAATTCAAAGCTTAATTACAGGGAAATAAAATGTTGAATGATGAATTGAAAAGGCAATTTACAAACAAAAAAGAAACTCACTTGAGTCGGCATGCCAATTTTATGATTTGATTATGAGACCAAGATAACTTTGTACAAAATAAATCGAATAAAAAAAAGATAAACAGGAAAAAAAACATTTACGAAAAAAAAACTTTGAGTCAACCTTAATTCACATGACTAACAATCAACTTGAAAGTGAGATTATAATAACCCTATAAAGAAAAAGCGATAAAAATCATAAAGCTAAAGACCTCATAATCTAATGATGAAATATGAAAATGAGAAAAAAATCATTCTGAAAAAAAAAATATCAAAGTTAAATCGGGTTAATATTTAAAACATATGATCTAAGTCATAAGACTAAATTACCTTACAAAAATCAAACCCAAAAAAATCATGAAGTGAAAATTACAATCATCCATTTTTGCTTTTTTAGAAAAACAAAACAAAATAAAATCAAAATAATAAGGACCAAATCAAGTCTAAAAAATAAATATAAAAAACCAATGAGTAATTAAACTGAAAAAAAATTAAAAATCAATAAAAGAAGAAAAATTAGAAAGATATAAATCAAGAGAATAATGACCAAATTTGTTGTATAAATTAAATGAAATAAAATAATAAAGGTTGAAGTTGAAAAATAAATAAATTAAGATAAGGAAAAAAAGACAAAAAAATAGCAATCAAAATAATATGGAACAAATATGATAAATGAAAAAAAAAATGAAAATAATTCTAATTTTATAAATTACTTCAACTAAAAAAAAGAACATGAATGAGGTTTGAAAAAAATAAATTGAATGACTACTTTAAAATTAAAATAGGTATAAGAAAATGGGGGAAACAATGGATGTTCTATTGATCATAGGTGTCATCTTGGTGCCTATTTGAGAATATGGTTGCGGTTAATTTTAAAAATATTTTTCATTTAAAAATTTATCAAAATAATATTTGTTTTTATTTAAAATATCATTTTTCACATTAACACATTAAAATGATCTAAAAATATTAATTTTCATTAAAAAACAAAAATAATGTTTTTTTATATTTTTTTCAAAAATATTTTTGAAACAAAGTGTCAAATATCTTCTTAGAATGAGAGGTTGCCAAAACAATCAACTTGGTCATATTAGATCTAGGTTTTAAAAATTATATTTTTAAGAGTGATTGAGTCACCTTTATTAAATTGACAAAATAATTCAAAAAGGTCTGTATGTAATTCAAAAATGATTTTTGGGCCATAAAAAACCATTTTACCTCTAAATAAAAACTTAGTGAACCTTTTTAAGGACAAAATAATTATTTTATTATTCTAATTTATAATTAAATCTAGAAATTGTTGGCATGATCTCAACTCAGGTGCACATAATGCAGGTGTCATTTTTTTTAATATTAATATTTATTCAATTAATGAAATATATCTCAATCAACTTGTTTATTTTAAAATATTCATTATAAAAAATGCAAAAGCCCTTGGATGCTAGTTCAATTATTTTTTTTTTTTGCTTTTAAAGGCAATTGTGTAATTTTATTATTTTTCAAAAAATATATATAAAAAAGTTCTTGGAGCTAGGTTTTAAAAATTATATTTTTAAGAGTGATTAAGTCATTTTACTAAATTGACAAAACAATTCAGAAAGCTCCATTCAGCCTCTAAATAAAAACTTAGTAAACCTTGTTTAGGAAAAAAAATGTTTATTTTATTATTCTAATCTACAATTTAGTCTAGGAATACAGTGAAAACCCAAGCTCGATTCTGTTGGGCACATGGCAATGGTAATTGTTTCACTTCTCATGCATTTTGGTTAGAAAAAATCTCTTAAAATCCTATATTTTTTCGTTTTCATTTTTATCTCAAAAGAAAATCTTTTGAATCTCATGGTTCATGTTTCGAGATTGCTATAGAAATATATTTGTTTGAAAAATAGAGAGAAGTATATATATAAAAATAATATATTATCATAAGAGTTACACCATATATTTTTTTTTTTAAACATTAAAAGATATATATAAAAAAAAAAAACATGTCTCATCACAACCCATTATCTTTGTTTTCTATTTGACAAGATAGTGACGAAAAGATAAGGAATTTCTTGGGACACATTAATTAAGAAGGAAAACGAAAAGAATTCATGATTGGGTGGTTAATTTTATTAGAACAACAAGTAGTACTCTAGATGAAGTTTGAAGAAATATAAGTGGAATGGCTAAACTGACGAGAAGCAATAATGTCTTGTTCCAGCAAGAAATTGTTAAAGGAAGCTTCGACTTCATTTTCTTGGATTTGAGCAGGTTCTTGTGCAAGAGAATTTAGGACAGCAATTTCAGCTTCTGTTTTGGCTAGTTGGCTTTCTACACTGTGAATCTGCTGGTGTAGTAAGGAGATAACCCCTACACAACCATAGACAGGATCTTGAGTTCTGCTTTGTGCCTCGTAATACAGAGAATTTGCTGCTTCAGCTCTTAAATGAGCTGGGAGTTGCTGGGATTATCAAAAGGAAATCATATATAAGAAGTTGCACTAGCAATTAAAAGTTTATAGCATATCAAAAACTGAAATATTTCTCAAAGTGATCAATTATGGGGACCTGCATTCTTGATATGATATGATCGATATGATATATATATATATATATATATATATATATATATATATATATATATGTATGTATGTATGTATGTATGTATGTATGTATATATAGCAGAGATGATTTACCTGGAGCATTTTTGCAACATTACTGGCGCCATAGATTCTGTGAACGCAAGCAAATCTTTGAGGAATATTAGAAGGAAAGTAAGGGGAGAAAATGCAATCTGAAGGACATCTCCTTCGCAAATATTTGCAAGCGGCACAACGACCAGAAATCATCCTGAAAATCCCGAAGAAAATCTAGTGAAATATAAGCTTAACAATGCAAAGATTCTCTCAATCTTTGTTGTTCTTGAGCGAAAATCCAGATGAGATCTTCACTGTCCTAATGTTAAATATAAGAGAGAATCAGGTCTAGAGGTAAAAGTAGACATGGAGATTTCCAACGGCTACATTTTTCGAAATTGAGGTTGAAGAAGGAAAGTTAAAGATTGAAATGAGATTCTAAATTTTGGAGAGAATTAAGGATGGTCAATAGTGGAATTATATATAATCAAAGGTTTTGTTTCCTCTTCCATTCATCCTTTTCCTTGGCAAAAATATAAGAGTCAAGCCATTTTCTTTTTAATTTATAGGAAAAATTATTATGGATGGAAAGTTCTGAGCCATATAAAGTATTTCTTCAAGGCAATTATGGCAAGTGATAATGCACAAAAATATTCTTAAATTTTTCTATATATCCTCTCATCCCACCTAAACAGCCAGCCTCTTCCTCACCCGCCGGCCACTTTAGATTTAAAATACCTGTCGCAGCACACATCTTACTGTATTTCTTCAAGTCTCAAGGAATGGCGCAGCACTAGCTTTCCATTTTTGCATGCACACCTCACACATATAAATTTACCATGCAGCACAACAAGCACCCCCGGCCGCTTTCAAGTAAAATATAAGAAAAGGCCGTTCAAATACATTCACAAGCAATAAAAAAATGCAAAAAACAAATCCAGAGCATAAAAGTCTTAAACATATATATCCATTCCATATAGATGTCCAACAAGCATATTATTCATAAACTATGAAAACAGACAGTACTGGAGATTAAACAAAGTCTTTGCATAGAAGATAAAACACCAATGGCCGAGCCATATTCATACGGAATTAAACTACTATTTAGATCTTGCTTCATGATTAGACTTCGATCCTTGCATAGGAGGCTGTTACGGCTGATCATTTCCAAAAAGAGCTTCCAGGAAGTCATCATCCCAAGCCTGATCAAATATTAAAAAAAAAAAAGATTATTAGGAATTAGCTACATCTAAACATCTTGTAATACCTCATCTGTGGGTAATAGATACATGTATGATCAAACTATATATGTGCTTGCATGCATGCTTTCGTGTGTGCGCGTGTGATTTGTTGTTGTTGACATGCCTGATCCCCTGTTGCTCCCTTATCAACTGGATGATCAGGGAAATTGAGCTCAAAATCCACAGGCTCACCATTTCCATCTCGCTGCACGCACATGTATAAAGAAGTAGAAATTAAAGAGAGAGAGAAAAGTTGTTAAATATTGTGGATGCAATTAAAAGTACCTAGTTATGCTTTCTAAGAGTGGAATTTGTGTATAATGTACTTGCCTGATCATAATCTGGGAAATATTCATCCATTGAATTAGCATCGCTTTCGCGGATGGGGTTCATAGCTCCTTCTGCTCCATTCTCAACCTACAAAGAATGATAATCCAAGAATTTTTGTTCCAGGAAAAGATTACGTACCAATTAGATATATAATAGTATATTATATAAATGACTAGCTCTAAAAAATAGGAATGATAAGCAAGACATATTCATGCCTGGCTAAAAGGTTGTTCATTCCAAGGAGTGTTGTCATCAATGTGAATTGAGTTAAGGAAGTCCGGAGTCAGGAGTTCATGCAAGTGAGTGCTAATTTCATCAACACCCTGTGGAAGCTTCACATATAGCATTAGTGAGTTGATAATTTAATAAAAAAAAACTTTGTTGTCTAAGAAAAAAAGATCTTATATAATTAGTACGTACCTGGTAAGCAGGTGGATTGTTGGGAGGCTCCAAAGCCATGTCGCTAACATTCAGTACACCTTGGCCAATCTGTGGCTGTTGATTAGAACTCTCACCCAATAAGATGGAGGGGCTGTTGTTTGTTAGGCCGAACACAAAGTCATTTTGTCCTCCATATCCAAGACCAAGCTGGTGCTGTGATGGTGGCGGCAGCAGTGGTGTATTCCCATCATAAACACTAGTGAATGATGGTGGTGGGAAGAACTGGTTTGCACCCACAAAATTAGAAGAAAAATATCCTCTTTGATCCATATAACTTGGCGAAGCTATATTGAATCCCATACATGCAGCATTCATGTTGCCGTTACTAGCCCAATTCATCCATCCAGGATGACCACCATTACTAAAACCATTTGATAGTCCATTATTATTGAGTTGCATTTGGCCTGATCTGATGAGATGTCCATCGGTAGTCACACGAATTCCAGCATAATTATTATTGGTGTTCAAGGAATTGTTTGTGATTCCAATGTCCCCAACTCCTGACCTGTAGTTGCCTGCCCGATCAATTCCAAAAGCACCAACCCTATTAAGTAGAGGGCCACCAAAATTCTGAAGATATGATCTTGCTTGAGTTTGCGGGTGGTACATCTGCATTGGACTTGTGCCATGAGTGAGGCCATGAGGGACACCTCCATGAGAAGGTAGGTTTGCTCCAGCACCATTAGCAGAATTAGCAGTCCCAAATAAAAGAGACTGGCTATGCGGTGATTGAAATAAATAGTTGTTGCTCGGAGCTTGTTGGTTTGGAGAAAGTAGGCCCCTGAAACTGGAACCACCAAGAGCTGGGATGGTACTCCCTCCAAGACCAGGTTGAATTGATGCTCTTGTCACTGGTAAATATTCCCGCTGAACATTTTTGAACATAGAAAAGGGTGCAAGGTTTGATCCAAGAGCTCTTCCAGACAATCTCTTCGATGAAATACAACCTCTCTCTGCAACCTTTCTAAGGAAGATTCGATACTTCTGTGAAATGATCAAGATATATTAATTGTGTCAGTGAGAGTTATTATAATAGCATGAAAATGTGATTAATTAGAGCTGGCTGACAGCCCAGTCTTATGGCGTCTGGGCCGTGGCCCAGTCACGAGTCTGGGCCTGGCCCAGATCACGGTCTGGCCGTGGCCCAGACATCACGGTCTGGCCGTGCCCAGACAATTAGGATGCATACTTTTTTTCTTATGAAAACTATGGAAAATAAAGTTATATAGTCAATAACATGTAAACTTGATCGAGTTTGGTGAGTTAATCCTATAACTCGACATATATACATGTAAAATATGATTCAATTGTAACTAGTAAAGCCACTGAGTACAATTGATGAGTCATATACATGTCCCTCACTATCAAAAGAATCCATCGATCATGAGCTATATATATAATTATCAAATTTCAGCAAATATAGTGAATACCCAAAATAAAAATAAACTCAAGAACTAATTTTGAATATTGAGATTTAGCATGATTCATACTTCAAATCAATAAACATTGTTCTACTTAATTTCAAGTGCATGGAATTTTAAGTAAACTCATTTTCCTGCAAACCCTAAAATAGCAACATAAATTATTTGAAAATGTACATTTTTGACATAGTGTGATCACTAAGCACCAACCTGCAAGTGACTGGCAATATGTTCTCTTGCGAGCCCTCGCACACTCATGCATTCAAGAATTCTTTTTGGAACAGCCTCTGCATTGATTTTAACATACGAAGAAAAACATTAAAAACATATTTGTCAAGTAAAAGGTTTTGTAGATGCAAAATAAATAAATAAATAAATAAAATTCAATAAGATTTTGCTTACTGTCTAGTCCTATATGGTGTATGGCCTGCAAAAACCGGTTGTGAAGCGCGTTAGTCCAAATCAGCTTCTGCTTTTTTGTGGCAGGCTGATGGATCTCTACTTCTTTATCTTCCTCTGTGCTCTGCCTTCCTTCCTTCGTTCCATATTTTCTAATTTCACTATTGATTGCAGAATTCACATCTTCATTAATGGAGAATGGTTCTTTAGAGCCTCCTATCTCCTTGATTGAAAGGGACTTGCCAGTCTTGGTTGCAACTGCATAACGCCACACACTCTTGATATCGTCTTTGTTAACTGGTTTCACTATATAAAACGCAGCACCGCCCTCTAAACTTCTTAAGATGACATTTTCACTATCATCTGATGACATTACTGCATTAGAAATGATAAAGAAATGAGATAAGAGCTTCTACAAATAGATAAATAAATAGAAAATCTAATATAAAGATGATACATTGGTGAGTAACTTTGCAATACATTAACATGGTGTGATTTATATAGTAATTAGTTGTATATTAACGAGTTTAAATCTTATAATATTTTCAATAATGTTAAGTATGAAGAAAATTTCAAAAATATACGAGTTCATGATTTTAAAGCATGATCCTTTAATTTAGTGACTCGTGTGTGTTATTAGAGTGTTTATCTTTGTAGTATTGATAATAATTTGAGCTTTACCTAATATATTTATTTGTAAAGTTTTATTTGTGTATAGCTATATGATCTTTCATGTGTCAACTTTAGATTTAATATCAATCAAATTTATTTATTTACATATATCTATTAGATCTCTCTTCTCTCTCTCTCTCTCTATACACACACACACACACACACACATATATACATACATACATATATATATATATATATATATGTATGTATGTATAGAAAAGGTATCTTATACATAGATGCATGTTCATCCATGTCATAAAAGAAAGGAGGTAAGGTACACTTACTAATTACAGGAAGATTGAATTCTTCATGCACATGTTTTTTTAGTTCCATGCCATTCATCTGAGGCATATGGAGGTCAGTGATAACCAAGTCAAAGACAACATTTCTCGATTGAAGAGTTGATAAAGCATCTAACGGGTTGTTGATTGTCACCACAAGAAGTTCCAGCTTATGATTGTCTGTAAACAAAAAAAGACAGCACTATATGATAAATTGTTGATTAATTATAAACTTAAACTCAATATCAAAATATAAAATCCAATGATTTTAATAATCTTTCTCTCATCTTGATCAATTATAGTCCTCAAAATCTTTGTTAAATCAAGACATCATGTAGAAATAATTTTCATAAATGATACTAAAAAGACTGGCGAGTTAAGGGGAAAAACAAGAGCTTAAATAAATAGAAAGAGAACAAATCACTTTTGCAAGGGCTAAAAATTCAGTTTCATACTTTAATTTTTTTTAAATAAAAAAAATGAAGGAAATAAGAGATTCGATTATTTTCTAAGAGGATTAATCTTGATTATTGACCTTATTTGTTTAGAAGAAAAAAAATCATATAATAATTCTTAACCAAAAAAAATTAAGAGGACAAAGAAAAAAACCATTAATTTTCACTGGTATTCGCTACCAAGAAGGAGTAAAATGAGTGTGAAAACCCTAACTTCATACTGCTTCAAATTGAATGGCTAAAAAAACATGCATGCAAAGACAAATTACCCAATTTCTAACCATATGTAAGTATTGAAAATTAAAAAAAAAAACAAGTATAAGATCTAGAAGAAAACAAGAAGAAAACAAGAGGAAATAATGAAAGGATAAGAATAATGATTAAAAATAACAATAAAACAAGATAAAATCAAGCAATAAGCTTGTAGAAACGATTCGTATAATGCAAGATTCACAAAATAGAATCATCAATTAGAAAACTTGGTGTAAAAATCTGATTTAGATTTTGATTTGTCAGTGATATAGATGGATAAAAAAATGGCTGAAATGGAAAAGGATCCTTAGTATTGTTGAGACAGAGAAAAACATGCATTCATATGAAGCCTCATCATTTCATTGGCCATATGATATTAGCGAGAAGAAAAAAAATTCAGATCTCACTTGAGAAAACAAAGAGTAAACAATTTTATAAAATATAGGACGTTAAATAAAAGTAAAATCCTTGATTTATGCTTTTATTAACATAGAAATCTAAGAAACATAGACTTTACTACAAAACTATGGCATGAACTTGTTGGATTTGATCAAGGAACCATGGAAATATATACACCATGGCCCATATGAACATTAATCCATGCTAGAATCAAAGAGATGGGAAGTGATAAGATCTCATGACTCATATACCTCTGCAGCTAAATGCTTTCAGCATTGATGAAACAACAGAGAGAGTTGTAGAATCATCATCTACAATCAAAATTTGGATCCTGAAAAGGGAGCTGTCGGAAGATTGATTGGATGCCATTGTTGCTCAAGCTAGCTAGCTATGTTGTGAGTGTATCAGAGCCTGAATAGGGGATTTTATAGTGTAGAGGTGATAGAGCAGTTAGGAGTGAGTACAAAAGATGTGCTACACTTGTCTCAAAATTGTTTTTCTGTTTTTTTTTTCTTTTTTCCTTCAAATTTCGTTCATGTCAACTCTCTATCTTTTAGAAGATAAAAGAGGGGGGCATATAGATTACTTACAAAGATACTGTGGTGGGTTAGTCCAGTAAATTAAACCTAATTAATATTGAAATCTAGTGTGAAATTAACATTTAATTTAGTTTTCCAAAAATAATGGATTCTTGTAAAAGAATTCTTTCTCTAGAAGATTTCATAGTCTTTCATTATATTTTTTTCTTTCTTAGGGTTTTATTCCTTTGTAGGGACTATGAGAAAATAAAATTAAATTGTTTTTTATAAATGATTTATCTTCTGTTTGAATAATGAGGAAGAAAAATCTAAAACTAAGATGAGAGGAAAGTATTTTTAGTTAATCATACAATAGTTTCTAAGATTGAAAAATCAACCCTGTGCTAGAATAACTTATAGTGTGAGTATTTACTATTTAGGAGTGCAGTAATTTCTGTTTTGGATGAATTTTATAGGGCGTCTCACTTGAAATTTTTTTGATTTTTTAGTGATTTTTGATTTATTTATATAAGAGAATTTTTTTTTAAATAATTATTTTAATATATTTTTAAATAAAAAATTATGTTTTAAAGCACCCTACACTTTTCTCAACCATGTTCATTTGGACATGTTTCATATTGTATGATAAGATATGTTTACCTTTCATTTTAAAACGAATTAACACACCTACAATACATTCATGTTAATGTAGTTCCGTAAATGTTCATGCAAGATTCATAATTGTTTGCATTGATATGTATTGAGTCAATTAGTTAACCAAGCTTCAAGTCTATAAATTTGTTATTTAAAAACTGTTCTCCAAAATATGAATTATTGATCTCTAAATTAGAACTTTTGGAGAACCATTAGTGCATTCAAAATGTGAAAATTAATTATACTATTCATTTGTTAATAAAAGGGTTGTCTATTTGAAAAATAAATGTACTTTAATATAGATATTAGAGTTGCATCTCTTTCAAAACATTGAATAAATTTTGAAAGATCAAGGGACAAAAAAAAATAACAGATATCGACAATCCAACATTTGGGGAAAACAAAAATTAAGATTCGATATATAAAAAATATCTACTTATCAATAAATTGGACACGTGTTTCTCTTTAATGGAATGATCACGTGTCTTTCTTCAATGAACTAGTCACATGTCATATTAAGATTATGATATAACGAATCATATTATATAAAAATATTTACTTATCAATAAATTAGACACGTGCTTCTCTTTAATGGAATGATCGCGTGTCTTTCTTAAATGAGCTAGTCACGTGTTATATTAAGATTATGATATAATGAATTGATTCATTTAATATTTTATAACGAACTTATCATAACGAACAACTAACATTTTAGCGGTTAAAACTAGATATATTAGGGTTCAATCTCAATATTATTCTTAAAGCAACATGTAGTTCAAGGGCTTTGAACATTTATTTTGTATTCATTATTATGTGCATTATTATTATTATTATTATTAGAATTGTTGGTGTTCATGTTTACTCTTAATATTTCCATGTGCAACAAATTAAGAATAGTATTTTTTTTTTTTAATTTTGACATTCTCGGCTATGTATAATTCGTATTCGTTTAATGTTTCAAGATAAAAGAGATAAAAATATATTTAATTAAAGAATTAAAAATTAAAACAAACTTGTTTTTACAGTGATTTTTTTACAAAAGGATATCTCAAATCCAGTGTAGCCTTTTCGATGTGGAGGATATTGAACTGAACACTTGGTTTTGAAACCATGCAACAACGGCCGCAGGAGACAAGTGTTTACAGAAACTGCATTCCATTTGGTGGCCTAATTTGCTGGGTTTTATTGAGGATTCCTTGTAAAAAGATGGACCTAAATTGGCATGAAATCATTTAAGAGATGCCCACTTCTGGACATAATAAATAAATAAAAATAAATAAATAAATAAATTAAACCCTAATTATGGGCAGCCAGGTCTTCAAATCCACCGGAAAAAACCTGCAGGTTCTCCCCCCTGCCAGTGGTGGGTTTTGGATAAGCTTGGATTTAACTTTTGCATGAGAGATTCAAGTTGGCATCACCTCATCCCCATTGCCCCTCGCACCTTATCTCATAATCTGTTTATAGTCGTCAATGGAGAACCTCTCACGCTGCAGATTTAAGAGGATTGGCTTTTAGCCCATAAAGAAAAGGAAACGTTCCAGGCATGCATGCATGAGAAAGATGCAAGAACATTAAAACCAGAATCTGTCATCTGTGGCTGTTTCCAGTTAATTGCATTTATTACCCCCAAGAAGAAGAAGGAGGAATCGCTAAACAACTCTGAGGCAAAGATTGTAACGGCTAAATTATATGACTAGACTAAATGACTATCCTGCCCTTACTAGGAAATGAAATTAAGTTTTTGATCATGGGCTCTTTAGTCCTTTCCTTTTCTAAATAAAACAATAGACTGGTCATATTTTTTTGCGCTTTATAGTCTTTTTTTTTTCTTTTTCAAAGAAATTTTCATGAAAAAAATTGCAAAACACCAATGGATTTGTTGATTTCAAACATGGACATAGAGGGACTTATTCGTCATTTCGATTTTTCTTAAGCATTTAAACGATGGAATTACTCTTGAAATATGAGAAAAAAAGAGAGGTTGATTTCAATGGTGTTTGTGTTTATTTTGAGGTTTGGTGAAGGGCTATCTAATGATTTTCAATTATTAAATATTATCTAAAAACAGAGTTATTACACATCATTATTTGATGCCCCTTGTATTATTCAGTGGCATGTACGATGTTGTTCATTTATCAAAATTATTCATTGAAAGCACAAAGTTGTCTTCTTTTTTTTTTATGGTTCTAGGTATATTTTCACAAAACAAAAAAAATAATCATATTTTATCATATTTTAAAATAAAAAATAAAATATTGAAACCAATTTATAAATTTGTGTTAAAATTCGATCGAAATATCAAAACTCGTTCAACAATCATTTTGTTTATTTTTTTAGTTGCAAACTTTAATTATTGGGGTGTAAAATTACATTGTGAAAGTACACTCATAGATATTAAAAAAAACAATAAATGCAATGTTAAAATTTGGACCTTAGAACGGTTAGGTTTTTAACTCACTAAGATAGAGACTCTCTCACGAAAAGAGATCTTTTTCAAAACTTAGAAAAGACCAACAAATAAAAATTTGATCTAGAAAAACAATCAAATAACAATGAAGTTTGTCTTAGGTATAGTGCACTTGGGCAAGGTTGTCAACATCGCGAGTTAACTCTTAAAATCTTATAATTTTACGAGTCAACACGTATGTATGTACTAAATCGGACTAAACTCGAAAACTATTAAAATTAGATTGACTCGTGCAAAATTGGTAAAATCGGTAAATTTAGTAAAATCAGTCTGTTTTTAAGAGTTTATTAAATTTGTGATATGAACAACCAAGTTAGTTTTGAATTTGGCCTTATAATATCTATTGATGATTTTGTGAGATCAAACATATCTTTCAGTCTATATATTGGATCTAGTTGAAAATTTTATAGGGAAATATTAGATACATGAAAATATATTTTGTTAAATTATTAGATTAAACAAAGTTGAGAAACAAATTATTTTATAGAGTCAAAGTTACTAGATAAATCTTGTCAAATCTGTCTAACTAGATATTCATATATTGTTTTGGACATATCTAGAGTTACAAATAAAATTTTGTTGCGATTTTAGATGGGGGGGAAAATAGACATCTCAATATTTTCAAATATATATGATCAAGTTAGTATTTTATTCATACAAAATAGAACTATGTGTTTGAAATCATGATTGAAATCCACCAAGAAGTTTTGAAAAATAGAAATTTAGACTACATGGAAAAATTTATAATAAAGATTCTTTTTATTATCATATTTTTTATTTAATTAATTTTAAAAAACTATTTCTAATTTAAATTTTTTATGCATTAAACATTATTTAATTGTTTATTCTAGTTATTAGACTTACATTAGTTAATTCCTAATTTAGACTTAGTAGCTTGTAACCTAAAAGTTGTTCATTATGACTCGTTATGATGAGAGCAACCAAGTTGTCACGTGGTTCTTGTGTACTTATTATCGTTTAGTAATTTGCCCATATTGGAAATTTTGATTTTGATTTTTTTTTCATGTCATTGATTTCTTGATTTATATTATCTATCTCTCTTATTTATTTAGATCACCAATTAATTACAATATTGTTGACTCTTTTTGTTAGATTTTAAAGTAATCTAATTTATAGGCCAAAATCATCAAAATATATTTGTTATTTTTTACAATCTGATTTTACGATCCGATCTTGCATTATATTTCTCATGTTGTACTAAAAACAATTTTAAAAACCTTGACTTGGGGGTATTATGTTTTTCTCTTGCACAATAAGTCATCTTACCTATACTTTCATAGACTATTAAGTTTTCTAGTGACCTTAACTTCTAAAAATTATAATTATAATTTTATGGTTACAATTATAAGAAACCCTTTTCCACGCACCTCCCTTATCTCCAAGGATGGTCGCGCGCGAAGCAAAACAAAAACATTATTGCTACAACCTTCATTTTATTTCATTAAATGTCTCTCTCTCTCTCAAACAAAATAGATATATAAGTAATTTAAAAAAGCTAGTTTTAAAATTAAAAACAATCTTAGACTTGATTTAGTACACTATACTTTTTAAACAAGTGTAAGAGCAAGTCCAACGTGTGATATGTCATCTGAAAAAACAAAAATAAAATATATATATATTTTTAGCATTTTTGTTTACTTTTCTTCACTTCAACAAAATTATTTTAATAGCTAAAATAGTTTTTAGAGTTGCTAATAGCAACTCAAATACAAAAGCTATAATGCTGTGCCGCTAGATGTCAGGTTGCAGAGGACGTTGAAGTCCAATGAGGATGGTGCAGTAATGAGGGATAGAGTGATGAGGAGTGCAGTGATGATGAGGAGAAGGAGATTGAACATTTGGGAAGGGAGGTGGCAACGCTGCTATGGCTGAAGTTTTACCATAGAGAAGCAAAGCGAGGAGAAGAGGCTTGGTGGAGAAACTGATGAATTTTTTTGACTTGATTAATCAAAAGTTTAGCTTTTCTAATATTCTAATATCCTTTTTGAATCAAGATATTTTTGAGTTTTTTTTTTTTTTTTTCAAAACAAAAAAATATCAAATATAGAATGGAAGGGAAAAATTATATATAAAATTAATAATTATATTGTTGGAGGATTTTTTTAAAAGAAACTATTTAATTATATAACTTACTCTTATTAATTGCATAATTAAATTATATACAAAATAATTACACTATATTTAAAATAATATATAAAAAATATATCTTCTAAATAGCTTTTATCATTAAAGTAGACATAGATAAAAAAAAAGTTATATTTAAACTATTCAAAAAATCATTTTAATTAGAAATTTAACTCTCCGAAATGGCTTTACCATGAAAGTTTCATTGGCTTTGTGTAAGGAATGGCCATCTTGTGCTGTGGTGGAGGGTTTGTTTTGCATAAAATATCTTTCTGAATATTTCGTGTTTATTTCTTATAAAACAAAATAATCAATATCAAATATTCTTACAGATAGTATAATTGTAATATCATCTAGTACTTTCAATTACTATCAAATATTTTAAAGGATTAACAACATTGTAAGAAAAAACCCTGAAACTAGTAATCCCTATATGCTATAATGAACCTTTTATTTGTTCATATAGTTGCCACAGCAGAATGCCAACGACAGTGTCTCTAACCAAGCTCTTAACAAGACCAGCAACAAAGCCATTAGACCCACCATCACCTGATGAGCTCCTTCCCGCGACGTCGCGAAACCGCAAGTTTCCCTGATCTGATATCAGTGCATATATTACACCATTCATATGGCCCTTTCCTATCACCCCCACCACTCTTTTGCTGTTGTTCACAGCTTTGCTTCGTTTTAGAGACCATGCAAGATACTAAACAAACACCAAAATATCACCTGGTGAGAAGGTTAGTCATGATGGCCACAATGGAAATCAAGAATGGAACATCTCCTCTATGTTGTGCATGAAATTGAAGCCTAAGATAAGGAACTTTTGAGTTGTTTTCCGGCTGGAAAATGCTTACAGTGTCTCGTTCGTGAATGAGAGGCTGCAGGAGTGATGGATATGAAAAGCTGAGCTGCTCGTAGAGCTGAAAGGTTCCATCATCTGTGGTTGATGCCTGCAATGGTGGAGAGACAGGAAAGTGATGCTATATCCAAGCATTTTTATGAAATTAGTCACATTTTCAGAGTGCGGCAAGGCTTGGATTTCACAGACAGAGTTAGCTGCTCTAAGAAAGGAGACAAAATCATGAAGGGAATAGAAATTTTAGTGTTGCATATATGGCAGGAAATTCCTGACAGCACGGTTCCAGCCCTCTGGTTATTGAGAAACAAGAACAAGGTAAAACTAGTGGCAGAACAGAACCGAATTCATGGAACAATTGTGGTGCATCACTAAGATTTCTACTGCTCATGTATCATCAGTAACAAAATCTGAACAGGAATTTTGGCAGATATAGGAAAACATAGAAATAAAATCATTACAAATGATATTAGTAGAAGTGAAAAACCTTGAAACTGCTCTTAGATATATCAGATGATGAGGTGATTCCGCGAACAACTGCAATCACTAAACTCAGCTTCTCCCTCCATTTCAGAGAATTCCAAGCCCTTTCAAGCTGCAACATCGAAAAAAACACAAGGAAATGAACAATTTATATGTTTATTTAAAACGTTACAGATACAAGTTGATGTTCCACTAAACAAAGGCCACAAAGAATCAAGCTCACGAATCGAAATGTGCATACAGTTATTTCAATTGGCCTGTCCCCCAATACTATTTGAGCACCAATTTCTTCAGCCACTTTTCGAGCAGCTCGGAACTGAAAATTTTAAGAAACTTCGTAACTTGAGATTCAACAGTTTTCCAGTTCTGCAAGTTTGCACATGATAATTAATCATTTTCAACTACCTCATCTCCGAAAGGCCGGTTGACATCAGAAGAAATCTTTGATGAGAAAAGGGCTAAAAGTAGACGCAATGCTAAAGCTGTTTGGCCTCCTGAAGTGGGCATAAACATCAAGTAATTTGTCTTCACAGGCAAACAATATAAACCAAACTAGTTCTAATTCTTACCCAAGTTTATGCTACGGCCGACAGCTCCAAAAAAGCCAGTACCACTCAAAGAGAACATGCTTGATCTTAATTGTTGGCCAACCTCACCTTCGTCGGAAATGTACATAATTCCAGCTCTGCAAATGAACTCTGCAATAAGTGAAGTTACAATATTGTTTGATGATAAATAACCCCATAAAAATATCCACAGCTTGGAAAAATTTCTGTAAAAACATTCCTGTACAAAAACATAAATCTAACCCCAATAAAGAAAACAAAAACTCGCCTGCTTCTACATAGCTCAACAACTACATTATCGGGCTTAACAGCCCTGACCACTCTCTCCACTTCAGCAGCAGATTGACTAGAAATATGAGTAGTCCCAACCAACCATATTGCTTCTGGCTCAACAAACTCAGTCCTCCAGGAAGGTACAGGACCGAAAATTTTCTTCTCAATCAACAGTAAGGTGCCGTCATTAGCCAAGTCAAGCAATTCAGGGTAGGTTCTGGAAATTGTGGCTCTAGATTCTTGCAAAATCTCTGACCTGAAATCAAAGTCTGGTGGTGGAGGTTTGATTGAAACCTTTAGGGATTTGGTGGGTCTTGTTGTGAGGCTACGTGGGTTATTAGAGAAGATAGGGAACGGGATTTTTAGCAGAGTTTCCATGGATTCTGTAAGTAGCAAAAGCTGAGTTCTGTGCTTCAGTTCATGTGTTCATGGTTTAGATAAGATAACTAAGGTCGGAGTCTTTTTAGGCAAACTTCATTAAAGGCCTCAAGTTTTAAGGGCAATCTTGTTTACTTCCTCTTCTATTTTTAGTCTTAATTAAATCCACAACCTTTCCTTTCTTAGTTTTTAGTTAACAAATTAATTAGTACATAATTTACTCAATAGTCCAAACTATACTTTAAAAAAAATAAAAAGTCCTTAGGTTTTTATTTATAGATTGTTCTATTATATTTAAATTCTCGAGTGTTTGATGGATTAAAGAAAAATCACACAATTTCTATACGACTACTTAATTATCATGTTAATATAAATTAAAATTAGATGTGATTGAAAATCTAATAACATGTGAGAGAAGCATCCATTAAAAACCTAATTGAGATTACTCATAAATGGAAGATTTTTCTTAGGTTTTCCCTTTCTTCTTCTTCTTTAAAAATGAAAGATAACTTATACCAGGTAGAATATATGTATTTATAAAATTGATTGGGATAAAACCCAATTCATAAATTACAAAGGTGGTGCCAAGTTAACCTCAATTTTTATTTTTACATACCCCCTAAAATTATTATATTTCACTACAAATACAAATTATATTATAAATGGATATTAAAAAAAAAAACTAGCTCAACACCTAAACCTAGAAAGGACCCATAACCAAACTAGAGTAATGTAGAAGGCTTTCGGCCCAATTCAATAAAAAGATTGCATACATTGTGGCCCAAATAGCTGGCCAATATGGCTACGGGACTAGACAAGGCAATACATCTTTCCCATTCTTATTGTATTGTATGAATGTTTCATTACAATAAATATACGTATAATTATATATTTTTATTTTAAAATAATAAAATATCATTTTAAAATTATGTAAAAAAATTATTTCATATTTTTATCTTCATTCCTTTAATGAAATATTTTTTGTGAGTTTTCTTTATATTCTTTTTATCTTAAAACACTAAATAATTTTAGTTTTTCAATTCAAATACATTTTAAAAATTGTATGAATCCTAATTTCTTAGTAGAAATTTTTTGAGTGAATATGTAAACAAGAGGTCCCTATCAGAGAAAGAGTTGAGATTTAAAGTATGATATCAAGCAGATTTGAATCAAAAACATAGATTAAAGTATATTTTGCTGGGATCCTTTGATGCTCAAAATCAAATTTGTTTCCCAATTTTAATTAAGATGCATACATTAAACTACAAGTTTGATTTATTTATTTATTGGGAAGGGGCAATCAATCGAAGCTGATCATGAGGAATTCTAATAATGTGAATGCCGCCGTAGCCATTGACTCTTTTCCTGTAATCTATTCAAAGCCCTCTTCAAAAATCTAGCTGACCGGCGGCAAAAGATCATTGCATTATGAAATTGTGGAAAAGAAATAACATTTGAAAACATATTTTTTGGGGAAAAAGGCCATATATTTTGACTTGATGTCAAGAATTTTCCATTGTTGAAGGATGAACAAGCTTAGAAAAAGTCATAGTCGGCAAGATCACACCTACTCTTCATTTTTTCTGGATTTTACCCTCTACTCTCTGCTATGTGCTAATGATTAAATGGTCTCCTAAAACCATGGACTACATCTTACCTTATTTTCTTTAAAATCAAGATTTTCAATGATCTTCTGTCTTAATTTTTTTTAAAAAAAGCATAATCTTTTTTTCAAAACAATTAAGTCCATCTCTCTGTTTTTTTTTCTTGCAGGTCCGTCAATAATGATTATTATTTTTTACAGAATTTGAGAAATAAGCAGTCGAGTGATGATCCCAACACGCATAAATTTTTACAAGGATCAAACAAAGGAAAAAATAAATTAGAACGGTAGGGAAAAAAAGGACCAGCCTCCTCTTTCTCTCTCTTAAAAATTTATAAAACTTAATTTATATATATATATTTTTTTATAGTTGGGATGTCCGGATTAATTTATGTGTACTACAATTAATTCTTGAATTTACTGAACATTCTGCAAACCCAATAAACATGTAAAGTACCGCAGAATTACAGACGTGCGTAATGGAACTTGAACCTCGATGCGAGAGAAAGAAACGAGTATCTTCATCCGCTAGACAACACACGCACATGCACTTATTGTATATATTGATTAACCAAAACCTTGAATATATAAAGCATAGATAGCGATATCATTCTTAACTACCATGAAGAATCAAAAATGCGAATTTGCCACTTGCACCACCACCACAGATTCTGTAAATAAAGAATTTGGTCAACCACTTTACTGTATTTGCACTGGGCAATAGAATACTACTGTTCTAATCATCAATCCATCACTGCTTATTAAGAATCGCCAAATGGGATGGAGCAACTTCTTTTGCTTGATTACATGATCCATTGAATCCTCTCGATGGCTACACATTGTGTTCTTTACTAAAAGCAGAAGAATTTTATTTTATTTTTTGCGTTCAGGGGACTGCAGATTGAATCTTTTTTACCCGGACACTGTTTGATTCTTGCTGTCCAAGAGGACTAATTCAGAGTTGGGGACCGGTCGTGTCTTGAATACTAAAGAAAGTGGTCACAAACCAAAAAAGATGCGTACCTCACACTACATTTCAAAAAATAAATGATTTTTTTTACTTTAAATTAAGGGTTTTTTTATATTTTTAGATTATTTTGATGTGTTAATATCAAAAATAATTTAAAAAAACAAAAAAAATCATTCTAATATATTTATGTACAAAAATATTTTAAAAATAACCAAAACCGGAAAAAAGATGGTATAGTACAAGCAATTAGCATCACATGGAAGACAAATTAATGATCTTTAAAGAATCTTGGCTACTACAAATACAATGCTTTAAAATACACTTGGTCACATGATCGGTACAACCTAGCAAGAAAAATAAATGAAAACATAGGGCTAGGGATTAGGCAGCAGGGCAGTGGCAGAAGGTAGTGGCAAGCATGACCTGTATTTATGATCAGACACCCTTGACCATGGAAAACCCAACTGAGTTCTTCTCCGAGATGTTTAGAAGGTGTCGAGGTTGATGACGACCAGTTAAGTTACAGCTAATTAGTTTTTTGTGCAGATACGTGTGCACATGTAATCTCACGAACCTTTTGCAATCAATCACGTCAAACTACAAATTACCAAAATTATTTATACAAAAAGCTTATAGTCTTCGAAGGGTCCGCGAATTCCCCACGCTTAAGCCCGTTGATCCACTTATCCTTATAAAGTAAGGTCTCATCAAACTTATAAACAAAAATCTCTTGCATATTCTCTTATGTGTCGAAAACCCATATGCTATTTTTCTAAATCGAGACATCCCTTTCATTATAAATGGCAGATCCCAATCCCAATTCAAATGTTCTTCGAGCAGACCAGTTACCACCACCTCAACCTTCAAACCCATCTATACAAATCCCTGAACCTCCATCCTCTATTCTGCACCAGGATGATCAATCACCTCATTCCACCTCCTCGAACCCGTCTCCTAGATTGATTCCTTCTCCGGGTGGGTCTCTGGGCCAGCCATCAACGGTGAGACGTGATGAATATTATTCACCAAGGTTCGGGTATCCGAGCCAGCCTGTGAGTGGAAGGCAGGATGACCAATCACCAAGGTCCACCCGTTCCTCAGGCGGGTCATCGACTCAGCCCACAAGCGGAAGACACCCGAGTTATAAAGGAATTAGGTTACGGAGTGGGAAATGGGTATCTGAGATCCGGGAACCACGTAAAACTACGCGAGTATGGCTTGGTACGTATCCAACTCCTGAAATGGCAGCCGCCGCTTATGATGTGGCGGCTCTAGCCCTTAAAGGCCGTGATACACAACTAAATTTCCCGGAATCGATTCATTCCTACCCAATACTAGCCTCAGCATCCTCGAGTGATATAAGAGCCGCAGCTTCTAGTGCAGCATCAAGCAGGTCGCCGAAACCTGAAGCTGGACCAAATCCTGATCAATTGGATCGGCCAGAAACGGAAGGCACATCATCCAGTACTACTGCTGGCATTCAATCAGGACAGGAATTCATCGACGAGGAAGAACTCTTGTACCTTCCCAATTTGCTAGTTGACATGGCAGGAGGAATGCTAGTAAGCCCTCCGAGAATAAACACCCCATCTTCTGATGATTCACCAGGGAATTCCGATGCTGAAAGCCTATGGTCCTACCAGTAAAACCCAGCCAGCCACATACCTAGCCTCGTTTCTCCATGGGAATTTTTATGGTACGTACTAGCTGTGTCCTTCCAGGTTTGGTAAATTGAAGAGGTTTTAGGTCACTTGATGGACCAATGGACGGCTTTTCTTCAAGATTTTAGCACTGAAGTGGGTTATAGGTAAAAGTAAAACTAGCAGGTGGATTAACTTTGCAGCTACATTGGTTAGCTTTAAAGGTGTGAGCCAGCGTACGTCTCTCTCTTTACCATATAAATGTTTTTGTCTTGATAAGATAGATCCCCCCTGTAAACGATGACTGTCCTTCTCTTCATGTATTTGATATTTTATGGTACGAAAACCCTCTCCTTCCAAGTTTTTCTTTCCTGTGTTTCTTACGTATAGAAGTTTCTATAATTCCTCTGATATTGGCTGCCATGTTCATATTTGTATATCATTGGATGGCATTGAAACTAGCGTTTTTCTCTTAATTAAATAACGAGAGGATTTAGGTATTGATTGGAAGGGTAAGAGCATGTTGTGGGGTTTCGATTATCATTTGAAATCAATGTTGTTGGTGCCAGCAGGTTGCTAGTAACTCAACTGTCATTCGTGTCCTTCGATCCTTCTTAAAAAATTTCTGTTTGGGAGATGAGAAAATTAAGATAACGAAGAAGAGTGGTTATAAATTAATTTCTTCTTCTTGCTTGGGATTGAAAATGAAGGGAAAACATCATCAAATCTCTTACTTTTGACGATCCTCGTTTGGGAAACGAGAGCGGCTATAGTTGCATTGGCGTTAATTTTCAAATAAAAATGTCATTTTAGTGATTTTAATGGTAAGAATACATGCTATAAGATGTTCATATTTGTGAGTTTTCTCCAAATTTACTTGAGAAAAGAATCAAATATGGTGGATTGTAGTGTGGGATTTTTAATTTTACTCCCATGTTTTTCCTTCAAATTTTCTCCCCTTTCAAGTAAATGAAAAATCCAATCACTTGAAATTTTCATTTCGCCTCATTTTCTTCCCTTCCAATCACGAGTTTGATCAGTTTCAACTCTTACTTTGATTTTTAGTGTGCGTTTAATAATATGAAAAGAATTTTAACATAAATAATTTTGGACTAAAATGCATAAATTTGATATCTTTATTGTGATCTTAACATCTCCATTATAGAATATACAAAATCAAGCAGAATTCAATATCCTTTCAATGCATGAAATATTATGAAAAACACTTCTAAACATATTTTAAGAACATTACCAAGCAGGGTATTAAAAAATCAAAAAATTCTTAATGATAATCTAACCCATGAAAGAGGTTGGATTGCATACTCAATTCTCAATATATATATATATATATATGATTAGTAACAAAAATCCTCGAGGAGCAATTAAGGAAATGCGAGGTACGTAGTGATAGTGCTAAGAGAATGGTGTACAAAAGAAAACCTCGACGATATTTTTGTAGGTAGCAATGGAGTGAAAGATGTAAAGAAGAAGCCAAAACGATTTTGCAACAAAAGGTAATTATAGACCACCAAAGTCCAAAATTTAAGAGGCAATAAATATTTTTGAATTCAAAAGACAGAAAAAATATATAAATTCAACAAAAATAAAAATCTTTGTGGAAGAGATTGATAGTTTATAAAGATGGAGACTCACAGCCAACATCTTTTGAGCTTTTAAAAGTACATGTCTAGAGGACCCATGCAATTAAACATGTATAGTTTCAGTGAGAAAAATATTTAATTATGTTGATCAATGATTAAAGCACACTGGTTTGACCAGTCAAGTTCTTTATCATGAACGTTAGCAAATCTTGACCAAGGTTTGAACTTGTGCAACGTCCATATTGACATTGTTTTGAAATTCTTACTTCGACTCGGGGTAATTTTGTGAGGACAACAAAAATTCCAATATCATACCAACTTGTGAAATCTAGAATTTAAATAATAAATAACCAAATTGTGAAAAAAAAGGGTTTTGAAATTTCAAATAAGAAACGTCAATTAAAAATATAAAAAATAAAAATCAATGTTTTTGTGATAAAATGATCAAAATGAGACACTAGGGGAGCCCATGCATGTAAGCTACCCGTTCAACTTGTAACTCAGCTTTGGCTACTCACCTAACAAAAGAATAAATTTCACTCATTTGACAACACAAGCCGACACAACTTTTTTTGTCTTTGTTTTTCTTTACTTGATTTAGCTATGCAAATGTATATTGTACATAGACTTGATAAAGTAGTGATGTTTAAATAAATTAGTCTAAATAAGTGTGTGTTTGGTAATGAAGTAGCTTTTATAATTATGATTTGACAAGACAATAGGAGTTTTAAATTATTATTATTTTACGCAAACCTCAATTTTTATCATAGTTTTGTCATTAAAATAAATCAAAAAAGGCGAGTAAAGAAAATCAATCAACTCTTTGGCTCAGTCTTTTCCCGAAATTCACTTTCTGGGAAACTATTTTTCAAATTTTTCTGTATTTGTTTATCTTCTGGAAAGTTGGTCAATGGAAAATATTTTCCGGTCAACGGAAAACACTTTCCAGTCAAAGAAAAATTTGGCTTGGTTTTCAGGAAAGTGTTTTCCGAAAATTTTGGGTGGAAAACACTTTATAGAAGTTGTGAAAAATTTAGAAATGTCATTATTTGCTGATTATATCAAATTTGATCCTCAAACTTTTGATTGTTATTTATAATTTGTTTTAAATATTTATTTTTCAATTCCATCTCTTAAAATTTAATTTTTATATTAATTTTGGTCCTTATTTTTATAATTGCTATTTGCTTTTTTCTTATCATTTTTATTGAATTTTTTATCTATGAAATTTGATCCTCATTTTTTTACTATTACTTATTTTATTTGAAATAATTTATGAAATGCTAATTATTATTGTTTTAATTTATTCACCTTTCATTTTTTTAATTTTATAGATTTGATCTCTATTACTTTGATTATTATTTATTTTATTTGAGATAATTTATGAAAAAAATTCAATTTCATTCTATTCAACTTTTTAATTTGTAAGATTTGTTCCTTATTATATTAATAAACTTGAAAAAAAAATTAATTTATTAATAAATTATTTTGCAGTTCATTTTCCATAACACAAACAAACATTGGAATTCACTTTCTAGTAATTCACTTTCCATATATTCACTTTCCAAAAGAAACCATTTTCCAACAAACAAACGGGGCCTTTATGTTATTTTTTTTGGATACGAGGAAACCAAAAACTTCAAAAAATATAACTTAAGAATTCAGGTGAGCGGGTAAAATATTGGTTATCATAGATTCTTGTGAGGGATGCATGACTTGACTCAAACTCGAGACTTACTATGCAGATCACAAGTTTTTTCTCATTTTTTTTAAAAGATGAACTCTAGCTATATAAAAAAAATTAAAGGAGATATATGAGATTCTATATATGTGCTCACACTTCATGAAGAAATTAAGAGGCACATAGATATGATTTAGAAAAATGTTATCGTTCGATATATTTAGTTTAAAAGAAAACCTTTCCAAGGTCAATTTTGATCTCATCACTTCATAAGACGATTGGAGGTCAATCTTGCGACTTTTCTCAAACTCTATCGAACCGGTTCCAACTACTTAAAACTGATCCCCCCATGAGAAAATTAATCCTGTAAACTTGAAATTAAAACAAGTAGCCTAAGTCATCGGCTATGGATGTAGGTGCATGAACAAATTATATTTTTAGTGGGATTAGTCTTCTAAAGAATCAAGTTAAATGATTAAAATAATTATGTTTTTTCTTGAATTATTTAACAGCCCTTTAATTTATGATCTAATTAATTAGATTCGAGAAGAACTAACTGTTCGCTGTGTTTTCAGGAACGACCGACGCTTGGAAAATTGAAGCAAACTAGGAGGATATGACATTTAAACTAACCAAACTATGCAAGATCTGTCATTATTCCATGCATGAATCATACAGCAACTTCTTACCTGGGAATCCCAGAATCATATCCTTTGACAATGCAGTAGCTAGGGTTTCAATTTTGAAACTGGGATCCATGGCTGAATGAGTCTTGTCCTGCTTTCTATCTTGTCAGCTGAGCTGACAAACAAATTGATGATTCAGACGCTCACTTTTTGTTTTCCCCTTCTGTTCAACAGTCGGCTCAAGATCTGTTGAAGCTATGTAATCCACAAAAAATGGCTGCCAGATACTGTTCATCGGCCCCAAGGCCAAGATTTGAAGAGATTAAGGTGGACAAGGTAATATATATGGGGTCCTTTCCGATTTTATGTCATCCGCCATTATTTATTTATTTTTCTATTTGCACTATTTTTGAAAAGAAATGCGACCATTCCTCACCAATACAAGGATTTGTATTTTCATTAATTAGTTGGTTAAATATTGTAGAGTATAAAAAATAATTTATATTTTTTATTTCACATTACATGATTGTTGATAATTAAATAATTACAAGTTTTAATATTATTACTCCCATGTAAAGATATCTTTCAAACTCACTTATCTTCTTGTTTTATTTATAATTTGATTTTGTCATTGATGCTGGAGTTTTAGGTTGTTATGTTAAAATACTCAATTAAATATGTTTAATAAAAATAAAAGATTAACATGGAACTCTTGACTAAATCTCTAAAACTAATTTTATTTTGAAGCTTTTCTTGCTTTGTTTTCCTAACATGTATATACAACTACTATTTAATAAATATATTAATCAAATAATTTTTTTCAGATTATTTTTTAATCTGCAAAACTAATTAGACCACATCTAAAAGTGGAAGATCATGACAAGAAAAGGGAGGGTCCACGAAGAAACAGAGTGTCCGCAGCAATTTACCACCAACCCTAAAAACCAATATCTTATTAAGAAGATCCAGTGGGTATCGATCGATTATCAGAAATTAGGTCAATGTTTCGGCGATGGATAGCCAAGTTCAGTTCACCTGGGTTTTCACTGTTCATAATGCGGCTACAAGAAGAAAAAATAAATTATTATTTCTCTTATTAGGTTATGTGAAATCCAACGCTGATTATGTCTAACACCACCCATAATTTATTTATTTATTTATATATTTGAATCTGAAGGTCGTAATAGGTTTTTCCTTGGAATTATGGACCACGTATACGAACGAAACCTATTATTATTTTCAGACATGAAATAAAACCTCTTCTGCAAAATAGTCCTAACCTAGACACAACCATGTTAAATATTGGACCACGCTATTGACTGCATTGTCCTTAATAGTTACAGGGGGTAATTTTTTTTTTTTTTAATACACTTTGCGTTGCTATTGGATCTCGATGATTAAACAATATATGTATTTACACACCTGTATTTTGTTATTTAAATAAATAAATAAATAAAATCACATAGAGTCGCTAGAACGTACAGATATCGGAGCCCCATTTCTTCTTCGTACAGGGATCCACGAGTCACAATGGGGTCCAGTCCTCGAGTCCAAAATTAACCGGCCCCATTATCTTTCAGGTGGTCATCATCGTGGGGCCCACTTTGACACTTTCTCACAGCGACTGGACGCTTCGATAACAGACGAAGGAAACCCCCCCCGCCCCTGCACGGAAAATCCTTGCAGATGTAACGGTTGAGAGTGGAGACCGGTTCAATCCATTCATTACAAGGTTTTCATTACAAAAATAAAAAAAAATCAGTGGCGTAATTATTATGAAAAAAGAGTTGAGGGATCATGGAATATTTTGTTAATTACCATAAATGCTTAATGCAGATGATATACGAGTAATAAATTCAATATTTATCTACATTTCTCTGTAAATTCACTATTTATTTTTATATAAATTCAACTTGAATGAATTAAAAACGACGAAGCATGGAGGGATTTAATAATTATGCTATTTTTATTAACATAAAAATAAAATATCACAAGTGTAGATACGTGTCTCATTTAAAAGCACACTTTCAACTTTTTATTTTTTATTTTAAAAAAAAGGGTCCGTACAGGAAGAGAGAGCGGTGAAGTTGGGACCAGGTGGGCATTGAAGCGCACGTGGCCCACGCGTTTACGCGGGAAAACCACGGCTCTCTGGCAGTTGGATTAACCGTAAGAAACTAACCGTGTTTTTGGGGAATTGGGTTACGTCACTCTGAAAAGGTGTCCCCCTCTGTCTAGCTGCCACCTCATCACATGCCTCCCCTTCTTTTCCATTGCCTGCTGTCTCTGCTCTCTTTCTTTCCTCGTGTGCTTCTACGATGCTTCTTCAAGCTCTCCGCTTACTCGTCGGTAATCACGATTTTTAAAGGGTTTAATTTCATCCATTTATTAACTAGAAATCCATTTATTAACTAGAAAATTAATCTTTGATTTTTTATATAAATCATTTGACAGATAAAATTGATGACAATATTACATTTCTTCATTGATTTTTTATTTATTTATTTTTAAAAAAATCGAGTTCAATGCCTGGTGATTATTATGAAAATTATCAATAAGACCCACAATAAAAAGAGAATCTTAATTCAAATTAAATTACCAACAAATTAAATACAAAAAATCGGCGATGAATCGTGCCTTCAACACAAAGCAACTCAACCCGTAACACCAAGTCCGTTGACTATGACACCTGCAAGTTCATTTCTCTAAGCACCAACTGGCAGTCAAACATATCTTGGAAGGTCAGAATCACACGTGTCACTTCAACAATCCAACTTGTCTCCAAGCCGGATACAGCTGGTATTTATCAACCAAGCAAGCGAATCAGTCCTCCATGGTTAGATTCTGGCTGTACATTAAATCAAATCAATCCATCAATTTCATCTCCCGTACTGTATTTACAAAAATCTATGTGCAATCCGTGGGGACCTTAGCTGGCTTCTCTCCAAATCCGTGTGAAATGCACAGCTCCTTATTGGGTAGTTACAATAACATATATATAAAATAGTCCCCCCACCTTAAAAGAAGCAAGCAAATTAGCAGTTCGAAGTAGCACACTTCAGTACTACTTAGTGCTTTTTCTTATTTAAAGAGCGTATTCAAGATACGAAACGAGAACCCGTTTAAGGTTTAAGGATTGTTATGGATTGTTTCAGTCATTATTCTGATCCTAGTCCACTTGGGGAGAGAAATTTTTGGTCAGTTTTTAATGAGAATAATGGTATTGGCCAAGAACAGTGTTCTTATTCTCCTGTTCTTTCGGATAGTAGTACTACCAGTAATGTTACTACAGGAGTTCAACCAGCTCCGAGTCTTTCTGACGAGGAGGTAATGTTAGCTTCGAGGAATCCGAAGAAGAGGGCAGGAAGAAAGAAGTTCAGGGAAACAAGGCATCCGGTGTTTAGAGGGGTGAGGAGGAGGAATTCAGGTAAGTGGGTCTGTGAAGTTAGGGAGCCTAATAAGAAATCAAGAATTTGGTTAGGGACTTTCCCTGTCGCTGAAATGGCTGCCAGGGCACATGATGTTGCTGCTTTGGCTTTGAGGGGAAGGTCTGCTTGCTTGAATTTTGCGGATTCTGCTTGGAGGTTGCCGGTCCCGGCTTCTAGTGAAGCTAAGGATATTCAGAAGGCTGCAGCGGAGGCAGCGGAAGCTTTTCGGCCGGAGGGCTGTGTGGGAGGGGAGATGATGAGGAGGGGAGATGAGGGGAAGAAGGCGGCGGAGACTGCTGCAGAGGCGGAGGAGGGGGTGTTTTATATGGATGATGAGGCTGTTTTTGGAATGCCAGGCTTGCTGGCTAATATGGCTGAAGGGATGTTATTGCCACCACCTCATTGTGGTGGTGGAGGGGATGGTTGGGGTAACACGGAAGATATTGATTCTGATATGTTACTATGGAGTTTTTCTATATAATTTAGTGTTAACGATAGAGTAATTACGATGATAATCAATGTTGCCTGTACTTATATTTTTGACAAGTACACATACAATGATCAAATGTTGTCGTAGTTTTGGTTTTCTGGGTTAGAATGGATTGTGGGGTAGAAATCTGGGGAGAGGGTGAAAATTGAAGAAGCTACAGGATGAAGGGTTACTGTTTGTGGCTGTCGAAAGTATCGAATCATGTAATAATGAATAAGCCATAATCTAATGTTGTAATGGCGAATAAACAAATAAAATGCGAGAGAGTTCTGCTTTTAAGTCTCAGCCTCGCCATATGCTGCTAGCCCAGTTCTCTGTTTGCTTGTTGTTGGTTATTGGGTTTGATAATGGTTATTCATGAAGGATAAACCCGATCTATTAATCTAGAGGTATGATTTTGCATCGGTTCACCTATAAAGATGAACCTAGTCTAATTATCTAGGGGTGTTACCTAGTGGAAACCGCTAAGTAACATATCTTCTCTAGTATAAATAGGAACCTCTCTCTCCAAATCAAATACAAGTAATTCATATAAGTGAATATAATTATCTCTCTCAATATTCTACCTTCAACTTGCTACGATCTGTTAAGACATTAGTCGTGTGAAACATAGCTTTGATTCTAGTAATCGAAGTGGTCCTAAAGCAAAGATCCAGAAACAATCAAACGGAATATCACCTACACTTCTACCAAGAAATTTTTCGGCCTTTTATTGGAGTCTCCTTTTAGACCTCCGGCTCCTGCCAAATCTAGATTGCTCTTTGAAGTGTCATTAGTTTTGAGCTTGAACCAACCGATCGAATCATCTGATCGGCTTCTCTACTTTAGTGCTAGAAGCTACCCGACAATTGTTCTACTTTCCCACTCCACTTGTCGCAGCTCTCCTTTCTCCACATAAACTACACTATTTCACTGTCACAATTTCCAGATAAAGATACAATACACAAGTGGTCAATCCTAAAAAATAGTCCTCGTCAACTGCCTCCTTGAAATTCCCATCAGCCACATCAAAGTTCATACAATCCATCGCAAAGACGTCAGGATCATGTGTGTGGGAAGCTCCAAACCTGTTTTAACAGTTGCTCAGTCCTGCACAGGATGAAGAGAGTCTTCGCCAGTTGTTTCATTGAATTTTTCCCGCTGAACCATTGGTAGCATTTATTTGACAATTTGGTTTCACAATAAAAAAGCTAGATGATGAAGAAGAAAGACACATCACAGCATGTTTATCAATGCAACACGATAAAAATAATCAAACCCCTGCTGCAGAACCATATTTAGCCTTCCACACAGGCCATATAGACATGTTCGAGGAATCATTAGTGCTTTTTTTTCTCCCTGAACCGGAATGCTGGTAATTTAGAGGTATCCTCGGCAATTAATCTTAACAAACGCAATTCCATGTTCAAGCTACCAAGCTACACTTCACAGAAGCATTATTCCTCGACCATACTCAAGTGAAACTAGACATCATGGGGATTCATCTTCCAGCAACAGTTTCACAAACCACGATTAAAAAGCTAAACAATCTTCCTTTTTGCTCATTGATTGTACTCAAACTAAAAATTTCACATTATGAAATGAAGTTAGCAGCCTATGAAGATGGAGTTACCTTAACCTGCAAACATACAAAGAGCAGCAAAAACTAACAAATAGCTAGCAAGAGGAAGATTAAGCAAAAGTGAAAAAACTATATTATTTGGTCTCAATAACTGTCAAATTCAACAATCAGACAACAAAAGTACTTGGCTCTTATACTCTCTTGAGACATTAAACAAACACATGTCAGACACCAATTTACTAGTTGCTAAAGCTATGATTTCACTTCTCGAATGGTTCCCTCTTCAGAATCCAACAAATCCGGATCACTCAGAGTGCTTTGCTGCTCTTGCTCACCGTTCATCATCTGCTCCATGTCCTTTAGCCTAGTCCTCACCACACTTGTAACCAAAACTGCAACAACAAAAATAAATAAATACACTCAAGCTTGGCATTACAGAAAATGGGTTTTTCTCGGTGATCTTACTGGCGGCGGTGCCAATGGTCCATGCCCAAAGGATCTTCAAGCCTGGACTCGTCTCTCTCGGCATTCTAGAAGAAGAAATGCTGCTGCTGTTTTTTTTTTTGTTACCGAGTAAAGATATGCTATGGGTTGGCTACTGGAAAGAGTTAGATGGGCTTGCTATGGGCCCAAGTAGTTTAGCTGTGAAATTAGAGTAAATAAATTCAACGTCTTGCAGTCTCTGGAACACAGACATTCCAATAAGAGTAATTCGAAACTACTGCATTTGGAATTGTTTTCCAGAATCTATTCCAAAAAATTAAAAATAAACCAAAATTTACACTCTATATTGGTTTTGAAAATAAAAAAATATTATTATAATATATTTTAAAAAATAATTAAAAAACATCTTTATATTTGTTTTGTGTCAGGTTAAAAACTACATTCTACTTTTGCTTGTAAAGTTTTTATGTGTATATAAAGCACATCTCAATAGGTGTGGCGTGATGATAAAAAAATTGATATCTGCAAAGCAGATCTCGAGTTCGAGACAAGACATGTATTTCTTGTAAGAATCTAGGATAATTGGGTTTACTCGCTCATCTGAACTTACAAAATATAATTTCCGGACGGTAAAATATCCTCGAATCAACTATCCTTTTACCGTTGAAATTACCATAAGAAGATCAAATTAACTTTGCATTTTTTTATGTGTTACTAATAATATTTTTTTTTATTTAATTTCAAGCTATGAAATTACTTACTCTTTTAGTCATTTTAGTATCAACACTAGTATATATATATATTTTCTATTCAACAACTGTTATTTCAACCGCGATTTAGTCAAAAACATATACATACATAGATATAAAGATGTTTTTAAAATAATATTTGCTCAAGATTTGTGGCTTCAACAACTGAACTCTTCTGTAGTTCCATCAGTATCCTTACTCCTCAATCGATCTCCTTTACATCCATCGCACAGATCATTCACAGAAATAAAACCTGTTATCTTCTCTTCAGATAGTGCAGCAGCAGGACATTCTTATTGGATTTCCATGAATAAAGTGATTCTTGCAAGTATTTTTAGCAGCTTCAGGAGTTTCATCATTAAATCCTATGGAATAAAAGGGTGTGTATCTTTCTACATCTCGCAATATCTATTATGTAAATCTGTTTGCTCACTGCACTAGCAAACACCATGAAAGAAGGAACCCGCCATATCTATTGACAGAAAACACAATTTACACAAAATTGGCCACTCCAGATTCTTCAGACAAAAAATAAAATGAAAAAAGGTTGAGTGATCTAAAAATTGAATTTTGTTACAGATTCTATAGCACATCCTGAAATAATCCGATGATCACCAATTGAAGTACAAATGAAAGGATCAGGCAATGCAAAGCATTTGGGAAAGAACGTATACACAAGTGCGTTTTAGTTCAACAGAGGAATGTAAAGTGATCGGTGCTGTCCATGAACCATTTACAGCAGGCATTGCGGAGAGAAATTCTACTTTGCTTTCTTGAGGAGACTTGATGTTCTAAACTCAGCATCATCCTTCGCAAAGCTCCACCAAAGATATGTGAGTGGGATGGAGGTGGCATGCCAGAGAGCATGAGCATCCACAAATCCCTGGTAAGGCGGGAAATCGTATATTTCCAATAGCATGGCAAGGCCGCCTCCAATAACCGCCGCCCACAACTTAAACCGGGATGGGTGGCGAGTTACACTAGCCCAAACTGCCCAAATGAGAAGCTGAGCTACACCCATGGCCACACAAACTTTCATGTTTAGACCTGCAAAATAATTGAACCATTCAAAACAACTTCCATTTGGCAACCATATGCTACCAAGTTAGACAACAATTGTTTCATCAACAAAACATTTCCTGGCACAATTTATTTTTAAGGAAGGGGCATGTGGTTCCTTGGTCGAGCACCAAGTAGCAAAAAAGCAAGGATGTCCCTAGTCCGCTAATAAATGGCCAGTACAAGAAAATATGTCGCTTTCTAAAGCATGGGGGAAGGGAGGTATACTCATTTGGTGGGAAGCTCGGCTTGTCCAGAAACAAACCAGTTCCTCGGTCCAGCACCACCAAGTGGGTGCAGTTGCAATGTCAAGTTGTAGCAAATTACTGACCCCATAGTAGTAAAGTCTAACACGTCATTTTCAAAAGTATGAATGCATTCACATGACAGATTTCATTAGCTCAATCAGGAATACACGGCTAAAAGAGACTTTTCATTTTGTCTAGGTGCCAACACATTGGAATCAGTGATACTATATAGCAAGAAATTTAGCTTAATAGGATGCTAAGATGAATGATGGCATGGCACAAAAGGTTAGACACGCATGCAAATGAATTAAAAAATAAATGAAGATAATGGTTTAAGTTGCGACCAGCAAAAAAGTCAAAATTGAATGCAATTTGAGTACAACAAAAACTCGATTCAAGACGAGAAAGGCACAGCACAAGAGATGAAGCAGAGAAGAACAGCAAAGAAAATGTGTCAGGACTATCCTGAGTGAACCAGGACAAGGCTTCTTTAAATCAAACAAACATGAACAAGTTTGGACGGTAACAATATCCTGCAGCTCCCTTGTAAGTTTAAACAAAGCTATATTTTTGTAGAGAAGGAAGAATAGAAGACAAATTTTTTTACCGTAATCCAGGTTGAAGAAGTTCAGATATAAGATATGAGTAGTAACAAATGCAATTATTGGAGCAGAAACCATGACCCTGGTAGCCTCATCTCTCATGCTGAAAGCTCGTAGCACTGCTAGAATAAGGGAAAACCCTAGTAATGCCACAGCAGATGAACAATCTAGTTTCTCTGTCAACTCAACATCTCTGCAATATATTAAATTTTAGAATCACTCACCATACAGGAAGACAGAACAGAAAACATAATAAAATATTTCTATATAGAAAGGCACACATATGACAGTCACATTACAGCTAAAACCAATGTTTGCTGCCGCGAATTATCAGATTCATCATCTTTATTTTCCATGTAATTGATCTGGAAAAAACTTCTACACTGCTATAAAGCACCCAAAGGGCTTGCATGGTGTGGGATGACTAAACCCTCAAACCATATAAAATCCAAACTCAGCAGCTGAATATTATCTTCTCCTTTCTAAATTAAGCACACTTTCAAATTGTCAATAGGCCAGTTAGTTTCCATGATTTTAAGATGACAGTTTTAGGCCCTTTCCAATGAATTTTCTAACTAGTAATAATATTGCTCACCGACTGTGGAAAACAGCACTCCAGAACCACAAGTTCATCGATAGGATTCCATAGATGTGCCACAAGCCAGTATATTCATAGTAAGTCTTCTTACTTGGTGTCAGTGGCAGCTTGTAGTATATTAGGATGAAAAAGGATACCCAACCGTGAAACTGAATGGCAAGATTGAGGGCAGAAAGAGCAACAGAAACAGGCTCCTGGGAACACCAAAACGTATCAATTAAAGATATGTGATTGAAATATGCAGGAATGATAAATCTTAAAGTTGAACTAGAAAATTACGCATGGAAACCTGAAAACCATAAGCACGGTGAAAAGGCCATTTCCCATGATACTTGACAGGCTTGCCACCATGTTTCTCTCTCTCTTCCTCCCTGACAAGCATGCAATGGTATCGGCAGTCACTATGACAGTCCCATTGTTTCCACCGCAGATACAGTGGTTCTTGTAGATACCATGGCCCACCCACTGGCTTCCCATCAGACGAGAATTTACAGTGTTGGAAGCATGTTTCCCCTACACATCCAGTTTTCTCACACTGCTCCACACAAGCCCTGGTAAATGAGTACCAGAAATTAATAACAACTATAGTTAATTCTAATTCTAACAAAACCATTTTGAAACAAAATAGAAAATAGCACAAATATGCATAGGCAGACCATAGCTGGGACTAGGGGAGCTGCAGGGCCCTCCAAAAATTTTAACCAGTGATTATGGACAATATGAGGATGGCCGCATTGACTGGTACCAACTACAGCCCCAAGGACTATTTCACCTTCCACCAACTCAAATACGCAACATCTCCTAAATATAGATGCCCTCAACTTAATCAATCCTCAAGGCAAAACTCTAAGACACCCTGGTTTCCTTTCCTTGTTACTCTCCAAACATCACCGCAAACTGTGGTTCCGAAACCCACGAGAGAAGCTCAAGTTTTAAAATGAAAATGAAAAAAAGAAGAAGAAGACGCTACAATTTCAGCCTAAAAATTGCCCAGATTATTGAACTTCAATGCCTAATCCATCATTTAAGAATAAAAAAACCCAACATTTTTACCTCTCAGATTCATATTAACAGTCAAAACTCAACAACAACTACTACGTATTACCGAATTCAGTCAATAAAACAGCAAATAAAGCCCAATCAACTCTAAAATTACTTATTCAAGATCGAATTGAAATGAAACTGAATCAGAGACAGAAGCTTTTACTTGTAAATCGGATCAGCATCACCAACACTCGCGTAAACGTCCTGCGTTAAGAAGGCTAGAAGCGAAACAAAAGCTAGAATCCCATGAAACGACCAACGAGCCATCTGAGTCATTGACAAAACAATAAAAGTCAACCGAAAAGAGAAAAGGAAGACTTGTTCAGATTTATACAAAAACAACGGTTGCTGATTGAGGCTGATGTTAGAGTGATGAAGGCTTGATTGATGATCGTGATAGGAGTTCCATGGGAGTGAGTGCGGACTGAGTCATGTAGCGTTATGGG
Source organism: Salix exigua (assembly GCA_032356905.1). Lineage (NCBI taxonomy): Eukaryota > Viridiplantae > Streptophyta > Magnoliopsida > Malpighiales > Salicaceae > Salix > Salix exigua. The sequence goes on from CM063599.1 coordinate 12,811,734, forward strand.
TGAGTTGAGGAGCGAGTTTTGGGTTCCGGATTAAATAGATAGAGTGAGGAATCACTTGAAGAGCTGAGCTTTGCTACGACTCATGAGGTGCCACATGGACTGGTATTTTTGTGATTGGGTTTTCTTTAATTGCCCTTATATTTTGAGCTTACTACGGGATTGGATTCGTGGAGATTCGATACGGTGCCGTTCAAGAGGTGAGTTCTTCTCGGTGATTGGTCAGTTTAGGGTACTCATGCCATAGTTATTAGAATCTGAGTTTGGGATGGATAAAAAATAAAAATGCAATCAATGAGTTATGGGTAAATTATTTTATTAATATAATGTAATGTTTTTATATTTATATTTTATCGTATTAATTAACTCTTGTTTATTTATTCTATATTCACTTGTCATATTAAAAACTATTTATATTTTATAATAAAAGATGTTTATAAGTTTTATTTAAATTAAATAATTTATTATGCAGCAAATTAAGATACCTTCACAAGGTGCTTGAGCAGCTGCTCCTCGTCCAGTGCCGATAAATTTTCTGAAACAAATCTCTTGTCTGTTGTAACCTTTATAAGATTTCCTTTCATAATCAACTGAAAAAGCCATGGATGCTTTACATCTGTATGTTTTTGTTGCTTCAACAGGTTACCAGGACCCCATTCACACTGTTTGCTCTGGCCCCCCAGCCACCACCATTTCTGGGGAGAATTGATGCTTTCGGTGTCTCTTTCAGTTGGTACATCGTTTCTTTCATGGCGATCAAGGTTTCTACAGTGCCTCTTATGCATGCTTTCAGTTTACATAAATTTCCCGTTTCTTAACTTTGCTATTCATAATGATCCCTGCTGAGATTTCTTGAAGATTTGATAGGGATTGTATACAGATTTGATAAGGATTGTATCCATCATTAGTTCTCTATGTGATGACAACTGTCTTGTTTTCCATGTGCTTTGCTTTCTCAAACACTATTTCCTATGGCGATCGATGAACTTCTCCTACGTTTGTTGCTGCTAAATGGTATTTAAACTCTCAAGCCGCTTACAAGTGATCAACCGTGCATATTTTCAAAGCTCAGGAAAGGCCCAAGCATCCATATCTGACAGAAAAAAAAATCCGCTACATCGTACTGTTGTCCCTAAACCCGCGTGTCATGATGGTAAAGGATTTGTGATCTATCCACAGAATATCTTGAGTTTAAGTCAGTATGTCAATCTTTTATCTCGAGTTTAAGTCAGTATGCCAATCTTTTATAAAAACCTAGGACAACCAGGGTTAAGCTCACTCACTTGACCCTTAAAATACGTTTTCTAGAAGATAGAGTTTTCTCGTACCTTAAAAAAAAGTACTGTTGGTTGTTGGTAAGTCCCTGTTACATAGTTCTTTTGACAGTCCTAGCTTGTATTAGTTGCAGAGAAATCAAGTTAATATGTCCAGGTTGAAGAGAAGGGCGATGCCTGATACTGAAAGTAGCAATTTTATTGTCGCAGGTGAGATCCTTCGGTGGTGAAAATCGCCAAATGTAGCTCTTGAATTGATCATTAACATGAGTTGATGTTCATATTTCGTTACTTTCTTGATGGAAGCAAAGTGAAGGCTGTGAGCTTCTAGCCCCTTTTGAATATGCATATGTCCAGATTCTCGTTCAGATCCACTGATATAGACAGTCTGTTTCTAATATTAGTTTATATTCAGTCAAATTTTTTATGTAGTTATTACTTATAGATTCCTTACAGCTACAAACTATTGTGCAGGGTTGGCACATTTTTAAGTCAATGGTTTCAATGCAATGCATCATGTTCCATGCAAACCAAAATCTCTTTCTTTTCTGATCAATAATTGTTTTTAACTTGTCAATATGCTATTAAATAATAATGAGCACCAATATTATAAGTAAAATTACAAGTTCTTATACACGTTTTTTCACACTCCAACTAATTTTGCTTTTATTTTCTCTCAATTCTGTCGTCCCGCCAGCTAACTTGAATATAAAAAAGCCCCTCATTTCCAAAAAAAAAAACACTTGTTTTTTCAGGCAATTCTTGTCATTGATCAGACTCAACAACCAGTAAGCTCAAACACAACTTATATTAAGCCTACACTTCTTAGCCCATCATCGCAACTCGTGAAAATCCTTTCTTATAGATCACATTTCACTGATCTTTTGTAAGAAATTAAGATTGCTAAAGACATGGCATATTTGCACACCTCTATATGATGCACTCATCGCAGTGTCTGTTCTTATCACTAGTTCCTACTTCCCAGCCCATTTTTTGTTTCTGTTTGCATCGATCCAATTCTATGTTACTGCATCGCATTTGGAATGCCTGGTGTTGAGGATACTGATATTTTTGCTATGCTAGTAATGGAGCATACATTTGAGCCTCTGGTTTATCATATTCTATATTTTTTTCTGTATAAAAAGATGAACAGCTCATGTTACAGTATTAAGGATTGAAATCCTGGCGTTATCAAGAAGAGCTAGAAAAGGAAATTGCAGCACTGAGTTTGGCCAAGCATTCTGTGGGAAGACCAAGAAAGGTGTTCATGAAGACATCATTGATAGGATCAACAGTTGCGACACCTACCAGTCTGCATTTCCCTTCTTTATCCAATCTTTCACCCTGACCACTTCGTATTGTTCCTATTGATTCCTCTGATGTCAGTACTGTCCTTACAAGCAGCGGGGGAGCTCTATAAATAGTCCCAACAGAAAACCAGAACTTGGCCATGAATTCAAGATCAACCTACAAAAACACATGGAAAAGCAAAAGTTTTTTTTGTCAACAGTGGTCTTTTTCCATCGAATTAAAGACAAACAGCTTGAAGGATATTCTTGGGGTGTACCTTGCCAGAATATTGGTCGATAGTCCCCTGAAAGAGTTCAGGGACTATGTCAATCTTCAAGAATGGTGGCAACGGCAATCCCAAGAACGTAGTAGTCTCACTTGTCAATGGTGGGATATACAGAGTTTTCGTGTCAAATGACACTGAAACTGTATTCAATTCACAACTGTCTTTGGTCTTGGTGCCTGTCCCAGATCCTGTCCCTCCTCGAGCATTATATTCAAAGTCTGGATATCTTGAGATTCCAAGCTTGCAACCTCCTAGAGTTTCGAAGTTGACAGTGTAAACATCAGATTTTGGCAGAGTAGCGGAGGAGATGGATTCTGGCTCGTTTGGACTGTAAGAAGAGAAGGCGATGGATTTGATTCTGTGACTTGATTTCCTTGTGGGGAGCTTGAACAGAATTGGAGGGCTTGGGGTGTTTAATTTACAATCCATTCGGTGGAAAGTTTGCTTTAGATTTGCATGAACTGAGAAGGAGGAGGTAGAAGCTAGGAACTAGGTTTTGGCACCCGAACAATGGTGAGGTAATGCGTGTGGAGAAACCAAAAGCACACAAGAGTCTCCCATGGTTTCTTGAAATATCAAAATATGTGGTGGGTTTTGTTCCAAGTTTGGACCTTATCTTCTGGCTTTGGCCTTACTAGGGCAACATGAAAATGAACTCTGCGGCTCTAAGAAAAAGTTCCAATTTTGTCATATGTGGAAATCAAGATGTTATCAAAATGTTCGGGTAAGGATTCTTTTTAGCCTTGTAGATTCCTTAATGTTTCACATTTATCCCTGTAATTTAAAATTTATCAAGAGCATGTTCGGTCAAAATATTATTATCATTTTTAATTTCCTTTTGTTTTAATATGTTGATCTTAAAAATAAAATTATATATATGTATATATGTATTATTTTAATGAGTTTTAAAATGAAAAACATTATAAAAAAATAATTATACCACAATACCAAATTGATTTTAAAAAATAAGTTTAAGAAAAAATAAATTATATTTTTTTTAATTTTTCATTGGGATTATATAATCAAATATTTTCAAAATTGCAGTTTGGACAAAACACGGTTTCAATCACAAAACACGATTTCAATCAAAGTTTATTGATATACTAGCGAACATAGCCAACTTTTTTAAATTTGACTTTGAGTTTCTCCGGATTAAGTTTATGTTTAGAAATGTGGTTGAAGCAGTTTTTCAAGTATTTTTTATTGAGAAATACATTAAAATAATGAGTTTTTTTTAAAATATATATATTTTTAATATCAGTACATGAAAATGATTTAAAAAAACATCAAGAAAATCAATTTAAAATAGAAAATAAAAAACTTCAATTTTTTTCAAAAATAATTTTGAAATGCAATATCAAACAAGTATCTATTGTTTTTACTTCCTTTCGGAATAGGTTTAAAAATAAAAATAAACATCAATTCTTGGATTAATAACTCTGGTTTTCTTAAGAGGGTGACGTGTATCTGGCATATGACTGACGTCACCTGAGTATAATGACAGGAGGGGAAAGCAACAAATCCACATTTCCAAAATTTGCATGCTGGTGGGTGACAACTTGGGTTTTCGGCATTTTCCATTGGTTGAACTTGAAGTCATAATTGGTAGCTTTGATGGCTATCTACTCTTGAAAAGTCAATTTCCTAACCCTAGCTTTTTTCCCTTTGCAAAAGTACCCTCCTCCCATCTCTTAGAGCTCTTCGAAATTGGGTCCTGGAGAGTGAAACCCTCGAGGGCAGACATCTGACTTGAAATGCTGTTTTTTTGTCTCTTAAAATGGGGGATAGCAGAACATTTATATATGATTGTGCTGGATGACCTGCTTCTTCACTCCATCGAACATGGAATAATGCCATCTCTTTTGCTCATCGCCCCGGATATAGGTGGCATCTAAAGGCATTTATGGCCTACTCTCCAATTTGGAGGTGGTCCTTGTCAGGCTACTTGAGGGTTGTAATGTTTTGTTGCCACCATGACAGAGCAAAAGGAAATGGAAAATGCGGCCACCATCTTATTAATGATTAAAGGGAATTTGTGGATGGATTGTGTTTCTAATTTATTCATTTTGATTGATATGAGATCACAGAACCTTGTAAATTGAAGCTGAGGAAATGAAGATCAGTTGGTATCCTGATCATGACAAACATATCATTATATATGATTTCCAGATGCTTACATTCAAAAGACACTCAGAAAATATAATATGAAACCTGGAAAACTTCATGGTATGAAAATCCAACTTTTACACACGGGCAAGGACCATCACTCGGAACATTTTACTCTACAAATTGAAGATTAACTCATCAGAAAGACATCACTCATCGTTTACTCATTTGAAATCTAGGCTAAAACCAGCTCAGAGAACACAGGGACAGTATGATAACTATTATTATACACATTAGCTATTAGACTGTCATGTGAGCACAGCGATTTCTGCATCTCCAATCCCATTCATTTCCAAGTCCTCTCTTTCAACAGACAAGAGAGGACCTTAGAGATGGAGCAGTTGGGAGATGGGTGCAGGATGCCCAGCGGATGACTGATTCAGTAACCATGAGATCAAGTTGCTCACACTCTCCGAGGCCAATAGTCCAGTTCCTCTTACCATGTATTCCCAATGCCCTGGACCCAATTTCTGCTCCTGCTCTCTTAACTTCACCTGGTCTGTTTTCCTTTTCTCTGGCGTCACGTCCACAGCATAGAGAAGGCTCTGGCAACTGAAGCATCTTTCCCAAGCTTACCTCTGAAAGTTGATTACCTCCACAAACTGAATCTGTCAAAGAAATGTTTCTACATAATTCTAATGTAGAATTCCCTTGCTCAATTACAGGACCAGTGCTGGAGAACGCAAAGCTCGGCATTGAGGATACAGGGGGCATGAATTCCAAGGCATTTGAATCATCACCGTTGTGAAAAGAAAATCCTCCAGGTGCAAATCTAGGTGCTGATGGCTCTGCTAGGAAAGAAGAGAATGATGATCTGCATTTAAAAGTAGAAGACAGAACATCGTGAGAGACAGGCGATCCAGTGGCAAAGCTGACATCATGATCCCTGGCCATCAATGTGGAGAATGAGCCATCACCTAAACCCCATTCTTCACAACTTTGCTTTACATGCTGACCAGGTTCTTCAGGATATGGTCCATCATACTTCATCCAGGAATTATCTACAAAAGAAAGACTTAAAGACTAAAAACTTGGAGAAAGCATCACATAAACCAAAAACAAGAAAAAGGAGAGCAGTCTTTTGTAGCAGGCAAGATCAGACACTACCGTGCTGATCAGCTAATGAGAAAGAGAAAGGGGGCTATTCTTGACTATACCAGTCAACTGGACAGCTTATATGTTGTTATTCATATTAAGCCACCTAAAGCAAAACCCATCCATGTTGATATGATGACTTGTAATTTTTCTAAAACAACTCAAAATATAAACAGTGGAATGACATAGTTCATAAACAGCAAAAATCATCCATCAGAGGAGAAAACGAGAAAGGACATACATCCAACAATTGATAGGACCATCTAACAAATGATCTGTAGAATTCAGAATACACTCAGTTGTAAATGACCTGCCAGCTTAAAAGAATTAGGGAGCGGAGCCTGCCTTCATTTTCGGAATCTCAGCCAAAATCCATTCTCTTGTGATCAAGATTTCTATACATAATTAAGTAGCATGTACAGTGAATAAAAATGTAGATCTTTCTAACTGGAAGTGATAGTTTTCAAGAAATTCATGTAGTTCTAGAAACCAACAAATAATTCATAACCATCTACTGGAACCATAGACCAGTCCCACCACCTAATCAGATCATAGAATAGGTTGATGGGATGAAACTATAAAAGAAACTAAAGAACATATATCCAAACTGAACCCACCTAAAACCTGCTGAGCAGTAAGCCTTTGTGAGGGATCTGTGCAAAGCATACCCCTGACCAACTCCTTCGCAGATTGAGTTATGTGATCCCAAGGATTAGAAGGAAACCTCAAATCAGCTGCCCTCACAGCATCAAATATCCTTGACTTGGTCTTACCCCAAAATGGTGGCATCCCACTAAGAAGAACATAGAGAATCACCCCTGCACTCCAAACATCAGCAGCCTGGTTATAGCCCCCTGTCAATACCTCAGGAGCTATATAAAATGGGCTCCCGACAGTCCCACGCAAACTCTGACCTGTTTGAGCAGATCCATATATTTATTCTGTTAGAAAACTCAGGTTTTCCAAGAAAAAATAGCCAATATGACAAATTAAGTGATGAACAAAAGAAAAAAGATATGAAATGAGAAAATATACCAGGCTTGACATAGGTTGCAAGGCCAAAATCTGCCAATTTAATCGGTGATGATGAGGATTTTGAAGCTAAGAGGATATTCTCTGGTTTCAAATCCCTGTGAACCACTCCATTTTCATGACAATAAAGAACTACTTGCATGAGATGCTTGAAGAGAACCCTGACCTCAGCCTCAGAGAAACGGCCATGTTTTTCTAACTGTTGAAAAAGCTCCCCTCCAGCACAAAGTTCCATTACCAAGTGAACATAATTTTCATCCTCATAAACTGCCTTGAGATCTACAACATTATCATGCCCAGATAACCTGGTCATTATTTCAATCTCCAGCTTGACACTCCTTGCATCATCAGATGTCACCAGCCTATCCTTAGAAATCGATTTGCAAGCCAGTGCCTCTCCAGTCAACTTATCAGTGCACACTCTAATAACACCAAACTGACCCCAACCTAATTGCTCTCCAAGAACATACTTATCTTTCAGATTAGAGGTCTGCTCTGTCTCCAAAATGGTTTCAATCAAGCTTGAAACTCTATAGCAATTGCAGGGTTGCTTCAATGGTTCATGGCTGCTGTTGATCTTGGCAACAGCCATACCAAGTTCTATCTCCCCAACCAGCCCCCAAAATACCAGTCAGAATCCCGGCATACAATTCAATGAACTTCAAAACCACCAACCCCCTTTTTTTTCGCAAGAGCTGTTCAAGTCAGAGGCCTTGATGTTTTTCTCTAAAGTTACATAAACCAGAATATAGGTCAAAATCCTAACAGAACCGTTCTCATGACGGCTTCTTGAAAGGTGATTGTGACCCTTACCGTGACTGGTGCGATGCTGTGTATATGGTCATAGCATTACTAAAAGTCCAAACAAAAACCTTAATAAAGGCAAAACCTTGACAGCTCAACTACTAACTTCTTCCATTCTCACCTTGATCAGCTAGATCTGGAACACACACAAAAAAAATAAATTCAAACCTCAGGATATAAACTTTTTCCATAATACATTTTAACAAAAAATAACCATAAGTAAAGCCTCTCATTTATAACACATTTCATTCAAACACTAAAAAAGCTCCAATCTTTAGTGCAGTATGCTAAAACCTAGAATTAACCTATCAGCTAAACCCCCAAAAAACACAAACAAGATCAAAATTTAAAACCAACCCATTATTTTATACCTGATAACAGGCACCGCGAAATCAGATTCTAAGAAAATCCCATCACCAACTACACAAAATCATGTTAAAACATATAAAGAGGGGGGGTTCTTGGTTAGAGAGAGATTGGGGCAGTTGGAGCAGGGGGGGTTTGTGCTCTTCTAGACAAGATAGAGCGCCACATTCTCTCTGTCTCTGTCTCTCTATCTGCTGTGCCAATCTTGTTCCATTTGTGGAGGTTCTGTGTCTCTCTCTTATCTTACTGAAGTTGAAAGCTTTTGCTTTCTTTCCTGTAATGGTTTCCTCGGACTTCAAGACTATGTTTAACCATCACAGCCAGCCATTAATTGTTGACTTGTTGTACGACATTTCGTTTCGGAAATATAAGCCAATCCAAATCTTAGCACTTTTGTCCTTTGAACTAATAACTTTCGTCAACTACCAATCTCTTTTTAGCAAAATACCATGATTATAAAAATACACAGTCAGTAGTTTGCCACGTAAGATTACATTTTTTTTTCTCATCGAAACAATTCAATAGAGCACGCGGTTCAGATAAAAAATGTTAGGATGAAATTGTTGATGAAAATATTTTTTATTTAAAAATATATTAAAATAATATATTTTTTTATATTTTTAAAATTATTTAAAAATATTAATAAAATTAATTAAAATAAAAAATAATTTTTATTTTTTTAAAAAATAAAATATAATATTTAACAGACATTGAAAGTAAGAGATACATTGCAGTCCGTTTTTTTTTCAATTGAAAAAAAAACGATAATCATGCTGTATTAATGTTTTTCAAAAAATCTAAAAAGTTAGTAAATGTAATAGTTTGCATATATTCTAATAGTTGCTGCTTGAAAAGGTAAACAAAAAGCCTTACACTCATATAATTAATTTAATGTAATTAAAAAATTAAATTCATAGTATATGTAATTAATCATCTTAAATAAAAAAGTAATCAAATAGTAAAATTTATTATATATATACACACACACGGGGATAAAATTGAAAAACATATTTCCTTTCATTGATTATTCTAAATAAAAAAAATTCAAGAGAATAAGAATAAGTTTTAAGGATAATAACATGAGATGCTGATATGAAAATTTCAGAATAACAACATGAATCTAAACTAAAAATGTTTTACTTGAAAAAAATGTTTTACTTTATCACAAACGATCGGGTTGGAGGTGGATTTTATTTTATCCGATTCCAAACTAAAAATATTTAAATTCATTATTCATCTTCACGACCAACCTGATCGATCATATGAAGCTAAAAAGCAATCGACATGCATCATATGCTAGGAGTTAGGACCTAATTCGGAAAATCGTTTGTACGAGGACTAAAGTCATAATTAGTTTATATCTAGGGATTAATATGAAATTTATCTAAAAAAGAAATCTTGGCTAGTCGAGTGTCTCTCTCTCTCACTCTCTCGCGATACACAGCCAAATTGTTAGAGAAACGCAGAAATGGAGCTTGTAAAGCATCTGTTCTTGGATTTTTAGGTAAACCCATTTCTGTACTCTCTCTCCTTCTGGTTAAGATTGATTCTTTTCTCAAGTTTGGCACCTCCTACTCCTCAAGCTCTGGTTTTTATGCTTATGTAATGATTCTACTACATGGGTTCTTTCCCTTTTTTAATCTGGATTTTTTTTCATGCTGTCTTCAAAATTATCTTCGGTGTTTGGTTTTTGAGAAATTGGTGGAAGGAGAAAAGAAATTTAGATTCGGCAACTTTTCATATCACTCTTAGCTACTGCCTTATAGATGCTTTGATTGCTTATTGTTTGTGTTTTTTTTATTTTTGTGTTTATGTGCTAAGTTCCATTTAAACTAAAATTAGAGCAGTGGTTTAGAATTTTATCGGGATATGGTGCTTAGAATTTTTCTATCAAATTAGAGCAGGATTTGATGGCAATGCTATGGGATTTTATGAGCACAGTGTCCAGGTCTTAGTGACATAATTGCTCTTTTACAAGACAAATGCCATCAATATTGATTTTGAAAAGTAAATCCAGCAAGACTTTTTTTTTTCTCTGTTGCCATTTTCAGCATGAAAAAAGCCCCAAATTTTCAAAGAGATAAACAGAGAAGCAGGAATCTCTTGAAAATCCATAAACTTTAAAGCAAAATAATCTTCTATGATCACATCATATGCTTGAAACCACCGCCTTCACATCTGTCTTCAAGCTTTTGTATTCCACAGCGTGGTCAACTTTAAGATTAGAATCATCACCTACTTGAGACATTGAACTCAATCTTGATAGTAAGTCAATTCTTACTTGTTCCATTTAGTGGATGTGACATCACAAGGACCCAAATCATGTTTTCTATGTCTCCTATCATGTTTGTTTTTCCTTTGCTGGAAAGATCTCATACATTTCAAGGCCTCACTGACAAACCATTTCTGCATTTTACTTTCCAGGATATGTATTCTGATTGACCATTTTAACAGTATAATGACACAGTCTGTGAGTTTGATCAGCACATGCCCCCTCAAATTGGGGTTTGCTCCCCAGAGAAGAGTTTCCAGTATAGAATATGGAAATCCAGTTTTCAGATCCTCACCCGGCCTCCTCACGATCCGAGCTGTGCAAGAGAATGAAGGGCCTCGAAGGCTAATTGATATCATCAGAACCATTCCCGGGCTCTCGAGGGACTATTTTCGAAGTCCATCAAGGAGGGCGCTCTTCGGAGGAATTTCCTTGTTAGGTGGCTTTTATGTGGCACAAACAATTTCTCTGTCATTTGGAGCATTAGGAGTAAATGATGTGATCGCTGCTGTGGTATGTGTTTTGTTAACCGAGTATGTGACCAGGTTTTATTACAGCCGGCCGAAGGTAACCTTCCCCATTGCTCTTCTCAACAATTTCAAGATGGGATTCACTTATGGCCTCTTCATTGATGCATTTAAGCTTGCTAGTTAATCATGCACTGCAAGCCATTGAGTCACTCGTCTTTTGGAGACATTTTGGTTCTGTAAAGCTTGCTTTGAGTTACAATATTTGTTAATTATGCTTCCAAACTTGATTTATTATTTACTTTTCAGAACGCAGACACTCACTTCTTTGATCCGCAAAAATGTAGTTCATAATTGTGGTGCGTTCCTGCATTCTTTCTACACGTTCGTGTATTCTCTCTTGTATTTTAAAAGCCCTTCTACTAGTTTGATATTAATACCATATACGTATCTCTCTCTTTTATATTTATTAGACTTAATCATAATTTTTCTGCAAAGATTGGGATATTCTAAAATGGATATTCCTAAATCAAAATTAAATCTTTTTCAAATAAGATTTTCTGTTGAAAATCCGCTATAGACATGTATGCTTATCAAACTCAATCCAACCACTCTGTAACACCACACCATACGTCACCAACCACGTGTCAATGTCCCTACACAACAGAAAACAGATCCGACACGATAAATACCCGCATTTAAAGGATAATTCGGTAAGTTCCACCATCGTGAACTTAACGCTTTATCCTATCTTCAAAATCCAAAAAAAAATAAAATCCCCAAATCAAAATCTCTCACAAGAACTCCAAAATTAGGGTTAACTAAACCCTAAATCCCCAACGATCTCGATCAATTGAGTTAGGTTTTTTCATGATCAGATTCAATTCGAAGATTGCGATTTGAAAAATCCAATCTTGAATAAATGGATTTGGACTATAACGGAGGCAACACCACCGCCACAAACAAGCGAGTTTTTCACCGGATAGGAGGCGGGCAATCAGTGAACGACACGTCAAATCAGCATAACCATCAGCAGAATCAGAAGGTCTGTTATCACTGGAGAGCTGGAAAGTGCAATAGATTCCCATGTCCGTTTCTCCACCGTGAACTTCCAGCACCGCCTCCGCATGCGTATTTGAACGGGGGAGAAGGAGGAGCGAAGAGAGGGTTTGCGGGAAACGATTCGTCCTCTTTTTCAGGGAGGAGGGGTGGTAATAGTAATTATAGTAATAGTCGGGGGCGATTTGGAAATAAGGGTGATATTAGAGGGGTGAAAAGGGTAAGCGTGGAGAAAGTGTGTAATTTTTGGGTACAAGGGAATTGTAGTTTTGGTGATAAGTGTAGGTATTTGCATTCTTGGAGTTTAGGTGATGGGTTTTCTTTGTTGACTCAACTTGAAGGGCATCAAAAGGTTGATTTTTTTTTTTTGTGATTTTCTAGGGTTTTGTGTAATGTGCTTTTGTGGGTTCTGGGTTTGGTGATTGATTTGGTGCGTTTTGATGTGAGCAGGTGATTAGTGGAATTGCATTACCATCTGGGTCTGATAAACTGTATACAGGGAGTAAAGATGAGACTGTTAGAGTTTGGGATTGCCAGTCTGGACAGGTTGGAGTTTTACTTGTTTTTCAGTTTGAATTTGGTTAATTTTTTCAGTAGACATGAAAATTATGAATGCAACTGAATTTTAATGATGTGCTTTTGATTGGAGCACTGGTGTTTCAGATTGATGTTTCTAATGTTTATATAGGATCAACTATCCAATTTCTGTTAATGCTAAGACTATGATTATATTGAGATATTTAAAAGCAAGATACTAGCGGGGAATTGCTTCAAGTTTCAACATTTTCTTTTTTATAGTAGATAAAAAAATATTAAATTTTATGGAAAATTTTACATTTATCTACTGTTCTGTTTTTTTTTTGGCTTAGCTAAATGTTTAGTGACAAATTTGCTACATGAATATTGTTTGCCCCTGTTGTTTTGGCAGTGTATGCATGTGATCAATCTTGGTGGTGAGGTTGGTTGCATGATTAGTGAAGGTCCTTGGATATTTGTTGGCCTTCCAAATGTTGTCAAGGTTAGGCAAGCCTCTCTCATTGCTCTTGACTTCCATTTTATGTCTCTAAACCTAATTTATAACAATGTTTGGAACAAAGTTACCTCCATTGGAATGACTCTAACACAATTCTTTTGCAGGCGTGGAATACACAGACTAACACTGACCTAAGTCTTGATGGGCCTATTGGACAGGTGTATGCCCTGGTCGTGGGTAATGATTTGTTATTTGCTGGTACGCAGGTAATCTTTTTCCTTATGGTGCATGGATTATCCTTAAAGTTATATTGGTTCTCATGTTCTCACCATATACTGCACCATTATTTTTAATGTTGGAAAGTATCTTGCTTATCCTATTAGTGATTTTGTTTGCGTTATACATACTCTCACAGATATAAACCTAGACAAACATTGTATGGAATTGAATTTAGAAATAACTTTGACCACTGAATTTTTCTGTGGTGTAGGATGGGTCAATATTGGTTTGGAAATTCAATGCAGCTACCTTCAACTTTGAACCAGCTGTATCTCTAAAGGATCACAAAATGGCAGTTGTTTCATTAGTTGTTGGAGCTAATAGACTATACTCCGGCTCTATTGACCATTCTATTAAAGTAAGGTGGTTAGTGCCATACGGAAATTTTATTTTTTGTTTTAATTCAGGACCTCCGGTGGTTGATAGAACTTAGTATAGTAAGTTTGATTCTCCCATGTAGCTTTCTTCTTCCTTTTCTCTTAAAAAATTACTTCATGCACTTTTTATTTAGGTCTGGAGCCTCGAAACTTTGCAATGTATACAGACGCTGACAGATCATACTTCAGTGGTCATGTCAATACTATGCTGGGAACAGTTTCTTCTATCATGCTCATTGGACCAAACAATAAAGGTTTGCTTATATCAATATTATGCCTCTCCTTTCCTCTCTTACTGGGATAAGGTTATTTAGTTGTTCTCATTATACTTATTTTTTTTCCAGGTGTGGGCTGCTACAGAAAGTGGAAACTTAGAAGTAACATACACCCACAATGAAGAACATGTAGGTTATGTAGTTCCAATAATTTATTTTTCAATGAATTTCAGTATGGATATCAGTAGAACATTGATTAAAAAAATGACTTGGTGAGCATGTTGACGAATTTGATCTTAGTCCCTGGTGTCTGTTTCTGGGCATCCACAGTCATTCAAGATAGTACTAGAAAGACGACCTTCATTCATGATAGCCTTTTATATTGGGATGCTATCTAATTGTCGCATGTGGTTTCTTACCTAAGTTTCGGTTCATAGGAGTCATACCTAAGGGAGATTGAGTTGCACAATCAACAGCAAATTTTTGGAATTTTACTCATCATCTGCCTTTAAAATATATTAAATAATACATAACATTTATATAGAGATACTAGTACTTGTAGTCCAACAAGGACTTATTTATCTATAGAAGAAATCTATTTAGAATAGAAAAACCCTAGTAAACTAATTACTTTAGAAAGGGTAGAATACTGAATGGAAAATAACCTTTTTTTTCCACATTTTCCAGCAAATCTGTAAATTACAGAAATACCATTGTCCATAATAAGTCATCAATCTTGCTGCTTTTCTTGTCTGTAAGACTATCACTTAGATCTCAATAAAGATCTGCGCCAGAACCATTGGTTGTTTGTATAGTGTAGCTTTGTAAGGTCTAACAAAGTTGGTTCAATAATGGCCTAGATCTGTTAAGAGTATTTATAAATTGTCACATTTACCATTGGTTGTTTGTATAGTGTAGCTCTGTGTTCATGAGAAGATTGCCAGGCCATGAAAAGATCTTTTTTATCCTTCTAATAGTGATTCTGTTCTTTTAAAATCAAATTGGTGGACAAGAGGATAGTTCATTGACTTATCTACCTACCTTCTGCAGGGGCTGCTTACCCTTTGTGGGATGCATGATCTGGATGGCAAGCCAGTCTTGTTATGCTCCAGTAATGACAATTCAGTTCACCTCTATGATTTACCATCGTGAGTTTTCTGCAATTGCCGTTTCTTTTTGTTAATCCAACTTTTGTGTGTCAACTTCTATTTTGTTCCTTCGCATATTCCTTTTGTTCAGACTTGCTGTTCTTAATTTTAATGCCTTTTACCATGTTTAGGTTCTCAGAAAAGGGGAAAATGTTTGCCAAACAAGAGATCCGTGCCATTCAAACTGGTCCCGGGGGCCTATTTTTCACTGGTGATGGCACTGGTCAAGTGAGAGTGTGGAATTCTGTCGCTGTACCAACTGCCGCAACTTGATGGCCACTTCTATTATTAAGTGTCATCATGTATATTTCCTTCTATATAATTTAATTTTAACCTTTTCTTGTACTGGGTTCTCATGTGATGTAAGTTTGCGGGAGGAATAAATTAAGTAGAGATTGCCAGTTTTGAGTTCCTACTATTATAGTGTGCCATAGTTTTGTAGAAAGAAGAAACACATTGCCGATATCCAAGTTGTACTTTGATCAGTTGAGAGAACTGTCAGTCTGACTGAGGTTCATAGCATTTGCTGTGATTCCATCATTGTATGTCAATTGAGTTGATCCAAAATAATTGGAATACATTGGAAAGAGTTCCTTACCTTATGAACTCTCTACGATGTCTTCCGGAATGTAGAAAAGGAGTTATTGATGATCAAATTTTGAATTGCAGCCCTCTCTACAGTCACTTACAAATACTGTGCATGTTTGTATTATCTTTCTTTGGTGTTATTTTCCTGATGTGAGGTTTGGTTGGGCAGCTATGGTCAAAGGTTGGTACTTGGTGGAGCAAATTATCAGCATAAGATGATTCGAGGGGTGATTCCTTTGTATGAGATGTGAAGAAAGCTGGCAGGCGCATGCGAGTCCCTTGAATAATTTTTCTTGCTTCTTTGTAGTGGGGTGGATTGTAAATTGAAGTTGAAAACTTAGGGCAGGAACACTCATTAATTGTAACAAATCTGGACAGATTAAACCACTGTGGACACTGGTTTTAAGGGGACTTCGACTTCGCTGTGGGAGAATCCATACCAGTGAGTTATCCGGGGTCTTGCGGTGATCCAGAACTGATATGCAAAAAGAAATAATTCTTGACTAAATAAACGGAGAACAGTTTTCTCTAGCAGGCTAGAAAGGCTGACCATGCTGATCAGACCAAACAATCGGTGACATTAGAATTTTCTTGACTTCAAGACCAGTCATTTGCACGTTACTACAAAAAACACAACATTAGAGCTTCGAATATCTCAATCTGAGGTTTTCCTACGTTGTTGTTAAAAATGAAGCAGCATCCTCATCAATATCTCAATCTGTTCAACAGAATAGAAAACGCCTGGACATGATGAAAATAGCTAATGTGACCATATCCTGCAGACCCTACAAGCCTTCTATAAGATGTGCTGAGCACTGAGCAGGGATCCAGACGGACAATCCCTGACTAACTCTGCAGATTTGGTCCCAAGGATCCGGTGGAAACCACAGATCCTCTGTCCTTAATGCATCGACTATCATAGACCAAGTCTTAGCCCGAAATATCGGCTCCCCCAGCCGGTAACAGAGCGCAAAGGAATCATTACTGTACTTCAAATATCATCAGCCTGATACAGAATCCGGTTAATACCTCAGGAGCTGTAAAAAAAGGTCCACCTACAGTCCCACTCGAATTGTGACCTTTTTGAACAGAGAACTAAACATTTAACGACTCGAACCTTAGAGAAAACATTAGAAAATCTCACTGAGGATTCATGGCTTTGAGTGCTCTGTACAGATGCTGCTTCATAGTTGCTTCAATGATTCACGACTGCTGTTACTGGTCTTGGTACAGCTGTACCCATTCTGTATTCCTCAAATCAGTCCAAAAAAGATAATTCAGAATCCCGGCTTGCAATTATGATCTGCTTTTTTGATTTTTTACTACTAATATTGGAAGCTTCTGTTTTGCTTTGAAACTTCAACCAAGAAGATATTTTTATGTAAAATATCTTGATCTTATGATGATCACCGAACACCAATTGCTGAAAGGTGACAGGAAAATTGGAAATGCAGAGAGTAGGCGCCATAGATGATAGAGGAAAAACATCATCGACAATTTCAGTCGTTTCTCTTCTCTCGTCAGAGTAATTCTCATAATTTACAGCTAGATGTAAAACCATATAAAAGTACCATACAGACACTAAAAGAAATAAGAACAAATGTACTGATGGCATCACATCATTATTTAGAAGAACAAGTTTACTTGATCATATAAGCCCCTTACAAGATGTTTATTGCATACTTTCCCTTTGCTCTCTACCTTCTTTATTTTTTCTTAATATTCTCACAGGAGAAGTTCTAAGCCGATTTTACAGATTAAACATGACTTTGATAGCAGTACTGCCGCGAGCACTGGTCTCAAAAGCTTCCTCAACTTCCTTCTGGGAGAATCCAAACCTGTGAGTTATCAGGGGTTTCACGTCAATTTTACCACTCCTCAAAAACTCAATGCATAGTGGCCATGTGTTCTTGTAGCGGAAGACACCGATGACATCAACCTCTCTGAAATAGCAAAGAGCCAAAGCACATGAAAATTTTCAAAAATGTAAAAACTGATTTATGAGGCACCCCTATAGTACTGACACTCAGTTCATTTATAAATTCTTGGTGAATTATTCTTATCTTGCTTTTGTTTTATGAGCCAGTACCTTTCTTTTACCCACCATATAACAGTTCCACTCCATGACCATAACCTTAATATTACCAATTACCTTGCAGCTGCTGGAGTAAGTGGGACAGTCATCTCATTGTGACCCATCCCTACAAGGCATACTTTGCCTCCTGGCCTAGTGGCACTCAGGGCTGTTGACATGGTTTTGTTAAAGCCTGCACAATCAAAGGTGACATCCACTCCAGTCCCCATAGCTTGATGTATCAATACTACTTCTTGATCTACATCCTGTAAAAATTTGATCATAAGAAAATGTTTTTAGTAGTTCGAGAATAAAATGGAAATGAAAAGGGCACAACTTTGATTTGGGTTGTTCCAGGTGTCTTTAAAGCAGAACCAACCCCGGGCTTGATACATCTGTTATCAAATCACCACTCCATTTACCATCTGAACCAATTCATGAAGATTTTAGGCTGATGGGTTATTCTATAGTTCTTTCTATGCTAATAGGAGGCAAACTTGTCATGGTTCATAATAATATGTGAATGAGGTAAAGATTCTACTGTGTAATGAGAACAAATTGAAATATATCTATAAGAAACCTGAAGATTTGTTGAAACTTTAACAATTTCATCAGCACCAAGATCCTTGGCGACAGACAAACGATAGTCGTCCACATCCACAATGACAATTCTGGGTGCTCCAAAAGCACGAGCTGCTAGCAGTGTAACAAGTCCTATGGGTCCAGCTCCCATGACCAACACGTTTGTTTCTGGACCAGTATTAGCTCGACGGCAAGCATGAACCCCAACACTTAAAGGCTCACACATTGCCCCTTCCTCCAAGCTGACATCATCTGGCAGTTTAAAACATAGATCTGCAGGATGCACCACCTATTGATAAGAATGAAAGAATCGTCAATGCTATCCCTATTTCCTCGGTAAATCCATCTGCATCACATTCATTTGTTATGAAAATTTGAAAAATATGCAATTCCAGAGACTCAACCATTGGCAACAGGAGTCGTTCAAAAATATCATTGAAGCATTACTACGGAAAATGACTGGTTACAAAAAGATTCCAAGAGGCTCGATGATATGAGACTTATGAATTATTCAACGTCCTACACGGTACACGTTGAACTATATGAATGATACATCAACCTCCAGACATGAATGTCCAGCTGCTAACATGATGGTATATATTTCCATTATATTTTCGCAGAACTACTCTACTAGAAAATTTAAAACCGGCCAAGTACACCGAGGCTATAAGCATAAAAAGATCCCTTGTGCAAGCAAGACAAAAAAATCATGCTTGATTACACTACAATAGTTCTTATTTTAGGATCACACAGACTTTAAGTGTGAAATGCAGCATATTTGTTACCTGGTTGGCAAGAGACCCGTGAACTGGTGGAGTTGCAAAGAACTTCATATCAGGGCATAGATTGTATCGACCTTCTTTGCAAAGGTCGCATCGCCAGCAACTAATCCCAGGTTCCAATGCCACACGGTCTCCAGGCACCAGACTCTTAACCTCACTTCCAACCTCCTCTACGATCCCAGCACACTCATGCCCAATGACCATTGGCTCTTTTACTACAAAATGTGCACACCTCATGGTCTGAAAATAACGATAAAAAAATATACTTATCAGACACCAACATCAAAAGAGAGAACCCCAGTAAGTGGTATAAACGATTTTCATTTTACTTCATTTTCACGTCAAACTAAATTCATTAATTCCCCATCTGCTTGCACGAAAACAACGATAGAGAACATAACGTATCGGAGACTAACTTTTTAATGTGTACAGTGATTATTACTTGAATACAGAACCTAAACTTTACGAATTCGACTATATGCATCCAAGCCTCAAATACTGATTTTTGGTTCATTTTTTACACAATCCCAGCAACCCATCAAGAGCCAAGTGAATTCGCCAATAAATAGAAGGAAAAAAAATACAGAACACAAATCACAATAATCAATGGGATGATAGCATAGGCAATTGATGAGAAGTTCAGCTATACCTTAAGGTAGTGAACATCACTTCCACAGATACCAACAGCTTTCATTCTTACTCTAACATCTTGGGGTCCTAAAAATCACAGAAAACAAATAGACCAATCGCACTGTGAAACAAATTAAGCAAAGGGCTATCAATAATTGTTTTTATATATATAGATTTGTCAATAAACAGTATCATATTCAGACAACATCATGAACAAGAAAATTGTTTAATACTTGGTACTGCAAGAGGATGCAGAAAGAGAGAGATTGG
Organism: Salix exigua; assembly: GCA_032356905.1. NCBI lineage: Eukaryota > Viridiplantae > Streptophyta > Magnoliopsida > Malpighiales > Salicaceae > Salix > Salix exigua. Next base: position 12,831,760 of record CM063599.1, read on the forward strand.
ATAAGTACCAAGAGAAGGGAGCTTGAAAGGCTGAATCTTGAGAGTATTGACACCAAGAAGCCAAGCAGCCATGTTCTCATCTTCTCCATCTTTGGTTTCCCCATGTGACATCCCTCCTTTTCCCATGTTTGCTATACCCTCTTTGAACACAGACTGTAAGTCAAAAGCTTTAGAGTGTGAGATCAACAAGCACCAGGATTCTGTATTCACAAGGCCATGAAAGATGTAAATATAGGGAAAGGAAAAAGGAATAAGAAAGATAGGATGACTAGGAGAGATAACGGTTGGACAACAAGCATCTTAATCTATTTAGTCTGTCATATTCTGATTTTTTATTTTCTTATTACCTTTGGCATCCATATCTCATTGTCCATATCCATTCCATTACTCTCGGTTATTGATTTTATCCTGATTTTATATATTTATATCTTTATTCTATTTAACAAATAGAACAAGGAACCTAATGCATTATCAAGTGTGCTTCTTACATTTGCCATTTGAGACTTTGGTGCCATTGCCACAGTATAAGCTTACAGGTTGCAAAACTTAAAGATCGATCCCTTTCAGTAAAAGCCAAAGCCAATGAGCAGAGAAGGACTGGTAGGCCATTAGCATTTCTCAGCCAAATAAAGATTGGACTTTTCAGTAAAAGACAATGAACAGAACAGGGCTAGTGGGAAACAACACTAGCTTACTAGCACTAAATAGCATAGGGATTTTTTGGATTAGATACGATTCTTTTCTATGCAAAAGGATGCCATTTTCAATCTCCTTCTCAAGGAGGAGGATATAGTTAAGAATCCCATTTCATAAAAAAAAACAGTGAAGAAAAGAAAGAAAGTGAGGGATGGCACATGGTGGTGGCGGTGCTGATCTTATGGCATGCAAACAAGAAGAAGAAGTAGAGAACAAGGCTGCTTGGCTTCTTGGGATCAAAACCCTTAAGATTCAGCCTTACCATCTTCCTCCTCTTGGTAAGGTCTAGTCTCCTTTTAGATCATAAAATTATGAGTCCAAAACATAACGATTGCATCTCATTTAACTTAATTTTAATCAATTGTTAAACAAACTAAATTTTAATATATCTAATGTTGAAATTTTATAGGTCCTCTTGATGTTAAAGTACGGATCAAAGCACTTGGTATCTGTGGAAGTGATGTTCATCACTTCAAGGTGAAAATCCAGTCTTAAACCTCATAGTAGTACCCCAACAATATATAATTTCTTGATTGAATCCCCGACTACTAATGTTATCAATTGAAGCCGTCCTTTTTTTAAAAAATCATGGAATATAGCAATATCCTTAAACACAAAATAGTGCAGAGTACATCCTGTTTTCAAAACCAGTGGCTATGGAAATTACAACTTACTAATCGAAAAAATATTTAAAAATTAAAAATCAACAATAATGATAAAGATGATCTGCCAGATCGTTTTCTAGTTGATTTAACAGTAATTTTATAAAATTGGCAGTTGAGAGACTCAGTTGGTAAACTATATATAATTGGGGGACTAATATTACGTCTGTCCTTAGTTCTTGCCTTATTAACTATGAAATCCTGCTGTATTGGCTCTTGTTAGCTACTGATGATGTCCTAAATGTTATACGTGAATACTGTTTTCATGATCACAAGACAATGAGATGTGCGAGCTTTGTTGTCAAGAAGCCAATGGTTATAGGACATGAATGTGCTGGGATCATAGAAGAAGTTGGGAGTGAAGTGAAGTCTCTAGCTGTTGGTGATCGAGTAGCACTGGAACCTGGGATCAGTTGCCGAAGATGCAATCTTTGCAAAGAAGGTCGCTACAATTTATGTCCAGAGATGAAGTTCTTTGGTTCTCCACCAACCAATGGCTCTCTGGCTAACAAGGTGATCAAATTTCTGTGGAAAGAGTTTTATGCAACTCATGTTATTGTTGTCTTAAGGAGCTACTGGTGATAAGAAACATGAATTTTGTTTTATGATACCAGGTAGTGCATCCTGCGAATCTTTGTTTCAAACTACCAGACAATGTGAGCTTGGAGGAAGGAGCTATGTGTGAGCCCCTCAGTGTTGGTGTCCATGCCTGTCGCCGTGCACAAATTGGTCCCGAGACAAATGTATTGATCATGGGAGCAGGACCAATAGGCCTCATCACTTTGCTTGCTTCTCGTGCATTTGGCGCTCCTAGAGTGGTGATTGTTGACGTTGATGATCGCCGTTTATCCATTGCAAAGAATCTTGGTGCAGATGAGATCATCCATGTCTCAACAAATATTCAGGTTGTAAATGCTGAAAGTCAGGAATTTGAGAAATTATGTTCTGGTCTAACGCGCAAGTGATTTTACAGGATGTAGATGAGGAGGTAATAAAGATACAAAATGCTATGGGTTCAGGAATTGACGTGAGCTTTGACTGTGTTGGATACAACAAAACCATGACCACAGCCCTAAATGCCACACAATCTGGTGGTAAAGTTTGCCTTATTGGTTTAGCCCTGACTGAGATGACTGTCCCTCTTACCCCATCAGCTGCAAGGTAAGCAACCTCTTATTGCCAAGGCACAGAACATTAAATTTGTATATTGTGATGATAGGAGTCTGTGTTTGTTGTAGGGAGGTGGACGTCATTGGCATATTCCGGTACAGGAACACATGGCCGCTCTGTATTGAATTCTTGAAAACCGGCAAGATTGATGTTAAGCCCTTGATAACTCACAGATTTAGGTTCTCACAAGAGGAGGTGGAACAGGCCTTTGAGACTAGTGCTGGTGGTGGCAGTGCCATTAAGGTCATGTTTAGCTTGTAAGGATTATAGCTAAGGTATCCATTTGTATACCCAGTAATGAAACACATTCTAAGCTGTCTCAATTGGATATGCTATCCATTTGCAGAAAGCTAATCTAAGTATGAGTAAGCTAATCTATAAAGTTAAATAAGGCACTGGAAAATTTATTCTCTTTTTCCTCTTTTGATTGACTTGATTGATTATTCCTGATGAGCCAGCCACAAGAGAAATACTTTGTGGAAATGAAGAACATGGGGTTTGCCACATAAATTTTTAGATTAGTCACTCTTAGATGACAGCAGTGAATCAGAGACTGTAACCGAGTCTGCCATGAATGTGCACTTTAGGGAAGGACACTTCCTTAAAGACTGCAGGAGGTATGACTCCTGCTTGGAGTTAGCAGTATCTGCACGGGTTTCTCCATTTGATGAGGAAGCAGATTCAACACCATTAACAGAATTTCGAATAGCATGTTCCTGTTGAATCACAATCTTGAAAGAAAATAACATGTTTTGTATTCATGAATGAGCAATTCGATGGATGCATAGCAAAGTATCTGAGGATAATTCAGAGTAATAATGACAGCAACAGGTGTACTTTTGCACAAGATGAGGAGTTACTAATGGCATGCATTATAGAGGAGATGTCAATAGAGAAGGAATTATATATATATATATAGATCCTTCTTCGTATTCAAGTCAGTATTTTTATCTTCGTTGCAGGGGAAGGTACTTCTTCTCTTCCTCTTTGCCCGGGTTCGGGTCTCTCTATATATGTCTGTCATCCCCGCAGTGCCTTACTTGTCCACAAGACTTGCAGGATGTTCAATGAGTCCGAAGATTAGTTATGTCGCGCAAGCTGGCCCGGAATGAATTCCCTTCCTATCCAGCTCTCTTCGGATAAATAGAGGTAGATCTTTACGGAGACAGGTATAATTGCAATCTTTACAGATTTAAAGTGAGCGCAAGAGCTTTGAAAACTTTTTCCTTCAGGAATATCTACTAGAATGGGAGCAGATTGAAGTTCCATGATTTGGCCATCGAGAAAGCTGTTAATGGAGGTTTTGTTACTTAAACGTCCATGGACGAGGACGAAGACATGCAAGAAAATGATCCAAAGCACAAACTGAAGATCAGCAAAGGATAAAGTCAAGAAACTTAAATAACTTCTCAACTTAAAATAGAAAAAACCTCTGCACATTGGATCCAAGATTGACTTATGAAAGCTCAAACTCATTCATTTCTCCTTTGATGCCTTGAAGTCCTGCATTAATCGTATTGATGCTCTAGTATTACATTCTTCATAGAAAGGATAAAACATTGAAGATAAAAATGTGTTAGGTTGAAGAGACAAAAACATAAAAATAACTATGTTTTTGGGACATATTTGAAGATAATTTACGTACGTGCAATAAAAAATAAAAATAGAGAATCCAAAGATAATATTTATTGTTTTTATTTCTAAAACATTATTGTAAGAAGCTCAAATTTCAAAATTGTCCAACCAAGTCTTATAAGGACAAAAATGATAATTATCATAGATTAAAAACTCAAACTTAGGGGTTGATCCTAGACAAAGCCCAATTCACTTGTCGAGGTCTAAGTCAGGGGTAGGTTAACCCGAGTTAGCATAAGAATAAGAGTTACTATTATCATAGTTTTAAAACTCGATTCAAGATCAATTCGAAGCAAGATCCAAGTCACGTGTGTTAACTAAGGTGGACTTGGGTCAACATAAAAAATATTAATTATTATTATAGTTTTAAAACTCAATTTGAGGGTCAACCTATAGCAAGATCCGAGTCACAGATTTGGAACATAAGGATAAAATTTGTTATTATCATAATTTTAAAAATTTATTCGAGAGTTGATTGGGGCCAGGCCCAAGTCACAAGTCGAGAGAATGAACACGGATTGATCCGAGTTAATACATGAATAAAAAAAATAATTATTGTAGTTTAAGTACCTGAGTCGATAATTGACCATAAACAAGGTCGAGGTTACAATCGAGAAGGTCGACCTAGTTAACATTTTTATTTAAATAATCACAACAACTTGTTTTGATCATTTTTTTTTTCTTTCAAGAAGGTCAACCAATTTTTTACATGTGTTTTATCCCGGGATGACCTGGGATTTTAACCGAGTTAAGTTGAGTCAATTCTTCCTTTATTGTTTTTAAACTTAGAGCATTCCAAGCCTCAAGTTGATTTAGTTTCAGGTCAACCTATCAGGATATTCTTGGTTTTTAACTAGGATTGTTATAACATTATTAATTTCAACATTCAATATATACTAAAGTAAAAAAAAAGAAAAGTATACGTCTAATTATTTGAAATAATATGTAAGTTTGACACCAATTCATATTAAGAGTAAAATATTTTTTTTTCATATTTTATTCTATCTTATTTGAAATAAACAAACAGAATATAAAAACAATTATTTTGTCTTGTACATCACCACCAAACACAATTCTATCTCTATTTTTTTTCTATCTTGTTTTTCATGTCTCCATGTAACATGAACACACCGAGAGCTCATTCAATATTGTAATAACAATTGTTTCTTAAAGTGTTTTGTTTACAGATATATTAAATGATTTTTATTTTTATTTTTAAGATTTATTTTTGATATCAACACATTAAAAAATAATAATTTAAAACAAAAAAAATAATAAAAAATCTTAAAAATATTTTTTTCTTTAAAAAAGAAATAGGATTTTGATAAATCGGGGATAACACTATTCTTGCATGCGTAAAAGATAGCCTTCGCTCAGCCCTGTCGTCAAGAGTTTATCGGTCAAAGGAGGAAACTTTTTCTTTCCAAATGCTTGTCGAGGAAATGTCGGGAGTGTAAAATGAATGAACAAGTGACTCAAAATTGATAAAATAAATAAAAAATCTATGTATAATATATATGAATAAAAAAGTCGATAAGCTTCTGACAGGTCGTTTAACCACTTTTGCCTACCTCGCTTGATTTGACTCTTACAAGTTTTGTTCTCTTATCTCCCAATCTAATTTCATTTCAAAGATCCACCATAATTGAACACACCATTAATATAAGCTTGATGGGCCTTTCAAAATATATTTAATATATTAAAATATTATATATACAATTAGTTAGTGGTGCTTGTTTTATTTCAATGCTAGCTATCATCTCATTCCAATGAAAATACGGGATAATGATCATCGGATTGAAAGGATGGATTTATGTGGAGGTTAATTTTGAAAAACTTGTTGATTGTAAAACAAGAAATATAATTAAACTCTTTATTTTTCTCGGACCAAAATTAGATTGAATAATGATGGGTGCCGACCGTGCATGAACTCCAGTTTTTAAGTAAACTTCATGTCTCATTAGTTTCTTCAGAAAATGAAACAGAACAATAGTTTCTTATGAAAGGAAGGTTTCTTAATATGATATCGGCTTATTAGTGATCGAGTTAATTTCATGCACATTATTTGATAAAAATAAGCACAGTAATATAAGTCATCAGTTTAGCTCAAATGGCTTTTATTTAAGAGAAGATGTTAGAGTATAATATAATCATATTATATAGGTTCACTTATATACTTAAATTTTTAGGTGAGATTATTCCTTGACTAAAGGAGCCGTGCCTGAGTAATGAAAAGTGTTGCTATCATCAATGGCTGCTCTCCAAACCTACTTCATCAGCTTGCTAACTCTGAAGATGTCACGACTTTATACTATGTCATTTATTAGATGTGATACACTAGCTGACTTGCATTCTTTTTTTATTCCAACTTCATAATTAATTGTAATAAACTCCAATTTAATAAGGGAATTTGGGTTTAGGTAGCAAGTAACTTTCATGGCTTGATAATTAATTGTAATCAACTCCAACTTTATATATATTACATGGTTTTGCCAAACCTTCTTAAACAAGGACGGTCCAACGATTTTGTAAATAATTAACTTCTACATATCTTATTTAATTTAGATTTATATTACGTGTTTTAAGTATCGATGGTCTATGAGTCATTTTTTGTTTATTACAGCAGAATAATCTTTAGGGATATCATTCGGTAACATATTTATTAATGCGTTATTTACTTACATGTCTGTACATTTTTAATATATATATTTTTTAAAAAAAATAAATTAATATTTTTCCTTTTACATTCGTCATCACCATATACAATCCTCTCCAAATTTTGTCTTCCCGGGTTCCAATGTAACATGAATTCAGTCCAATAATTTGCTTGAAACAATAAACTTATTTTGAATCACTTTTTTAATGAATGAATATAGCTGAACATGGTGTTTTCAGATTGGTATACTTAATTAATATTGCATTTTTAAAAAAAAAAATAAAGCATATCTTTTTAACCACTACATGATCTCCTCTTGAAATTGTTAAATTTTAAATTAGAAAAGAAGGAAGAGATGTGTTACGCTGGCAATAGACGGTAGAAGAGAAACTAGAAGTAATTAACATTAATTTGGACCGTTAATTTTTGAGATTTTATAAATAAAACAGAGCACATTGACTTGTTGGAATAGATTCCCACTCTACCTTCCTCTCAAGCTTTGCCCTCTCCTCGACGACAAATGGATAAAAGAAACAAAAAAGTAGGGGGTAGATGACATCCAAAACGACACGCACTTGATTCGTCTTGAGCACCACTTGTACTCTTGTAGTAATAATAATAATAAAAAAAAAGATGCTCCCTTTTCACATTAGAAAATCTCTCTCCCAATATTATTCTTATTTATTTATTTATATTTTTTTAATAAATACAGCCAATTACTATCAAAATCGACCTCCTGAAGAAACTAGGAAACGACAAGCCCCATTGATTCAAATATTATCAGAAACCCTAATTCAAATACTTTTTTCTTAAACAAACCTTCTGTACTAACCTTAGTGGGGATCTAGCCTTGTGCATTGGTTAGACGAAATTTGGAGTCACTTGCAACACTGCCGCGTGTAGCTGGGGATTGAGAATGATAGTTATTTTGGGACCTCCTCTAGAACCAAGTCAGAATTTGTGCAAACACATCGAATGACTTGGTCAGCTAATTAACCCAGAGGTCACGTCGAGCATGCAAAAAGGGAACCGTGCTCTATGGCTCACAAAAAAAGTCTCCATCTTCCGTCCACATTCCAACTCCAATAACAGTAAGAGCAGTGTGAACCATCTACTTTTGGATACAAGGGTTTGCTTTTTCTTTGATTTCAGTTTCAATTCTAGTAGTTATTAATATAATAATTAATAAAATTCATAGAATTAATTAAATTACGTGTAAGTTGATTCAAGTTAGAGTTTTATGATTGCTAATACAATAATAATTATAGATTTATATAATTATTAATTTAATAACCATAAATTAGTTGAAATAAATATAAGTTGACTCGGATATTTATAATAATAATAATAATAATAATAATAATAATAAAGCAGCTTGGCCACCATAAATCTCCTTTGCCGATATCCTTAAGAGTTTAGGTTAATGTTATATGGTTACACTATTTCAAAAGGTGGGTAGTGGGAGGTCCCTATTCTTCACTCCATATGCCGCCACCCCCATTCTCACCACCTACCTAGCTAGCCTCCTTAGCCCCACCAGAACACCTCCCCTTGCCCACTCCTTTCATGAGTTGATCGCCATGTAAAGTCCCTAATCTTTCTTTATCATGTATTAAATCATACCCACGATCAAATTATTTAATTTTATCATGAATATATAAAGTTTTTTTTGGTGCAATCCAAAAAAGAATGTAAGTATAGGTTAAGCTGTTAAAGTTTGATAATCATTAGCATTTGAACACATAAAAAGTAGGAGAGGCCCTATATTTCTCGTCCATCCATCATCATAACATGATAACTAAACAACTTGGGCTAGGGATAATTGCAACATAATCACGTAAAAGAAATTTTAATTTTTGTATTCGTACTCAAAGTCCATGAGAAGCTAAGAGGAAGGAAGGAAGAGAAAGTCGTGATCAGATAATTAATAACTTTGTTGACTTCTATATCCATGCTTTTAATCTTTGAATTTAGCTCTCGAAATGCACCCTCTTGGTAATGCCTCTTAGAAGGAGACGTTAGAAACTCCACCCCACATAATTCTAATCAATTACCTTCCCTGATTATAATCTAAGACCTAATCCTCAAAAAAGTGCTTAATTAATAAAAATCTTATATTTATTGAGCTCAATTATCAATGTCTTTCTCAGCAACTTAAATAATTATGAAGATGATGACTCATGTGTAACCCATGGTACCCTTAACCCTTTTCTTAACCCAAATCTAACGTTTATTGAACTTAATTATCAGTCTTTTTCAGTGTTTTGATGAATATGAATCTGACTTATGCGCAACCTTTCAAACACGTCCGGAATACCAAGTCTTCAGTATTGCTGAGCCCATCTTCCCGCAAGCAAACGGTCAGATATCTCTCTTTTTTCTTCCTTTTTGTCGCTTACAACTATTAATTACATTAATCATCCCATTTGGTCCCTCTACTCTTAAATTTGTTTTGCTTTTATCCTTTTATTATGTGTTGTCTTAATATGATCTTTCCGTCAGCTTCAAGGCGTGGAGACTTGGTCACATGGGAGGTTGGTTTATATCCTTTACTTTCTGAGTTCAAATATTAAGAATAAGATTTAGTAGATTTTATTCATTAGATAGTACCATATATGAAAAATGGAAACTTAAAATCATTATAAAACAGAGTTTTTTTTAATGAAAATAATAATATTTTTAATCTAATATTATCAAATACAAAATAGTTTGTATTTGTTAATAATGCTTTTACAGATCAATTACCCAATTATACCTTCTTCTTTTTTTCATAATTGTTTTCTTCATGGTTCATTTTTTTCTCTTACACGTGCCCCTATCTCTTTTTTACCTTTTCAATATCAAGTCAAGAATCCAGAAGATTTCTATATAATTCCAAATTCATTAAAAATTAATACCTTGACCAACGTTTTAAGTTGCTTTTTCCTTTTTTTAAGAAAAGTGTTTGGGAATTTTATGTTACCAAAAAAATTGGTAAGAAAAGAGATTTTATAATTCCAAGATATATTTTATATAAAATTCAGTTCATGAATAAATTTTCATATAATTCCAAATCTCTTACACATAAAGTAATTCCCTATCTCCTTTTATTTTATTTTTTCAGTATAAAGTACAAAATTCAAAAGGTTTCATATAATTTAAAATTCATTAATGGTACATTGACCCACTTTTTAAGCTGTTTTTTTTTTATTCTAGGTTTTCAAAAGTGTTTGGGATATTATGTTACCAATCAATTTGATAATGATTTTTTATAACTTTAATAAATATTTTTACTAGTCGTTCAGGTTGTCTTTAAAATTGTGCACCTAGTCTCACTTTTTTTTTATCATTACATTTTTTATGTAGAGAAAACTTTCACATAATTCAAGTTTGACTCGCTAAACTGAGTTTAATGAAAATATCAAAACATTTTCTACAACTTAAATATTTTATTTTTCTTTTTATGTTCAAAACAATTTTTATCCAATTTTTAGCTTATCTATTGTAGAAAAAGGATCAAGTGACCAGGAAATAAGAAGTTGCAATATGAGAAATAAAAATGGTAGGACCAAACTGAGATAAAAATGATATTGGGGGGCCAACAAAATATGTCATCAAAGCCCCTCACCAAATATATAAATACATACCTCACCGAAGCAATACATATCCACACCATCTCCTCCCCATTTCAACGAAAGATTCAAAGGCCATCCATCCCTTTCATTTCTATATTTTCATGGACTTCTCTTCTTCAAAGAAAACCATGAGAATCTCCTTAGCATTAGCTGATGCAGCATCGTTTTACTGTGCTATGATCCTATTAGGCATGATATTATTGGGTTCTATCAGAGAGAACTCTATCGCAGAAGAGCCTGTCAAGGGGAGCCAGTTTTCTGACAGACCTTGCGATGAAATCTATGTTGTCGGAGAAGGAGAGACCCTGAACTCCATCAGTGACAAGTGTGATGACCCGTTTATAGTGGAGCAGAACCCGCATATCCATGACCCGGATGATGTTTATCCTGGACTTGTTATCAAGATCACCAGCTCAAGGTCAAGGAAGATGATGAAGAGGTAGTTCTGAGAGATGAGAAATGGCTTCTTGATAGGCATACACATACCAAATTAATATTCAGCATGCTCGCTTTTTCTTTTTCTTTTTCTTTTTTCTTTTTTATATAACTTCTCACAAGCATGCTTTAATTTCTATTTAATTTTATTTACTTTGTAATAGGGAAAGAGTTATATATACCACAGAGTTTTCAGTAAGTTCAAAGCTTCAATTGGGTCTTTTTGAGATTAGAGAAAGGTCTTTGTTGTAGTTCCATTTCATCTTATTTTACCCCTGATCAGTATATATATATGTGAGAGAGATACATCCACAACTCGAACCGATGAGGGAGCATTTTGTTTTTGTTTATATATATATATATATGTCTCCTTTTCTTTGTACATATATAATTGCATATGGTAATATGACACAACCAAGCAAACTTAGTAAACCTAGTCTGGCTTGAATCGAATCTAGTTCCTGCCGAGAGAGCTTCAATGATAAGAATTAACCCTGCTAATTTATAACCTGAGTCGATCGAGCTGGGTTTTCGATCGAGTGTTCATAAATACACGTGCTGCTGTTTTTTAATGATAAAAACAAGGATTTTATATTTTTGCATCCACAATTTTGGGTGTTAATTCTTACAATTAGATATTAGGGTTTTGTTATTTTTAAGGAAAGAGAAGTTGGAAGTTTTAAGATAAATATTATTGTATATATCCAGCATTTAGCGTACGTAAAATGGCAAGCCTTGCTTCCACTCCTTTGACATTGTTAAAGTCATTTGTCTTCGAGGCAGTTGGGATTTTGAATATTACTTTGAAGAATTGGGAATAATTTTCAAGCTTTAATTACTTTTCATATCAATACTCAAGGTATTTAAGATATTACATGGATAGAAAGCTTTATATTTATAAATATAAGTTTATCTAATATATCTTATTGTCGAATAAAATAATAAAGGGCTGGTATTTTTGCCTTCGTTGTCTTAACTATAATCAATCGATCTCATTAATAATTATCATAATTTATTATACTAATAAAATTGATTATTTAAATTTTAATATAATTACTTCTCTTATTAACTTCATTAATAAATACTATTATAAATCATCAATTTAAATTTCCTTATGTAAATATAATTATGAATAAATTATGGAAAAAATATAGATATAATCAATTTAAGATTCAATAAAACTTTTTAACAAATTGGTTGTGATAAATTTAAATTTTAATATAGTTATTCAACCCATTAGGATAATAAATAATTATAAGAAAATAATAAAAATAAATTTAGTTGTCTTGATAACTGAGAAGCTTGGGAAAATATTTATATATAAAGAAACTATGAATGAAAAAGATTAGTTGTAGCCGATTTAAAATTAAAAACAAATCTTCAATAGGTTGGTTGAGTCAACTTAAGTTTTAATGGGATTCCTTAACTTAGTTGGTTAATTAATAATTATATATATATATAAAAAAAATTAAAAGATATTTCTAATAGAGAAATTATGAATGAAAAAGATTAGTTATAATTAATTTAAAATTATATAATTTTTTAATGACTTCGTTATAGTCATTTAAATTTCAATAATATTATTTAGCTATTAATTACAAAAAATAATAATAAAATGATGTTTAGTTGTTTTGATAACTAGAAATTTAGGAAAAACAAAATTCTAATAGAGAACTAGTTAACAAAAAAAAAATCTTATTACAATATCTCCCAAGCCATCATAATATTTTCTGAATTTAGATTGATCAGTTTCTTTTCTCATTGAAAGTAAATTTTAAAGCTATAATCCAAAAAACAAATATTATATATATATATATATAATTTTCAAAGTAAATTAGTTAATACTCAACCACTATAAGAATTATTGCCAAAACTTATGCTAGTTTATTATATAAAAAAATAGAAAATGCAGATAAATCGTATGCCACAAAATGTGATGATGTGTCACTGTTGATCCACTAAATCTTCATTTCACTAAAATGAAAAATCTACGAATCACATATATTTATGGTGGGGTGGCAGATCGTATATACATCTCTTATCCAATCAGGTTTACGTGGTTGCTGCATCATACAGCCAGGAGCAAGAAGGTCGATTAGGGCTCAAGTGGATCATTGAATTTCACAGCACACCTCACCACTTACACGTGGGATCATCTGATGCATTCATTGTGCATGCCATACTAATCCATGCGGCCGAAAAAGAAATCGTCCTGTCATGTTTAGCAATTGGTGTTGTAGATATATATGCTTCGATGTTGAGTCCTGATTGTAAGTAAGCATAACATTTTTCAAATTATCTCCAAATATTTTGGGAAAACATTTCTTATACTTGTATCATTTAAATGACACCTTTACCGATGAAATATTTCTGTTGGCAAACTTGTAGGTAGTTCTGTAAGTAATAATATCACGTCATAGATTTTTGAATCTCCCTATAATTCTCTTGATACTTACCACTAACGGAACCATTCTGTTAGCAAAATACCATGACAAATACGGATGGAAATTACAATGATAATGTTTTGACGGTAGTATTGTTAATCAAATTCCATTGGTATTTACAATGTTATTAATCTCAACTCGGAAACAGGATCTAGGGTGTGAGAGTTGAATTATATAATTAAGTTGCTTTGGTTTGATTGAGTTTGATTTGAATTTAATAATAATAGTGAAATACAAGTAGAGAATTTTTAATCCTAAGATGTGAAATCGAAATGCAATGCTAATATTCAATGTGATGAAAGAGAATTATACCTACCATTAGGATTGAGTGCTAATCGAAAATTAATAGAGTTTCCCTCCGTGCAATCTTATGTTTGATAAGGAAAGTGTTATAGTCATTGACCCACCGAATAATTATTCTATCAAGGACTAGCATGTAATTAATTAATTAATTTATTTATTTATTATTATTATTATTGAACTGTCTATTTTGATCAATAATTTAGTATCATAATAGAGCATGATTTGGTAACATGTTATATCCACAGTCCACACAAGTGTCTCATATACAGATGATCCATCCATACAAGTTGTCATTAATGTCAACGGAATTAAAGAAAATACTGAAAAAAACAAAACACGAAAATACTGAAAAAAACAAAACATTAAAAAAATATGAAAAAACTAGTTAAATGAAATTTAGAACGAACCAAATTCATTCATTAGACTGAGTTAAGAGAAAAACATTGATATAGTTTTTTATTTTAAAAAAATATTTTTGATATAACATATAAAAATGATTTGAAAATACTAAAATAATAATTTAAAACAAAAAATAAAATTATTTTTTTTCAAAATTATTTTTAAAACAATGTCACACTATATCTCATAGAAAAAAAAAAGATGTTGCTTATCATCTCTTTAGAAAAATAGATATGCTTTCTATTAATCACATTTTAGTTCCATGTAGGAAAATCCATGGAGAAAGCTGGACCTAGATTGAGCTTGTTTGACATTACGTTTCAAAAGAGTTTTAAAAAAATATATTTATATTTTTTATTTTTTATTTTAAATTAAATTATTTTTATGTTTTTAAATCATTTTCATATATTAATGTCAGAAATAATTTTTCTAAAATAATAATAATAATATTTTAATATATTTCTAAATAAAAAATAATTTCAACCACTCTCCCAAAAAAACAATTTGCTCTTGAGCTAATTGGAAATACGGCTAGGCTTGATCATAGAAGAGAAGGACACAGTCATTTATTCATTTTCCATCTATATAGGTTTTTTAATTTTCTTAGTTTTCTACATGTTTGACAAAATTTCTAACTAATGAGACGACATTTGAATGAATTAGCCTCTAAGATCCTAGGAAAACATCTCCATTATTCCAAGATTTTCATCACATCTGGATTCAGATTCACCTTTTGTAATGCTCACCAAAAATGGTGAAGGAATAAATTATTTTTCTCACCATCACGTTAATTCAACAGATCAAGGTGGAGTAATTAGCTGCATGTGGTAGGCAGATGAAGTTAATGCTCGCATGAACTTGAGTCAATAGAGACCCCAACTTCCACCAAACCATGCATACTATATTAATCCAGTGATTTGTAAATTTCCAATGCCTTCATTGTTTTTACTTCAAAAATGTGATTTTCAAGGTTCTTAGTTTTGATCATGTCTAACTTTTAAAGCCTTTTCTCTTCTTTGATTGCCTTAAATGGAAGGTGTAGTAGCTAGCTGCCTCAATCTTTTCACACGTCAAGAATTGCAACGAAGTACAAGGACATTCATTCTTTGGATGGACGAGTGAGGTTAAATTTATGTTGTTGAACTACAAGTTTATGTCTTTCACATGGCAGAAAGTGGAACTCTTTGCACCAAAAGAATGTTAAACCACTTAATTACATCATGGGAGCACTTTTTAATTAAGGTTATATAAAGGTAGAGAAGGTCTTTCTTTGGTGGTGTAAACTGATAAGATTTCTTGTAGCCCGCAGTTTTTTAAGAGTTGACAGAAAATGGATTTGTGGTACTCCTGGGAATTTATTGTGATTGTTCTAGCCGGATTTTCCATGTCTCGTAGCTTCTGTCAGTCGGAGAAAGGTACGATGAGAATTGCTGTCACATTTTTATTGCAATTTTTGGTTTTTACATGGCCTTCTGATCATGTCAAGATCTAACGTGACGAATATCTTGCAGCTCCATATTACACGTTTGTTCATGAAGCAACCTCAGCACCCCATGTTTTATACTATGATTACATAATCATAGGCGGAGGAACCTCGGGATGTCCACTTGCTGCGACACTCTCACAAGGTGCGAGCGTTCTGGTCCTCGAAAGAGGAGGCTCTCCATATGGTAATCCTAAAATAATGAACATCGCCAACTTTGCAAACTCGCTCTCCGATACATCTCCGAATTCGGCTTCCCAGCAATTCATCTCCGAGGATGGAGTCTATAATGCTCGCGCGCGCGTCTTAGGCGGCGGGAGCGCCTTGAATGCAGGATTTTACACCCACGCGAGTGATGATTATGTAACGCAAGCTGGTTGGATTCCAGAATTTGTTGAAAAGTCTTATACATGGGTTGAGAGCAAGGTAGCCTTCGAGCCACCAATGCTGGAATGGCAATCAGCTGTTCGAGATGGGTTGGTAGAAGTTGGAGTGTTGCCGTACAACGGATTTACGTATGATCATATTTATGGGACTAAAGTTGGAGGGTCAATTTTTGACAAGTATGGTCATAGACACACTGCTGCTGATTTGTTAGAGTATGCTGAGCCAAGGAATATTTCAGTTTATTTGCATGCTACCGTTCATAAGATCTTATTTACAGAAACAGGTGAGACAAGACCATCGAACTCATCGGCATGTTACATTGCTAATCTAATTTCATAGTATTGAATTCCGTTGTGATGTAATTGAGCATTGCTAATACAGGGAAGCCATGGCCAGGACCTAGAGCATATGGCGTGGTTTTTGAGGATTCATTAGGCCTCAAGCACTGGGCATACTTGAGGAAGAGCTCCATGAATGAGATAATCTTATCAGCAGGTGCACTAGGAAGTCCCCAGCTACTGATGCTAAGCGGTATTGGACCTGCTAATCATCTTCAAGCTCATAGCATCTCGGTAGTGGTGGATCAGCCCATGGTTGGTCAGGGGATGGCTGATAATCCAATGAATCTTTTGTTCATCCCTTCCCCTATCCCAGTTGAAGTCTCACTCATCCAGGTTGTGGGGATTACTAAGTTCAACAGCTATGTTGAAACAGCTAGTGGTTTGAGCTTTGCTTACTCGTGGGCTCACAAGTTTATCAGGGAATATGAATTGCATTTAAATGAGGTAATTAACGAAGCTTTGCTCAACAATGGTGCTATGTTTTTTCTTCTGCTAACAGCTTCACCTGGTCCCATATGCAGACAGGCCAGCCCTCTGCAGTGACAGCAGAAGCCATGTCTAGAGCTACCGAAACCTTGAATTCCCTTGTGGCTGAAACTCTACAGGGTGGAGTAATTCTTGAGAAAGTAATCGGTCCAGTCTCCTCAGGTGAGCTCAAGCTCAGAACTACAAATCCAGATGATAACCCTTCTGTCAGGTTTAACTACTTCAAGGAACCAGAGGACTTGCAGAGGTGTGTTCAGGGCATGAGAACCGTTATAGAAGTAGTAAATTCAAGAGCATTTTCAAAATTCCGATACAAAGATATGCCGGTGCAAGCTCTCATTGACTTGTTGGTGAATTTGCCTGTGAACCTGAGACCAAGACATTTTAGCACAGCAATGTCCCTGGAACAGTTTTGCACAGATACTGTCATGACCATATGGCATTACCATGGAGGCTGCCAAGTCGGCAAGGTTGTCGACAATGATTACAAGGTCCTCGGCGTGGATAAACTTAGGGTTATTGATGGGTCCACTTTCATTGAATCACCTGGGACCAATCCCCAAGCTACTGTTATGATGCTAGGAAGGTAACATACTAACATTAATTGCAGCAACTTTGTACTTAATTACCTTTGCCAAAGGAAAATGATACTCACTGCTGTATTTATTTAATTTTGTGGTGCAGATATATGGGGGAGAGGATTCTGTATGAGAGATTTATACAAGGGAGGAAGTAGTCTTCCCAAGCTTTTGAAAATCATCATCAGTTGTATGTGGGCGATGCTTTTGGTAATTTTCAGTGTCAATATGTATAGATACTGAAAATACATACGACTGGGCTTTATCACTTGAAATTTTAGGAAATCTAATGTATGATTTTCTTTTAATTTCGCAAATTACTTGGACAACTGCTCATGCACATGTGATTTGAAGCAATATAATCAGTCCATCAATTATGATCTTCGCAACAATCTTCGAATAAGATCACCTTACTCACTTGTAGTCTACTGGCAGTAGCATCTCTTACACATTTCTTGAAACATAAAGGCAATGATTGTGTTCTTGATCCAAAAAGTAAAATGCGGAGAAATTTTCTTGAAACAAAATTACCTTTTCTTCTAGACCAAGATCTTGTTTGATACAGGATTGACAAAAGTCTGTAAAATGATCATAGGTTTGTGACTAACCAAGTAACGTAGACAAATTGAATTGTAAGATTGTATACAGATAAACTGGAGAGGAAATCAACCTTGTCTGAAACTGAATGCCAATTGAAATCCAGAGATGAATGACTTTGCTTACAAGAGCTAAGAAAGTTAAGCAAACACCAGCTTATTTGATCTTCCATACACCGAAAAACCAGAACAAAAAAGCAAATGAAAAGAAAAGGAATATTATGGCCGAAGCATAAGGTTCTGATGACCGGTTCATCTTCACAGCATGAAGGAGCATCTCCTGATTCTCCTCTCAGCTGCCCTTCCTTTTCTTTCTTTTCCTTTTCTAGCTTCCAATCAAAGGACAAAAACAGAAAGAATCTCTCGTGTTTTCTGACAAATAGCTTTTTCAAGACACAGATGTGGAGATAGATATCTCCCAGATATACCCTCCCGAACCTCTTGAAAAGGATATCCACAGCATTATCCATGGCATATGCCATTACTTCAAGGGTTTATGCCAAACTGAGTGATCCATCGAAGTGTTTATAAAGTTTATTCGGGGACCCTGCAAAAACCAGAAGCAGCTAGATAGATAGAGGTTTCATACTTTTGATAAGCAAACCAGTTGTAGGGCGCCTCTTGCTTGGCAAGCAATGGTGATTGTTGCAAACATTGCAGAATTTGATCTCGTTTGCTTGCCAAAGGAGAGTTGCCCTGTGACTGTTTTAGCTTAAACTAAAGAACTCAAAAAATGCCATCCTAGCAGACCATTGCTATGCTGCCTACCTCTGCAAAAGGTGATAATTTTTCTCTCCTCATTTCCTTTCAGTTGGTTTCAAAAGCTTGTTTTTTTTAACTCCTATATGCAATGTATCGACTAAAACAGACAAAAAATCAACTAGGACAGATCCATAGGTTTGAGTTGCTTATGTTTTGTACTGATTGGAATTATTATAGTATTGAATGAAAACTCAGAAGATTAATGTGAAGAATACATTAGGACTTAAAATGGTGTAGAAAGTACTATTGGTTTAAGCATTCGATAGATCAGTAAAAATCACAGCAAAACACATGTAGAAGGGAATACATATTTCTAAGAAAAGATTATGAAAATATTTCGAAACTAAATTCGATCCAAGTACACTAGATCACTATTAATTGAAGTTAGCGCAAGCAATCTAAACACCTAAAGATCGTCTGATTAAGATCCACAAATCATTTCCCCTTTTCTAACTGTTAAGCTGAGTTTGCCACAGAAAGTTTTGATCTTTTCCTTGCTCCAAAATTCTGGTTGGTTTTGAGGATGGCTTGCTAATACTGGATGTCTGTCCTTTCTAAGCTTTCTTACTCGTAATCCTGAAGCTGCAGCCTTTTCATTCTTGATGGGGACAACTTTTCTTCTTCTTGGCTTTAGAATTAGTCCTCTTATCAGATTTCAAGATGACAAAGACTCAATCACCATAGATTAAGCCATCAAAGCAGTCAAGCTAGCTGAAAATATTAGAGCATTCTACCAGGGAAATTAAATCACTGATTTCTCACGCAAAGTAGACTTACTGAAGGAAATATCTCTGCTCTTCCTGTTATTAACTACTGAAGTTTTGACATATCTTCATCTTTATCACCATGAACTTTTGAATAAACATGCCATAATCTCTTGAAACAATTCATATCGATTGTATAGTCCGTAGCATGACCCAACAATTTGTAAAATTTCTTAAATGCCAAAATTCACAGCATGCGATTTTATAAGTTGTCATTAATTCTTGTTCTGTATCCAGGCTCCATCATCACTATGCACATCAAAGACAGTGAAAAATTCCACACAAAAAGCACAACCATGATGTCGAAAATTTCTACTGTCAAAAAACAATTGAGGCAAACTTGTTGCAGATTACATCTTATCAGCTGGGGGAACTAGGAAGCCTGCTACTGATGCTGAGTGGAACTGGACCTGCCTAAAATCTTCGGGATCATGGCATCACAGTGGTGGTAGACCAGCCCATGGTTGGACAAGGGATGACTGATAATCCAATGAATGTTCTATCCATTCCCTCCCACATCTCGGTTGAGGTTTCACTCATCCAAGTTCTGGGCATTGCTAGTTTTGGCAGCTACATTGAACATCCAGTGGTACAAGCTCTATTCCAGATACCTATCAGAGATCTCTTGAAGACTATGAGTCAACTTCAATCAGGTATGTAGCTTAGAAAGTTTGGCCCAAAAGCAAATGATTTTTAAAACTGGTAATAACTTAATCTCTGGTGGAAAGCTAAATTCATCGATGTTTTTCTGGTACATACATGGTCAAGATTGCACCGTGATAGCCAAATCAAGCTCAGGACCACGAATCCTGACGACAAACCCTTCTGTCACATTTATTTTCTTCAAGGAACCCGAATACCTCAAAAAGTGTGTTCAAGGCATGATAAACGTTATAAATGTTGCTAATTCCAGAGAAATTTTGAAATTCAGTTACATAAATATGCCAGTGGAAGTTCTCCTTAAGTTGACTGCGAGCCTACCTCTGAACCAGAGACCAGGAAATCTTGATAAAACATTTTCCTTAGAACAGACACTGCCATGACCATACTGTCAAGTTGGGAAGATTGTTGATCATGATTACAAGGATCTTGACGTGGATGGCCTTAAGTTTACTGATGGTTCAAGATTGATTCACTCGCCATGATGCTTGGAAGCTAAGAACTGATTGTAAATGCTTCCCTAATTAGCATTGCTAAAGGAACTTAATGTTATCAATCAGTAGGTTTATAAGGTTGTAACCAAGATAAAAAGAAAAGAAAACAAGTGAATATGTCTTCATGACATAAAGATACTACATTTATGAAAAAATAATCCCAAAATTAAATTCTAAGAAAGGTAAAGCAATAAACAAAAACCCTAAACAGAACTAAAACTCGTGCTTTCAGAGCTCCTTCCAGGTGCTATACATCACTGCACCTAAAATCATGAGAACCACCACGGCCACAGCCTTATGCAAGACCTGGAACAAGCCTTTCATTGCTCCTGCTGACCCTTTAACTTCCTCCGCCTCTCTTTTTTTATTGCCCTTCTTAAGCTTCTTCTTCTCAACAGACCTCATTTTGTCAGCGTCTCTCTTTTCGGTCTCCGCAGAAACCCCGGCCTCTTCTTTTCCGTTCAGATCAGGCATGTGATTCTGTACTTTCTTCTTCCTGTCGAGGTCTCTGCTTCTATTCTCTAAGTCCTTAACAAGCTCGCCATTCTTTTCTTTTTCTTTTCTGGGTTCAACCTTTTCTTGGGCTACAATCTTCCCATCAATCTCCCTGTTATCATCAAAATAATCCACCTTCCTTTTCTCCTCTTGCTCATCAGTCTCATGACTATACATCACCACCACGTTTTTAATAGTTGCAAGATCACCATCATAAAATGTATTGCCATTACGAACAGGTAGGTTCTCTAGCCTCTCTCGTTCCTTCTTCTTTTTCTTGGCCAAAGCTTCATCTTTAGAGACCAATTTTGCCACATCAACATCGCCTCTTTCATCCCTTAATAGATCAAAAATATTATCATCCGAATACAAAGAAGACATCTTTTGCAAATTATGATGAAATAGCATTAATCTTTTTATAAAGTAACCAGCAAGAAAAATTCAAAATCAAGAGATATAGATTTCTATGTAGGTCTTTGTGTTTGTTTAGAATTAGGATTTAGGAGAGATAGAGATTGTTTATGTCCATGCCCATCAAGCGTTTAGCGTCGTTCTAATTCGTAGGATGTCAACAATAATCTGAACTAAAAAGTTAAGTTATTAGTTGAGATTGTATAATATAATTTATATACTTTTTATCAAATAAAAGATTTTTGGACTTGAAATTTGCATAAACTCACACTAACTTATGCTTGATTTTTATTAAATAGAATGGTAGTGGTGAGATTCAAATTCATAACTACTGGATTAATAAAGTCATGATTGTTAGATTTTAATGAGATTAGCTTTGAAGATAAGAAGATAAGAATTTTTAGTTGTGGGGTTCTAAAGAGATTAACTCTCTTTTTAGCTATAGAGTTCTAATTAGTTTTGATTACTATTTCTAATAGGATTTATCATAAATCTTATCTTTATCCAATAACCTCTCGTAGTCTATTGAGAGTTCTAGTTTATTTCAATTTCTAGTTTTTGTAAGCGTATAAATAGGCAAAGTTTCAATTCAATAAATTGAATGGATGGATGAAAGTGATTCATTCCAATATTTATCATTTTTGGGCTCTTCAGGATTTCTTATTTTTCATATTTTTAACCTCAACAGTAGTTGTTTTAAACAATTACTATACAGATTCAAGATTTTCAACAATTAATATCACAGCTTTTACAATTTTCCAACAATGATACCATATCAAGAAAGTATCTCACTCACCTTAAAACTTAAATGATTAATTGAGATAATAAAATATAATTTATAATTTCTACTTACAGGAAGGTAATAAAGAAAAGCAGGTGAATTATATGAGTAGAGTGATGACGAACAACGGAAAAGAAGTATAGCAAACCTCAACAGTTCGAGTTGGCATTAGTTATTTCGGTTATAAGGCATCGTTTTCAAGCTCATTCGACTCATGTGTTTGGATATTCCAGTCCCTTTTTCTCTGGCTTCTCGAAGTGAAGCCATTGGCAACCATAACAGAGCAGAGGGTCCAGGAGATCGTATAGAAAAATATCCTTTGGGGATTTCTTCCTAGAAAGTCTCTGGGTTCTGTGAAACAAAAAATGAACGGGAGCTGAGACTGAAGCTAAATATGGCTGACAAGAGGGGAGGAGAAAATGTTTAATGAGTGTAGAACGATTCTATAACAGAGTCAAACCTAGGTTGCTCGTCAGAGGTGACTATGTACTGAGAAGTGTGGAGGCAGCAGGTGGTAGACATGGAAAATTGAATCCAGCTAGCCCTGTATATGATCTTAGATGAGGCTCAACCAGGGGCATACAAGCTTTGCACAGAAGATCGCAAGGTGCTACCCCGACCTTGAAATGCTCAGAAGTATTTCCACTACATTTTAGATTGTAAGATAGAGAGCTCATATTGCAAATATCCTTTTCTTTAGAAAGGTTGAATGGGATAAGGAGGATTCATACAAATTTTATTTTCAGATTTGCGAGCTAACCCTGTAAGCTCCAGGCAACCAGTAAACTCGGAGCAAGAGCTGAACGCAAGCCCCAAACAGCTACCAAGCCCCGGGCAAGAGCTAAACCAGGGACCTAAACAGCTAGCAAGTCCTGGGCATGGTTTACAAGAAACGAGTAAATATACAAGCACGAGTTAAGGGAATTTACAAGTTCAATTTTTGAATGTGAAAAAGAATTTGAATTAAAATAGAATTCAGAAAAGTTATGTGATATCAAATCCATAAATCAAAAAAAGAATTCACAATAGCCACCCCGGTGAGTCCAAAAGTTACAAAATAAGAAGCTGGGCCTATTCTGCTGCAGCTCCGAGAATGATAAAGTCGTCCTCTTATGGGTGTTTTTACAGACGAGCTCTGGAAGAACTCCAAATTCTTCAGTATTGTACTGATCGAGGAGGGGAGGGGACATCACTGACTGTAATGGAATTTTCCTCGTTAAGTTTTTCAGTGAATTCAGGCTGGTCTTTTTTCTCTCCAAGCTTTGCCATTCCATATTGAATTCGGGAAGCTCCTTGGTCAGAAAATTAAAAGTGACTTGGGATATTTGGATGAGCACGGTGACAAGCACGACTTCAACATGTTTTGAAACTATTGATGCCTTCCACCCTTCCTTTTTCTATACCATCTTTTACCTTGTTAGATAGATGCGCTTTCAGATCATTTAGCTCCCTTTCGAGGTCTTCAATCCTGGACAATACTTTAGCGTACCTACTCTTGACGCGCAGATACCCCCTCTGAGTCTTTTCTAATGACTTGCTCAAAGTCTCCTTCTCCACCTCGGTGCAAGTTAATAATTCTTGATCGACTCAAGCTGCTGCAAAAGATCAGCTCGTTAGACCATGATCGCAGCCTCTGTTACTTATTTCTGAAGCAGTGTGTTATCATGAAAGCATGAATATCATTTGTGAGATGTGAAACAACAAATACATAAAAACAGCACTTACCACAGAATTGTGATTGTATGAAGAATGAGTGTTCACGGTGCTCTTCATGAAAGATTTGATCTGATAGGATTTTTAACAATAAACGAATGCGCTTGTCCTGTGGATGTCTTGTATCTCCAACGATAAACTCATGAGCCTTGCCATCCAACTCTATAACAGTTGACCCTGGGGGTTTTATAATGCCTTTCTCCTTCATTAATCTCCTTATTCTCGTGACATCATCCCATCTTTGATTGCTAGCGTGTATATTAGAAAGTAGCACATAAACGCCACTATCATTGGAGTCTAACTCTACAAACCGGTCTAATATTTCCTGGGGGAGTTCCGCATTTCCATTTTCCTTGCAAGCACTAAGAAGAGCTCCCATTATCCGAACATCAGGTGACATGGGCATAGCCTTTGTCAATTCCAACGCCTCATCCAAGAGTCTAGCCCTACAAAGTAAGTCCACCATGCATCCGTAGTGTTCTAACCTCGGAGGAAGATTATATTGCTGACTTTTCATTCGGTTAAAGTACTGACGCCCTTCATTGACCAGGCCACAGTGGCAGCAGGCTGCCAAAATGGCTAGAAATGTCACCTCATTTGGCCTCATGCCCACCCTAACCATTTCTTCAAAAAGCTCAAGTACCTTGTAGGCATGCCCGTGCATAGCCATGCCATTTAGCAATGCATTCCATGTCAAAACATTCTTACGAGGCATTCCATCAAAGATCTGCATTGACATCTCTATACAGCCACACTTTGCGTACATGTCAACCATAGCAGTTCCAGTCTGAATATCCCATTTGATTGCCTTGCATTCGATGTGCTCATGAACCCATCTGCCATAATCAAGAGCTCCAAGTCTGGCACAGGCTGAAAGAACACTGGTAAGTATAATCCCATCAGGCTCGATACCAGAGTTTTGCATATCCTGAAACAACCCCAAAGCCTCCTTGGGACAATTGCATTGCACCAATCCACTTATAATACTGGTCCAGGAAACAATGTCCCTCTCAGCAAGCTCATCAAACACTTGTTTTGCTCCAGGCAAACACCCACACTTCACATACATATCCATGAGAGCATTGCTAACCTCCAAACCTACCCCAAACGCACTCTTGAAACTCAACCCATGAATCCCCTTCCCTACACTCAAATACCCCTTTCTCCCACAAGCAACTAATACACTAACAAAAGTTGCAGCATTTGGCTCAACATCCATCCTCAAAAACCAACCCACAGCCTCATCAAATAAGCCTGCTCTCACATACCCTGATATAACACCAGTCCAAGAAACCACATCTCTCACAAGCATTTCATCAAACACTCTGCTAGCATCACCAAAACTCTTACAAACACTGTAAAAATGAACAAGTGAATTTTCAACATAGATATTACATACAAAACCCATCTTAATAATCACCCCATGAACCTGCCTACCCTCACCAATCCCCACGAACTTGGCACATGATTTCAAAACAGCAGGGAAAGTAAACATATCAGGCAAAAACCCATCTTTCACTATCCTTCTATAAACCAAAAATGCAGTCTTGGGGCTATCACCAATAGCGTAACCAGAAACCAAGGCGTTAAATGGAAATGAGCTAACTTTCCAATCATATTCACTCAAAAAATCACATGCATAATCAACGAAGTTGGGACCTTTTGCAAAGAACTCAACAACCCTGTTGACAACAAAGTCATTAGAAACAGCCCCTGATGTTATCAACTGTGCATGGATTTTCTTGAAAGTTGTCAATTTTTTGCATCTCTGAATGCTGTCGAAAAGAGCCCATTTCAGAGAATGCTTAATCTTGCTCATATTCTTACTTCTTGATAGCTAAATTCTCCTATGTGAAGCATAGAGAATGTAAGAAAAAACCATTGAATTTTGCAAGTCGAGATACTGGAGTGGACATGATGTACAAAGGACACGGAAACTGGAGTTAACATTCGAAAATCAGCGACTATAGTACTGTTTATGTAGTTGCAATTCAAAATGGTGGTTATATTTTTTTGACAAATCTCAATGTTAGTCCTCCATTTACAAGGTAAATTTCATTTTAGTTTCTAAGGTATTCTTTTATTAATTGAAGAAAGTCTACAAGTTCTCAATTACATTTTTCCTTCTAAAACCATCACCTTTGAAAGTGTTGAAAATTAAGAACTTCATTTGTTTTATAAAATATTTTTTTGATGAATTTAAGCAAGTGCTCGAGAATAACACTTACAGCACAGATAACAAAAAAATGTTTTTCATTAAAAATTAAGCTCAGCTCAATGCACATTATTAATTGAAATCCAATTCGTTAACTAACTAGCTAACGTGGTGAAGGCTACTTAATT
Organism: Salix exigua; assembly: GCA_032356905.1. Lineage (NCBI taxonomy): Eukaryota > Viridiplantae > Streptophyta > Magnoliopsida > Malpighiales > Salicaceae > Salix > Salix exigua. The sequence continues at coordinate 12,858,068 of CM063599.1, forward strand.
TTATTTGAGAAGTGTTTTTAGGTGGCTGCCAAGAGGGTGTTGGGAGGAGGTTATACCGCCATTTCTTCTAAATTTGTTTTTTTATTGAAATGAATTTTTTTTTATGTTTTTAGATTATTTTAATATGTTGATGTCAAAAATAATGTTTAAAAAATAAAAAATATATATTATTTTGATGCATTTCTAAATAAAAAAACTTTCAAAGACAACCGCAATCATCCTTCCAAACAACTCTAAATTTGTTAGTCTTTTAATTATTATGTTATTTGTTATAAATGCTTTTGAGTCTAAATTATGCTTTTGAGTTTAAAAAAACATGTTTTGTGGGTTTTTTCTCAAAATTTTCAATTTCTTGTTTGGCCATGGACTCACAAATCCACCACCACCACCAAAAAAAATATATATATATATATATATATATAGACACAGAACAAAGCATAACCACAGCAAACCTCTCTAGCCAACTAGAACTCAAAGACGAAACCTTAACAGACCCAGAAGAAAGCCAAGAATTTGAGGAACACAACAACGATAAAAGAATCAACCAAGGTTCTTCTTCTTCACTTGTTTTACATCAAGCACAGAGACAGCAACAGCAAGTAGTAATTGTAGCAAAGAGGAACAGTAAAGAAGAGAGGTCAGGCAATTCAGAAAGTAGATTTCAGTTGTCATGAGGATCTGGTAGATGTTCTGGATCCCAACAAACATAGATCATGTTCACAGACAATGAGCAGGATTTTTCAGTTAACTCGAGAACTAGGTCACAAGTCTGTGGATGAGACAATACAATGGTTGCTTGAACACGCAGAGCCAGCAATTATTGCAGCAATACGTACAGGTGCAGTACCTGCCATTGCTGTTTCTTTGACTGGAACATCAAAAATCCCAACTGAAACACCAGCTAGAACAGCGGCTGAAGCAGGCATTGATGCTGATGGTTTGGTGCCTCAGGATAAACGTAAGAGACCTTGTAATATTGATTTTGTTGATCTTACAGAAGCCGCTCATCAGGATTCAGTTTCTGCAGGTTTGGCCCCCATTGCTAGTACAAGTCCACAAGGGTCGGTGCCAATTTGGCCAATGGGGACTCTTCTGTTCCCACAAGGAAGTAGTGTTGGCGTTGGTGAGTCGAATCAGGCTCGGTTTTGGGCTTTTCCCGCTGCCAGTGCAACTCCATTTTTTTAACATGGCTGCTAATCCTATCTCTAGCCTTGTTCCTGCTATGCATCCTGGGGTCCAATCGGCTGGTAATGTTGGTGTTGGTGTTGGTTATGGTGGAGGTGAGTCACTGGGGTCAGGTGGGTCACCTTCTAATAAATGGGGTCAATGAGTTCTTCAAGTCAGGATCAAGCAATGGTGGTGGTTCACAATGTTAAGGGATTTTTCTTTGGAGCTTCAATATTTGGGTCATGCTGTGAATCATGATCATCAACAAGCACCAGGTTCAGAATCTTTCATTTTGAGATGAACTTGGGGGCCAACACAGATGTTAATGTAGGACTGATAGTGTTTTACGATTAGGGAGTGTATTTCTTCTTCTTCTTTTTAGGTTTTAGGACAAGAACACGGCTTTTCTTTTGGTTTTGTTTATGTTATCTCTGTGGGATTTTTGGACATGAAGCCCTCTTGTCTTTACACTGTGCTTAGTGCTTACCAAGTTACCATTGATTCATATCACCACATTTTCTTTTTTTATGATCGGGGTGTCCGGGCTAGCTTACGTGTACCTCGATTATTCTCCGGGCTTACTTGAACACCCTGCAAGCCCAAATGAACAGGTTAGACACCGCGGGGGTGACAAGCATAGCATGCAGGGAAAGACTCAGAAAAATAAGAGGACTCGAACCGTAAATTTGAATATAAGAGGACGCTGCGTCGTTGGGTCACGACCAAACCAGGTTCTTTATGGGTGGTGTTGATGTGTATAGGACTGCTGGATTAATTAAAAATTCTATTTTACTTCAATCTTGGCCATCCCGGGAAATTCCAGCAAAGTAATGTTTTTATTTTGCTATTATATTAATTTTTTATTTATTTCATTATTCTGATGGTTAATTAATTGAGAGGGAAGTGAGTACAGTTCATATATTTCTGAATTAAAGATGGAATTCTAAGGCTATACATGTATGGGTTGCCTCCAAGTTTGAATAAATAAACTATATCCATTGCTCTAGAACCAGGACATGCCGATACATCAATCCCGGATCTAATTAAAAAAAAATAATAATTAAGCTGACGTGGAAAAATTTCAAGTAGACTTGTTTACTTGAATATAATTATAACCTCTTTTTTTAAAAAAATAATATTTTTTGTTTGCTGAGGTATACCATTTAAATAAATCAACTATTCCCACGCTCAAGCATGCATGTGGACCAAACATAGAAACACTTTAATGAAATTAGTTGTTATATTCATTTTTTATATTCAAAGGTACCATGTTGAATGCTTTAAAGTATATATATATATGTACATTATCAATCAAATAGAATATTGTAATATTCTTTTATATATATATATATAAAAGAAAGGTAGCATGGACCCTAATTTTAAAAGGACAACACAATTGGGACTCACTCACTTGTATAAAAAAATATATATAATAGCATTAATCAACTAGCACCCAAATAAATATCCGAGAATGATTCATCTTCTTCTCACCTCCTTCATTCAACGTTTGAACAAGATTTTACCCCCGATTGCTTGAGATCATGGCGATGACAGAAAATATATACTTTATTTAAAAGATCTAATATGAGAGTTATAAAAATATATTATTAAACTACTTGATAAAAACACATAATTTATTATTCGTTCAATAAGAATGATTAATAAAATAATTATTCTATGTGATAAGTGGTTGTAATTTAAATTAATCCAAACATTAATGATTTGTTTAATATAATCTTACAAGTCAAGGTTGTTTGGAGGCTAAATTATATATATATAAAAAAAACTAAGCTCTTAAGGATTGATTTGAAATTAAGATAAAATTATTAGTGTGTGGGGACCAAAGTGATCTTTTCCTTTCTTTTTATCCCACGTGTTAGGTCTCACGTGTCAATCTGCCAATCTCCGTCCTTTAACCGAGTAAAGTAAATCACAAAGCTCCGATAAGCTACACCCTTGTGCTTAAAGCATTGACTGCAACCAGCCAATCAATATCAAGCAAGGAAAATATCCAAGTGGTCAAATTAATTTTGTTTATTGTTTTTATTTATTTATTGTGTTTGAATCTTAAAATTCACATATAAGGAAGTTTGTTTTTCTAAACATAATAATAATAATAATAATAATAAACTAATGTGAAAAGTATAACTTTGAAATAATGATAAAAGAATTTGGTTTTAGTTGATACACAAACTAACATGTGAATATTTGTGATAATTTAGAATAAATAATATAAAAAAATCTTTAGATTTAATAATCCAAAAAAAAAATCAACCATAAAACATTTTTTATTTTCTTATAACAGGGTTATCTTGCTTAGATTACTTTTAAAAAGTCATGGGATATATTTGTTAATTTTTTTAGTGTTTCTAGATTTGTTTTTAAAAAATAAGTTTATTTTTTCACTAAAATAATTTTTCATTTAATGATTGCTTTATCAGTATATTTTTATCCTATACTTTGGATTTAGTCATTAAACTCAACAACACACATATATAATTCTCGTTTTTATAATAAACCATATAATTTAAAATATCTAATTTTAATAAAATATGTAAATATTATCTAATAATTCAACTTTTAATAAATTTTAAATAATAACTTTTCAAAATCTTTTAATTTCCTAACAAGCTACTAATTAAATCCACTTGTTATGTTATTTCTTCAATTTAGATATTTTTTTCTCGTAAATCCCACATTTCATTAATTTCTTAGACCCAATTGTTTGATATATGGTACAATATATTTTTTAAAATTATATTTTACTTGAAAATATATTAAAATAATTTATATATACAAACAAAAGTTACTGAAGTTCCAGGAGTTCCTAGTCTTATATATCATTAAATATGGTCAAAGATGCTCACGAATGTTAAAATAAATAGTTGAATTTGACACACGACTTGATAAGTCCGACCACACTAGATCGTTGCCTTAACGAGACCCACCAAAACGCTACACTTCCTCATCATAAACGGTACTCAACCTCCACGATAACCCAATAAAAGGACGCCACATCATACCCAACCTCGAGTCGCCCCGCGTGATCTAAATATTGATTACGGTTCTCCGCTCCAAACAGCAACACGTGTCCATGTTTCACCGGTAGCACCCGTCGATACACTCTCTTACCAGTACAGCCGGTCATTCTCTGTGCTTCAATTCCCGCTAGGTATATAATCAGCTCCATCCCTTACCGCTTTCTCTCTTTGATTTTCCGATTCTGTATTAGCCAAAAACAATTCCGCGTCTCCCTTTACCCAGCTTCCTGTTTCAAGGTCAGTAGCGAAGTAATCTTTAAGTTTAATCACGTGTTTATTTTCCTGGAAAACAAGTTATTATTTGAAGTATTTTTTGTTGAATTTTTTGTTATTTTTTGATCTTATGAGCTAAAAAAAGCAACTTTTTTGGGGTCTTTTCTATTTTTTGATCTTTTGATTTATAGGAGATAATTAAGGGTAACTAAGAGCTTGATTTTGATTAAAGTAATGAGTTTTCTTCCGAGGTTTTTATTTTTAATTCGAGTAATTAAGTCGTGATTAAGTTTACTTAGCTGTTAATAACATATAATTAGTGATTATAGGGCTTTTACGTGATAAATTTAGTCTTTTGGGTTTTAGTTAAGTAGTGTGGTTGTTGCAGCTAAAACTTAGCTAAAAAATTAGGGTTTTCTTGAGGATAGTATAGGAAATTAGGTTTTCTGAGTTGCTGTTTTTGTGTGTGTGTGGGGGTTACTAAAAGATAATTAAATTTGTTTTTTTTGGGCTGATGTAGTTTTGTAATTGTTACTAAATTTAGCAAATAATTAGGGTTTTTGTTAGGTAATTTGGGTTTTTTTCAGGGATAAGATGGTTTCTTGAAATTGTGGTTATTGAAACTAGTTTTCTTTGTTGTTTTCTTTTTGGTGTTCTTCCTTTTTGCTAGTGCTGATGTAGAGTTATATTGTTTGTTTTAGATCCCTACAAGAAATTGTTGAAAGCTGAAACAGATCACAAAAATATTGGGTTCAAATTTGGTTGGTGACGCCCGAATTGTTGATTTTATTGTGTGGTTTTTGTGGGTTTTATAATTTTGATTTGGGTTTTGGTTTTTTAATTTTATTATTACCGAGGGGGTTAAGGATATTTAGTATTGAAAGTATTGGTCAGGGCTGGCTCTGGAGAGCTACATAGATTCTGGCCACCATGGGTCGGTGTCTGGTATGGCACCTTCTCGAGTGGCTGGAGCTCTAGCCCAATCTTCCTCAAGTTCTGGAATTTTCTTCCAAGGGGATGGGCAGTCCCAGGGTTTAGTTAACTCTCACTTGAGCTCATCGTTTGGCAACTCATCAAATTCGATTCCTGGAACCGGCCGACCCAATTTGGGTCCGGTTTCTGGGGACATGAATAATGCGGTTTTTAACAGTGTGGCAAACTCTGGACCAAGTGTTGGGGCGAGTTCTTTGGTGACCGATGCAAATTCAGCACTTTCTGGAGGTCCTCATTTGCAGAGAAGCGCGAGCATCAATACAGAGTCATATATGCGCTTGCCAGCATCACCCATGTCTTTTTCATCCAATAACATAAGCATTTCAGGCTCGTCAGTTGTTGATGGGTCCTCTGTGGTGCAGCAGGGAAACCATCAGGACCGAAATGTCCAGCAGGTTCCACAGAATCAGCAGCAACAACATGGGACTTCAAGTGCTACATCCTTGCCCACATCACAAATTGGGCAAGTTTCACTTCCCATCGGTCCACGAGGCCAGGGATCCTTTCTTCAAGACCCTAATAATCTATCGCAAGTGCAAAAGAAGCCAAGATTAGATATCAAGCAGGAAGATATTTTACAGCATCAGATGTTGCAGCAACTGCTGCAAAGGCAGGACTCCGTGCAGCAGCAAAACCGAAACTCACAGCTACAAAACTTGATTCATCAACACAGACTGAGGCAGCAGCAGCATCAACTTCTCCAATCTATGCCACCATTGCAGAGAGCCCAGTTACAGCAGCAGCAGCAGCAGCAAATGCATTTGAGGCAGCAAATGCAACAACAGGCCATGCAACCAGCATCTTCGCTAAAGCGTCCCTTTGATGGGGGTATTTGTGCCCGTCGGCTGATGCAATATCTATATCATCAGCGGCAATGGCCTGCTGTAAGTTCTTGCTGTTGTTTGATAACTCTATAGCAAATATCCTTTTCTGTGCTATTAATTGTGGCATTCTGATGTCATACTAAAGTCATGTTTTCCCTGGGTAAATATGTATGCTACTCTATGTATGCTCATATACATATTGCCTAATATATAAATTTATTTTGATTAAGCAGTTTCTGAAGAACAGTGTTTTTAATCCTGTCATGGACTTTTATTATTTTAACAGGAGAACAGTATTGCATACTGGCGTAAATTTGTTACAGAGTATTATTCGCCTCGTGCAAAGAAAAGGTGGTGCTTGTCATTATACGATAATGTTGGGCATCATGCACTTGGTGTTTTCCCCCAGGCAGCTATGGTCAGTGTTTTTGTCCTTTTCCTGTTAATAAAGTTTTTCTATTTTATTTTTACCTGACACGTCATTGTACTCACTGATATAAGTGAGATAAGTGAGTAGATTTCTATTATTTTTCCTGATATTGTGCGTTATTTTTTTCCATTTCCTCATGGTGATTTCATGCGATGGTTAAGAGCAAACAATAAATTCAATAGCTTCATTCATCACTTGTTTATTTATGGACATTATGTTGGCATCACCTGTGTGTAAAATTTCTTTTTTTTTTCCAGGAGGCATGGCAGTGTGACCTTTGTGGCTCCAAGTCTGGAAGAGGGTTTGGTAAGGGATTTTGATATGCTTTGTAGTGATGGATGTTGTGCCCCAACATTATCACTCCTATTCTCTAATTCTTGGAATCTTCTCTTCAAAAAATGACATTGAAAACTACTGGTTTGATTTTGGAAAGAACTGCATGTTAGTGTGAGATAATCTAACTTCATAAATTTACTGAATGCTTTTACTTTGCGCAAGCTTTTCTGTAATTTGAGTATCTTGTGTAAACACTGTCAAACTCTGGTCACTCTCTGAGTTGACCCTACATGAATCATGGAAGTCAATCCAGTGTAATGTATACATAGATCTGTGGGAGACAAGATTAACAAAGCATAATCTTGACTTCAATTTTCTTTCATGGAACTTCTGCTTGTTAATTGGAGTGTTAATGCAAACAGATGGTATAATCTTAACTTCAATTCATTTTCACATTCAAATTGAGAATTCATATTCCCATTGGTTATCAAGTCCACATGTTGACATGAAATAACACGGGCATGGGTTTGAAATCTGGATTGCACTGGATGAAAAACTGGGATATGACAACTGATAATTTTATTTTTTTTGTTCTCTTTTGATGTTGGTTCAATATTTGGTTACTCAACCTTTTTGGCCCTTATTTTCATCTATAATCATTCCCATGATATGTGCACTCATATAGGTCATATAGTATACATGCTCTGTTACGGGGTCATTCATAAAAAGGAATAGGACATATTTGTGTGCATTAGCTGAGGTGGGTTGTTCAGGATGAGCCCTGAGTTTAAATTCTCACCAGTGGTTATTTTTTACCTGGATCTGCTTATTTTAAATTGACTTGTTTATGAGCTTTTATGGTTGTGTATTGGGCTCTCCACAAGCCACCTTTTTTTAGGCTATTAAATTCAAATATGTAGAATTTGGTAGATGAAAAATTCTATAAACATCATCAAAGAGCCATCTGCATCTTGTTAGCTACCAAAAACAAACGATGCTAAAATGCTTGCTTTGGTTCTATTCTTCATTGTTTTTTGGAATATTAACATGATAACATAATGATTCTGCGTTTCTTTTTTGTCATAAAAACTCCTAGGATCTCCATCTAGCTCTTGTTCAACACTCAACATAGACACAATAACTGTGATTGATTTATTCTGGAGATGTGACTTCGAGCTTGTTATGGGCTATTTTTTTGCAGAGGCAGCTTTTGAAGTACTCCCTAGGCTTAATGAAATCAAGTTTGGAAGTGGTGTCATTGATGAGCTTCTGTTTTTGGACTTGCCACGTGAAATTAGATTGTCTTCTGGATTAATGAAGCTGGAGTATGCAAAAGCAGTCCAAGAGAGTGTATATGAGCAACTTCGTGTAGTTCGTGAGGGTCAGCTTCGTATTATATTCACCCAGGACTTAAAGGTCAATATGAACACTGTTTCCGATACAAGTATTGATAATTTCTAAATTTCTTAATAACTGGCCTGTACTTCTATTCATTTTTAGATATTGTCATGGGAATTTTGTGCTCGGCGCCATGAAGAACTTCTTCCACGGAGGGTGGTTGCACCACAGGTACTATGTTCGAAACATTGTGTTCAATGAACAGTTCCACTTCTTGTTTTTCTGGAGTGATACTTCCTAGGATGATCCATCACAATTACTCTAACCAAAGAAAAGCATGAGAAAATGAATAGAGAAATAGAGGCTGAATAGTCATCTCTTGTTTGGTTTTGAATGATCTTAATCTTAAGCATTCAAGGATAAGCATGGTGGATCTTCTATAACATCTATGAAGTTTTAGATATCAGTTACTGGATTGCACATCATTTGTTACTGTGAGGTGAACCTTCAGTTTTTGAATGTTGCTGATACATTTTTAACTTCAACCTAGTGAGTGTTTTCGCAGGTGAATCAGTTGCTCCAGGTTGCGCAGAAATGCCAGAGCACAATTTCTGAAAGTGGATCTGATGGGGTTTCTCAACAGGATTTGCAAGCAAACAGCAATATGTAAGTAAAATGTGCATTCCCTTAATTCTTTCTTAATACATTTTGGTGCTGCTTATGCAAACTTTCTGGCTGAAGCTTGTTGACTCAAAAAGTTAATACACACCCATGCTAATGAACTCAGGTCCACTCAGACCCCATTGTTGAGGCTATTTGTCCTGATCTAAAAAGCATTTGACATGTGCCTGTTGTTCTGATGGATATAATAACTTCCTACTAGCCATTTTGTTTTGCTTATGCAAACTCGTCTATTCATATGATACAATGAGTGCCTGAGGGCATCTAGTGTTGATCCTGCATAAATGAAAGTTGTTGAGAGAGGATTCGGTTGTCCTTGAGCATTTTGGATGAAGTCTCAAGATTTGAATTTATAGACTAGAACTTGCAGCTGAGACTGTTATGAATGTAAACAGTGGTCCTCATAAATCTTTTATGCTCTAATGGAGCATAAAACCATGTAGCTCTCCCCAGGCATGACATTCACAAAGCAGTGTCTCAACTCTTGAATGAGCTTTAAAATTTTACTGAAGGTTTTATCAAATAATATTTGGTTTGCATAGAAATGGATTATAATTATGGTTAGCTGTTAATATTGATCCCACATTGATCTTTTTTAAAGGGTTCTGACAGCTGGTCGCCAGCTCGCAAAGAGTTTAGAGTTGCAGTCACTGAATGATTTGGGTTTTTCCAAAAGATATGTCCGGTGCCTGCAGGTATAACTTTCACTCTCCCTGGATCTGAATTTCTATACTGATATAAGAACTCCAAATTATTTTCTTAATGATTTTTACTCCAATGTATGACAGATATCCGAGGTTGTTAACAGCATGAAGGATCTGATTGATTTCTGTCGGGAGCAAAAAGCTGGGCCTATTGGTAAATTCCTTTTGTGGCTGGTGTGATTACATTTTGCGTGCTTTACCCTACCCTATAAGGTTTCTTTTTAATAAAATCGTGCTATGCAGTTCAATGCTTTCTCAAGTTTAATATCTAGTACTTGAGAAAAAATGGAGTGTTTGTCTGTTTTGGCCTCGTTTTCTTTCTTTATTATTTGCAATGGTCAGCATTGTAACTTTCTTTAGTCTGAACGGCTCTCATGTGGATATAGTTTAGTTGCCTTATCTACTTCTAGGAATTATCTTAACAAGATTTTTCTGATGTTTGCATTCAACATGAAGTTCACTAACCTTGAATGATTTTTATCAAAAACTAGCCCTGTTTGGTTTCTTTTCTTTTATATGATCCTTATTATTTTAGTTCTCAGATAACTAACAATTTTGCGTTTTTTTCTTGTGCATGTTGAGTATTCTTCTTTGTTTTTCTGTTGCTTGCTATTTTTTTCATGAGAGAAAATGTTATTTCAAACATACTGCATAAAAACCTGATGTGAATACATGTCTGCAGAGGGCCTGAAAAGTTATCCCCGACATGCCACTGCAGCAAAGCTCGAGTTGCAGAAAATTCAAGAAATGGAGCAGTTTGCTAGTGTTCAAGGTCTGCCAACTGATAGGAATGGTGTTCAAAGTCTGCCAACTGATAGGAATACCCTCAATAAGCTGATGGCTTTACATCCTGGAGCAAACAACCATGTCAATAACAACAATCAAATGGCTGGTCGAGGTGCTTTGAGTGGTTCAGCGCAGGCTGCTTTGGCTCTGACAAACTACCAAAATCTGCTCATGAGACAGAACTCGATGAACTCAAACTCCTGTTCACTTCAACAGGAGGCTGCTTCACCATTCAGTAGTTCTAATCAGAGTCCATCCTCAAACTTCCAAGGAGCTGCTAATTTCATACCAGGATCCATGCAGAACTTATCTGCGAGTGGCTTTTCAAGTCCACATCTACCTCAACAGCCCCAGCAGCTGCAGCAGCGCTCATTGAGCTCTAATAGCTTACTCCAGCAGAACCTCTCACGGTCCTCCCATGGCAACCAGACCTTGCAACCACAAATGATCCAACAACTGCTGCAGGAAATGTCCAGTAACAGTGGGGGAGGAGTCCAACAACATTCCATTTCTGGTCAGAGTGGGAATGATGGTGTGGCAAGGAATGGACTAGGTTTTGGAAGTAACCGTTTGGCAACGACACCGACTGCTTCCGCAGTGTCAGTAAGCACAGGAGGACCTGCACCAAGCCGGAGCAACAGTTTTAAAGCTCCTGCAAACAGTGATTCTTCGGCAGCTGTTGGCAACAGTGGATTTAACCAGAAAGTACCAGATTTGTCTCAGAATCTTCATCTGCAGGATGTCATTGTTAGTGATATGGCCCATGAGTTCACGGAAAATGGGTTTTTTAACAGTGACCTTGATGATAACATGGGTTATGGTTGGAAGGCATGACTAACAGAGGTGGACCAGTTAGTTGCTCTCAAATGAGCGAGTGTTGGCCATCTGTATTTGTACAGAATATTCAAATATCTGCTTTCTCCCTTACCTCAAGTTTTTCTAATCATGGAATTTGTTGTGGCATCAGGCACTTGCACTTCAGTAGGTACTTAGATTTTCTCTATTTTTGTCTTTCTTCTTTTGCCTTCTCATCAACTTGTCTTTTTAGGGATTTTTTTAATGAAGTCTTGCAAGTGTAATCTATTGGACAAAACTGGAACAGCAAATATGATATCTAAATGAGTTCTCCATTGTTGTATTTAAGCTTGTCTTGAATGTACTTCTCACTCCTCTGATGATGATCACCTTCACAAACTTACTGTTCTGCTGCACCTAATAACTATTAGAGCTACAAGATGGTGCTGTGTTTTATGCAGGGGAACATAAAGATTATTATGGCTGCTTGGTTTCTCCCATGAAGATCCTTGAGAAAATCAACCTATTCATAAATATTGCTACGTTGCCTCTGGTTTATTTGTAAGAAATACGAAGGATTGGAAATTGATTGCCAGTTTTTGGATATGGCTGATGTTACAAAAATCCACACCAATCATATCCCATCCATTCAATATGCTTTTGAGCTTTCTAACTCAAGCTCCTATCTTTACCGAAACCAAATGAATGCGTCCCCAGCCTCTTTAGAGGGGCAGCTTCTTGCCCTTTTTCAAGGTCAAAAGGATTGGATCTGACAAGTGCTCCTTCGTGTTTCGGAATTATGGTTAACGCTAGTGACTGACGTGGCAATAAATTGGCGGGCCAACTGGCAAAGCTCTAATCTTCAAACAGCAGATTGCCACTGGATAAGAATGCCAAAGTAGCATAAAGTGACAGAAGAGCAATCTTCCAAATCAGTTGGTCACCACTCATTCTCATTGCTATCATGTCCTGACTCGAAGACACAACATGACCCCGTTTCTCAATTAAAGAAATTATATATTTGTAAAAAAGTTCCACTTTCTCTAGTTAAGATTCTGTGTGTCCAATTTATTTTCCTGAGTCTTTTCACAACAAAATCGCGAAAGAGAGCAGTGGATGAGTGATCATATTGTGGCATTTGAACCGGCTATGCGATGTGTTGGTACATAGTTCAAGTCAAAAGTTAAAACTTGTCAAACTTTACAGGTTAAGGCTGTTGTCTAGTTGTAATGGATTCCTGTAATATGGTTGATTTTAACAGCTAATCTTGCACCATTGAATTAGTGCTCAGTTATTGTAAGTTTTGAGATAGAAAAAATAGGAACATGTCTCCTGTTTTGGAAGTTTAAATTTCATTTTTAAACTATCTCAATGGCATTTATTTTTATATCTTCTTCTCAACTAAACATGTTTTAATCTCCACTATCTCTGTTAATCGATGCTTAAAATTTGTTTAAATGATAATTAGTAGCCTGTCAATCCATTAATTTTTTGGTGTTTTTAGATTATTTTGATGTGATGATGTCAAAAATAATTTTTAAAAAATAAAAAAAAATATCATTTTGATGTATTTTTAAATGAAAATCACTTTAAAAAACAACCGCAACCACACTCCTAAACACTATCTTAGAATTTAACATACAGCTCTGCGATATAATCACTCTTCACTATTTTTTCACAAAAAAATGAACTTGATCCATTCAAAATTTACATTGATTTGCTAGAATACAATATTTGTTGGCCACAAATATATATCCCACCATTCTCATTTTTCAGCTAAAGCTGCCCCCCCGATATATATATATATATATATATATATATTACCAAGTAACATCTCATTACCAATCCTACCTACAAAGATTTGATTTGCCTTAAAATTGATTCAACTTTTCTCTAAATTCACTAGGACATATTAACACAGAATCTAAGCACACACCACCTTTAGTATGAGTACAATCAATCTGCATCATGGAAAATCTGAGCTTCATTAGGGTGTTTCTGTTGTCAACAACAAATTCACCAACATGGTAATGCCCCCAATTTCCTTGTTGATGCAAATAGCATTCTGATGAGGCCTGCTGGCCGTTCGATGTCGAAAGTTGAAATCGGACTGGTTTAACATCCCAGCCATGAACTTGATCGACATTACAGGCTCGTCGGCCGAATTTTTTCGAGATTTTGCCTAGTTGGAGCTTGAAGAGCAGGCTATATGTTCCTGCTGGAAACTCAAACTCTAATTCCCCCACCACCTCGAGCCACCATATCTGTTGAAGATACGCAATTGTGTTGAACCTACATGGCAACAATATTTAGTTCATAGTTAGTTCTTTCTTTTATGTAGCTTTGAATTAGTTCTTAATATATTTATAATAACATTGCTTAGTAATATCTTTTTAGCCATACTTTGCAGGAGGGATCAAGGCAAGCAATCCAACAAATGATTTCCTTCTAGCTTGTGAATTATTATTTGAAAGTCATTGTTTTTAGTCAATTGTTTGCACCATTTTCTGAGGATTAATTGTAGTGTTAAGAAATGGCCAGCTACTGGCCAGATTGAAAATTTTAATGCTCACTCCTCAAGGAAAAGTGTGGTCCACCTTTTATTTTATTAAAAAAAACCCATAAATTTATGTTTCAAACCATTACCAATTAAAGTTCATGACACCTGGGATTTCTATCTTTGAATTAAATTTGAGCTGATAGATATTAAAGAAAAACTTGGGTCAATAACCTCTATCTTCTTGGATATTTTGCAAAATAAATAATTTTATAATGCCATGAAAATACACGACAATTACAACCAATGGAATATATATATATATATATATATACATATATATCTACACACACACACACACACACACACACACACACACACACATATATATATATATATATAAACACCAAATAGACAAAAAAAGAAAAAGGAATATATAAATATTTAACCTGGATTCCTCAGATGATATATGATTCCAGTATCTTCGATCATCTATCCCAGTTATCCTTAATGCCTTGTAAGAAACAGCTACACAAATCTTGCCACTGGTTTTATCCAACCAAACTTGCTGTAGAAAACGAATCATACGAGAAATTATCACTACTTATACAAGATGTGTGACGTACAATTAATTAGATCATTCGCAATATATTGTATTTTATTCTTACAGAAACGGAAGAAACGGATACTAATTAATAAAAGAGATCGGAGGGATCTATCTATGTATACCTTAGTTCCATCATCAAAGCAATTAGGTCGACACAATCTTGCATAGATCTCCTTCTTGCTCGAACTCTCAGGACTTTGACCTAAGATTTTCTCCGCAAGATACTTATAGTTTGATGGAAGCTTTGTTTCCCACACAAAATCAGCCGATGAAGCACCATGAAAAGCCCTGTTCAACCTGGCCAGTTTGCATATCTCAGGAGGATCTAAGTGCATAAAAATAGAAGCGGCACAGCTTTCTGGGACATCGTCGAGATTAGTTCTTAATGGAGAGAGCCCCACCTGATCAGTTTCCAAGGCCAAACCAGACGAGCCAGCTCCCATAAAGAAAACGAAAAGAACCAGGAAAAGAAACACGAAGACAACCTAGACTGATACCAGGTGTTTAATGGTAGAGCAGGAGGTAATGGGTCATTTGGCAATCTGGAGGAGAGATTGAAGAAAGACGTGTCACCATTTTCGTCGTGTACGAGGGAGGTATGGATTTTGGGTTTTAAAAGAGAGAAAGACGGGAGAAGAAAAAGGGATAAAGTGAAATTTAAAAATACATGCTGAATAAGCTAAGGATCAGAAGTTGGCAGAGGGACGTGTAGATGAGTGTGCATGGAATATTTATTTCCTTGGCAATAATAATAATGTCATCTTATTTGTGGCGTGTGGGAACCAACCAAGCATGCATCCATACATATCCATGTATGTATGTGTATACGTGAGTGTGTATAAAATTGGAGAATAGAATAATGATTTCTTATGGCCTTTACTTTTTGATTGCTATTCAAAAATATATTAAAATTATATATATTTTTATTTTTTTAAAATTATTTTTAACATCAAAAAATATAATTTAAAAATACAAAAAAATAATCTAATATATTTTTAAAAAATATTTTAAAAATACAACAAACAAACTAGGCTTAAAAAAAAGGTCGCGTGTTCACCCACGTTTTTTTTTTTTTCATCCTCTAGATGTGCCCTCAAATAATTGCTTGTCCACTTTATTCATGGAGATTTTCAATGATGGCATGGCCAAGGCTGCTCTTTCAATGTGGTCCAGCATTTCCAGCCTATAGTTTATTTAAATTCAATTTGTAAAGTGACATTTCCTCTTAGCTATTCACATGATTTCTTGGATGATATATGAATAGTAAAATAAAAAGTTAAATACATAGAGCTATTATCTTTTTATTTTACTAGAAATAAAACTGTTCCAGTACGTAGCATAAGATATATTGTATTATAGCTAGAATTATACTGTATATTTTTTCTATTTAAATTCTATTGAAAATCAGGAGAAATACATACGAATATACAGAAATTATTCGAATTTGAATTATTAAAAATAGTTCATAGAAATTATATATCTTGAACATGGGAGTATGCATGTGATTTCATCCCCTTGAACACTATGTACACACTAGCACATAAATAAAAATCAATGCTTTGTTGACTAGCTATTTAATTAACCGAAAGTGCACAGCACAATAAATAATTTTGTTTCCTAAAGATGGTGACTATTTAGTCCAATGACCCCATCATGCCTGCCGGGGCCATTCTCTTTTTATGGGAGTCGTCAGCTGGCATGAAAGCAAATAATAATAATAATAATAATAATAAATCAAAATCATCTAGTGAGCGTTAAGAGTTTGAGTAACTGGGTTTTTTTATATATATATTTTTAATTTCGAGAAATATGATTATTAATATATAATAATCACTAAAACAAATATAACATAAAAGTAAATAATAAAAAAGAAAAAAACACCAAAATCATCTAGTAAGTGATAAGAGTTTGAGAATAAATAGTTTATTTTATCTGTAATTTCAGTTTCGAGTTATTAATATGATAATTGATGAAAATAGATTGGAACTGAAAGATTTGCTTCTCAAGTGATTTCAAGTTCCAATCATAAAGTTGCTAATATAATTGTTATTGAAGAATTGCAGTTATTAAATTCAAAACCCGTGAATTTAATCGAAATGCATGCAAATTGTTTCCCATACCGACGCTAATAAAAAAACAAATCAAATAATCACACACATGAAGCTAGCTTGAGTTGGTCACTATGAATCGACAAATATAATTTCAAACTTAATCACAAAGAACACGAGTGTGCTGGGTTACAGATGACAAGATCTGGGTCGTGAAATCTTAAGGTTTGGACTGAAATCTCGAATGGTTTCTCATCTGAGTTTAAGAACACTGAAGTCAAAGAATAATTGAGATTAGAAGGTAAGCTTGCAGTCTCAATTTTGCTGCCAAAAGTCTTTATAATGATGACACCATGAAAGATGATGACAATTTTTATTTATTTATATAGATAGATAGATAGATAATAGAACATGAACGTCATATGAATGTCGACATACGAGTTTTAAAAATGAACTAGTATTGTGAGAGGTCAAGGTTAGGTGGTTGATATATCATTGAAGTAATATATTGATTATAAAAGGTAAGTTTGATGGTGGAAGAAACTATAGTGTTATTTAAGTTTCTGAATTAAAATATGGAAATTTAATTATTTTTTAAAATATATTTAACCATTGAATAATCTCGATTGATGTTCAAAATACATGTGTTTTTTTTTCAGGTTAATTATATTTGTTAGGGTTGATTCTTCCTAGAGCCCTAGAGTAGTTGGTGAAATCTAGCATAGCATATGATCATGCTCTAACGACACCTATTTTTGGTGGGTCCAATAAAGATTAGATTTCAAAAGCATCGAGCATCACTAGTAATATTAATTATTATTATTATTATTATTATTATTATTATTATTATTATTATTATTTTGTTAATTCAGCACGTTCCCATCAATACTTCAACAACGGGTTTCAGGAAATTAAATTGACGTGAGGGTCCCAATCTCCTCAAACATGAATCACATGGTTTTGTATCCCATCTTGCTTTGCTTTTCAAGTGCTGGCATTTCACTTTAAAAATTATTTTTATTTTTAAAAATTCACCTGGTAAGTACACAGCTCAATCTAAAAGAACAAATAAATAAACACACACCTTAAGATTTAATTTTAATAACGAACAACAAAATTAGACATCCAAATCTTTGTCGACCAATTTTTATGTTTAAAAAAAGTATTTACAAAACATTGAATATATATATATATATATATACACACAGGAGAAATAAAGGCTGGATGATGTAAGAATAGGGAGAATCAATCGCCAATCTTGATAACACAACACACAGAAACATCTGGTTGTCATCATCGGGCATCACCTTGAAGATTATTACAAGTGCTTGTAAGAATAATTTAAAATTCATATAAAAGCTCTAGCAGATAAATCTATAAGCAAGGCTGGACAAACCACAAACATTACAAGTAAAAAACATGGCTTGAACATAATATTGATGGTTTGTGTTTTGTTGATGCATTGCTTTCTTACCGATGCTCATAATAATAATAATAATAAACTACAATAGGGTTGAACAAGAAGTTTCAATAAATTAAACTGATAATTACAGGGCAAGTGGTGTGAGGGTCCCCATTGATGAATCTGAAAAGAAAAGAAAAAAGTAAGAAAGAAAAATTAAGCTCAGTAACATACACAGTACTTGAAGAAGAATAAAAAGAAAAGAGGAATGAGTTCCTTATCTTACTGGGATAGAAGTTCCTCCGCGATGAGCAGATGTTCCCTCCATGATCATCATAAGTTCCTCCACAATTAGCAGAAGTTCCTCCAAGATTACCCTCCCATGCAGAATCTCTAGAATTCACTATTTTGGTCATATAAACAAGGGTGGACCTGATTAACAATGGAGGTGGTCCGGTTGCTCAGATCGTTCAATTATCAAATAAAGAAAAACATGTAGAGACCACAAGCTAGATGAATATGTTTATTCAACTGAAAACCTTTAGAAATTTTACTCAAGTAAGTTCATTACAACAATCAGTTAAGTCCATCACCAGGCCAAATCAAAAAGTTTACACAGATAATAGTTTGAAACAGTTTAGACTTCTGTCAGAACTAGTTATTAGTTGCAGGATCCAAAGATTGCGAGTCCAGGCGATTGGCCAGCATCCAATTCCATCCCATCAACATTCTGTTATTTTCTATTTGCACTACTTTGATTTTCTATTTGTTTAGATTGAGCCTAAGGAGGCATCTCCAGGACTGTATCTGGTTGCATAATAAAGAGCAGGCTCATTTTTCCAGATTTTAAACCTCTCAGCATGAGATATGCGGAGTTATCCAAGAAACTTAGCCATTAACTAAATATGATTCAATTGAAGGTTCAAAATTTCACCTGTTATACTTCCAAAGGCTCCATCATAGAAGGCCATAGTCCCCATGCTGCTATCCTCCATTTCCTGCTGTACTCTGGCTATGGATGCATCATCAGCTACATATGAATCGTAAATCTGACGCAGTTCTCGAGCTATAGCTCCATCATCTTCCAAATACGAGCCATAACTTCCATGCCATGGTTGTCCCATCATGGCTCCTGAGAGCTTCCCCTAGTTACTCTTTTAATGGCATGATAAATGGCTCTATTTATATTGATTTTAGCAGGATGTATTCTCTAATACAGAAACAGAGATCAGATATATTCTAGGCACCATCAGGACCATGGATCGATCCTAAAGGACTTTCAAGTTTCAGCTTCTAAACATTGTGTCAAGGATGCTAGATGTCTGAGGATATCTTGGTAGTCTTAAAGTGAAGGTTTTTCTATTTTATTCAAAGGGATCCGCTATAAACTGCATGAATCCCATTAAAATTCTTAACCAGGTCCACATCAATGCCAAGAAGGAAGAGCATTGAAAGTTGCTTGCTATGCTGTGTGGTCAAACTGGAATGCCCTAATCTTTAGAGTCACTGTTTCAACCAAATTGTTCCATAGAATCACCTTTGTTCTATAAGCTTCCCTAAAATTTTGAATTCTATCCAGTTTTTCTGTTAAACCAGATGGGTATAAAATAGAACAGTGGTGTGAGCTCTGCTCTTGAAGATATCTAGTCCACAAAACATGGCCAGCCCAGATTATTTGAAAGCTATGAACTCTTTTCATGAAGGTCTGCATCTAGTCTTGTTCAATCCATCCCGAACAGAATATGGTAAAAAGAGTTTGGTTCTAATTTATAATGATTTTTTATATTATCTTGAGATGTTAAGCATCTGTAAGCTCCACGATAAAATCTTTGGCATTCCTAGGAGTGCACCAAGTACTGTAGATTTAAGATCATAGAGTTAGGAACAAAACTTTATCAAAGATTAACCAATTACTAGATAAAAATTAAATAAAAGTTAGTGGTTCTTACTACAAGTATTTCGTGATTCTTCACCATAAATTGACATCTCCTGTAGCTGTCTAGCCATAACTTCATGATTCGGCCATAAACCTCCAGCTGCTTGCCCTGAGTGATGTCCCTGATTTGTGCTTTCATAAGAACCAGGATAAAAGGATGCAATATTGCCATCGTCTTCGTATGATTCATAATGGGAGTATATTCCCTGCAGCATTGTTAGCCAAAGAAGAAGAAACTTAAACTCACAGTCATCAAGAACACAGCTCCCCACATGATTAAAGCTGATAAGAGTCTGAACTGCTGTCAGGATCAGCTAAAAAACGTTCAAAAAGTCTAGATTCAAGTGTATACCCTGTAATCTGAATCGTTTCCATATTGATTTTCCTTCATGATGAACACACAACAGATTGGAGGCAGCCTTATCTTACTCCACAAAATTGAGGATCCCTTCCTGTACTTTTTCCTCTCAAATCAAACCTCTCCTTACAGTTTTATGGACACGAAATTCAATACCCTCGTGAGAAAAAACTATATATTATCATTAACAGCACATTAACAAGGATCATTTATGATAAATCAACGCTATATAACAACAAAATATCCTCTTAATTCTCACTTTGATGCTTCAAATATAGTCTTTTTCATAATTAAACACAAAAGTCAGCACTTTACAATCTTTTCCAGATCAAGCCAAAGTTAATAATCAAATAAATGGTAAATCATCTTGAACATAAAAAACAGCAAAAACTTTTTCCTGAATCATTCCCGTAAAGCATAAGGATGTTTATGAAAGAATAATTACTATGTTTTGAAATATACAATAAATACACCGCATGCGCCCATGACTGAAAGATCAAATCTTTACAGTTTACAAGAATGGAAAAGAACAATAAATGACAGTAACTCGAGATTATAAGAAGCGACATTAAATCTCAACTACATTTTGCTAACTTTATATCTTGAACATCTAAAATGAAAAATGTATTCTTGAATTGAGCATTCAAGAAAACTATTTAAAAGTAAAGTTAAAGTCAATGATGGGTTTGATTCTTTAAAAAAAAATCAGTATATTTAGATCATTTTTATTTATTAATGTCAAAATTATTTTTTTTCTTGAACAAAAAATATTTTATAAAACCGAGCAAAAACAACTTTACAATGACATCTCAAGCACCTTATATTTATTCCAAAAGATTTATCGAATATTAAGAAGCTAAGAGGGATTAATTTTTTTTTTTAAAAAAAACAAGAAGGTGGTGGTAAGGCTTATACATTTAATTGTTATTAGTGTTCTTCAATAATTTTAATATGTCAATATTAATATTTTAAATACACACACATTATTTTCTTGTATTTATGAGAAAAAAACACTTAAACTATCAAAATATTTTCTAAGAAATCGAAAACAATCATTATTTTATATATTTTCAAGAAAATAAGACTTTAAAAACAGCATAAAGCCACTTCCTCGTGGTTTATTCATTGTCTTCAATGATTCTATATTGGATTTGTCAGGACAAGGAAAACGGGAAAAACAAGGGCTCTTCCAGCATGGACGGCCTTCTTTTTTAATCAATCAATTATGGGTGCTGTTGTCGTTTTTTTAATAAAAAAAGAATCTGTCACATTTCCATGAGATTTTCAAAGATAATCCCACAAATGTTTTTCAAAATTTCAATCACACCTGTCCAGGAAATTGCCTGAAAGTGATATATAAATTAATTCTTTTTTTTTTAAATCTTTTGAGATCTGCTGATATCATGATATCATGTAACATGATTATAACCCACTCTGGTTGATGGCAAGGTTTTCTAATTATTGTTAACAACAGTCCGTAGTCAGCAGCTTGATTGCTTCTTCTACCATTATAAATAGCGACATTGTTAATGGTGTAACTCAACAACTTCTTTGCATTCATGGAAGCCATGGTTTCAGCAAGTGTTTTAGCAGACACCAGTCCATTTTTTCCCATGTTGTTTCTTCTAGCAGCATTATTGTTGCTTTCCCTCTTCCTGAAACGCAAACCTTCCAAAGTCCCGGCGATTCCACCAGGGCCAAAACCATGGCCACTTATAGGGAATGTATTTCAAATGGGAGACAAGCCCCATATTTCTTTGAGTAAATTAGCGCAGGTTTATGGTCCCCTCATGTCCCTCCGACTAGGGACTCAGCTTGTTGTGATAGGGTCTTCAAGGGAAGCAGCCTCCGAAATCCTCAAGACCCATGACCGGGAACTCTCCGGCCGGTGTGTGCCCCACGTATCCTTTGCTAAGGACCGTAAGCTGAATGAGGACTCCATAGCTTGGACGTTAGAGTGCACCGACCGGTGGAAGTCCTTCCGTTCCCTGATGAGGAAGGAGCTGTTTTCTTCGAAAGCCGTTGATGGACAGTCAAGTACAAGAGAAGCCAAGGCCAGAGAAATGATAGATTTCTTGAGAAAGAAGGAAGGGGAGAGAGTCAAAATCCGAGATATTGTGTTTGCTTATATATTTAATGCATTAGCGAACATTTACTTATCAAAAGACTTATTGAATTACGATCAAATTGGAGAGTGTCAAAGAGTGTGTGGACTTGTAAGGGAAATGATGGAGTTACATACAGCTCTAAACATATCGGATCTGTATCCCATACTAGGTAGTTTGGATCTTCAAGGTCTGAGTAGAAAGTGCAATGAGGGAGAGGGTAGAATTCAAGAATTATGGAGGGGTGTCATCAAAGAACGTAGAGAAGGCCGCAACGATACAGGAGATGATGATAATTCGAGTAAACGTAAGGATTTCCTCGATGTTTTGCTTGATGGGGGATTTTCTGACCAGCAAATCAGTTTATTCTTGGTGGTATGATCTCTAACTTAAACATTCATGATACATTCCTTCTGTTAAAATACTAGTAATATCCCCTGGATTATATTCTGCGAGCAGGAACTCTTAGCTGCTGTATCGGATAGTACGAGCTCAACAGTCGAGTGGGCGATGGCAGAATTGATGAGGTATCCACAAGCAATGAAACGACTTCGCGAAGAACTTGCCGGAGAAATTCCCGAAGAACTGATAGCAGAATCAAGCCTGGCCAAATTCCCATATTTGCATTCATGTTTCAAGGAAACTTTGAGATTACACCCTTCAGCGCCATTTCTACTACCTCAC